>CM056837.1:11220293-11732793 GCA_029853015.1 Chelidonichthys spinosus
CACACATGTGTCTAAGCATGATCTACACATGCATAAACACACAAATTCAGGTGTGCTGCCTGTGAATCCCACTGTGAGTTTCAGATTTTAAAGTTTAAAAAAAAAGTTTGTTTAAAGCGATGCTTCTATCAAAAACAGGTATTTTATAAGTAGTCTACCCATCATACAAACCAAATGCTTGTAACTTATCAACCCTATTACATTTACTTAGATAAGGTAAAAGTCCATACACTGAGAGTGCACTAATGGTTAAAGAAACCCAGCGTTATTGTTGGCCTGGGAGATGAACGGGAAAAGAGCAAATAAGTTACTGTTTTCTGATTTTGAACAAACCAAAGCCCAGTTAATATTAAAATGCATCAAATTGCAAAAGATTGCACAGCTGAGTAAAATGCAACAAAGGCGAACGGTGAGGGCAGTTTAGCAAAGGAACATGACTTATGCTGGACAGAATAGAAAGAAGAAAATGCTTGAAATCGCTCACCAACTATTAGCTCATCTCAGTCAAGTACTGAGAGTATCTCACTAGCTTATCGGTTGCCAACAGGACCTTATTTGGGCCATTCAGCCTGCCGTGAACGCTGCCTTGTTGACCTTTTGGGTGCCGTCAACCGATCAATGAGTGGATATTTTGCTCCGTTTCCACCACTGTTGCTAGATGTGTAAAGAGCCTCACCCTACTTCACGAGGTCATATAGGAGAGCTTGATGTGTTGGGGAGAGGGTTAGCACTGTGTTTGTGCATGCGGGGCATGAAAGATGTGAAACTGTGTGTGTGTGTGTGTGTTCATGGTAGGGATTAGGTGCTTGTAAGGGAGATGTGGCATGAGTGAGTTGTTGAGAGGCTGAATTGGCCCTATAGTACATGCCGTTTAGATGAAATCAATAAGGATCTATTCACTGAGTGCCTCACTCCAGGATTCTGTGCCTCATCCAATAATAATTGGAGATATGCCTCTTTGTGTGTGTGTGTCTGTGTGTGCGTATGCGTGTGTGTATCTCTGTGTAAGTGTGGATAAGTGTGTTCCTGATAAGTTTTAAGCTCTAGAAGGGAACTTCTAAATTCCACATTGACCTCCCTTTAATTTGACTCCGTCACTTTTCCACTCTAATTAAACATGAGGCTTTTTTTTCTAAATGATACAGCGATTTATTATTCTGTTAATTATTTTAAGAAATTATGCCGGATGATAGCTGATTAATTGGTAATTTAGATGTCTTTGTCTATTACAAGATACTTGAATACATAACCTTTGGCTCTAAGAATGTGTGATGGGCTTTTATTTTCTCTTTTTAATTTACTAGAGTTAACGAGTCATTGAAAAAGAATCAACACAACCGATAATATAGATCGTTTTTAGTTGCAAATGCACAGTTTACTGTTGTTTTCATTCTATATATTTTTTTCTTTGGGCAAATGACTCGTTTGAGGTTGAGTGGAGTGTTAATGTCTGTCTCTGTTTCTCTGTGTGGGGTACATACTCCCACCAGGGGTGGCTGACAAGAGATGACTGTGGCTTACCACACACTGAGAGTGCTGCTCTTCTTTAATCTCCCTCTCTCGCTTTCTCTCTGTTTCTCTCTCCCCCATCTTCATTTCTCTCAACCCTGACACGTAAAAGCCGTCTCTCCCATCTTAACCACCGAGTTAATCCTTCAGCAGGTTTTTGGGGGTATCTTGCTGTTTTGGGGCTCTTCTCCTGACACAACGGTTTAGTATCATAATGGCTTGCAAACACCTGTCCAATTAGGCTGATTGTGATGCACCTCAAACTACTAGACAGATCCTGCTGTGCGGCACAGAGATTTAGCAAAACACACTAAATACTTCTGCTCTAGAGTGATGTTTTTGCAGTTTGTGACAAATGTCTTTCTGTAAATCCAGGTTTAGTGAAGGGTAATTGAGGGTACTTCAAGAGTCAGTTGTCAGAAAAGGACAAAAGTCTTTCTGCTAAATTTAAGTTCCAACATCAGTTTACTCTCTGTCACAAAAGTGGTGAGAATGATAGGTTGGCCGAGGATTTAGGGTGGGTTTTAAAAAACAACAACAATAAACTTTTTACAAAGTTGAATTCAAACACGTCTCAACTTAAAACAGTGATGCACTGGATTTTTTTTAAATAAAAAGTACCAAATGCGGAGGTGACAAAATAAATAAGTTTGAGATAGAGCTGAACGGTTTTGAAAAAAATATCTATTTGCAATTATTTAGATTTAATTATAATTGCGATATGATTTTGCAATTTTTCACATCATTGTTCATTGTAAAATAATTATGACGTTAACTTTGTGGTGTAATGGTGTAATTTTTGTTGTTGTTGTTGCATCCATACCAAACAAATACATCTTCTCAACTCTGTAGAATATGATGTGTAAAATAAATGTCTTTTCATTTCATTTAAAATGGTATTTCGACACATTTTGTTTGAAAAAATAGCGTACCTCCTGCAATTTGAAAATTGCGGTAGGCCATATTGTGATTTTGGTTATGTGATGTTCAGCCCTACTTTTAGACAGAGTATTATACTAGGGTCTAAGATGATCACTCAATTTATGATTGTAGTTTTGCTTTATTTAATCACACAATGGAACCATTACAACTCATGCTTTCTGTCACAATCAGCTTATTCTGTTGTTTCAACTCTGTCTCTAGAGGAAAAGTTAACAAAAGACGAAACAAATCTGATATTTTTGGGGAATGGCATTGGGTAGCATTGCATTCAATGACAGCATGTTCAATAAATCAAGCTGGGTTCATGCTCTGCTTTGTTTACAAAATGCTCAACTTGGGAAGTGGTCCAACCTTCGTAATATTAACTGCCATAGAGTAGTTTTCAATGAAAGGACACCCTCTTCTAATCAAAGTGTACCATAAAATGAAATTCACATGCTATTCCTGTGAGTCAGTCTTAAGATGCACAGCTTGAAATATAAGTGAAGCTTCATCAGCATATCATCAAGACAAATTGAAGCTGTTCCACTCACAGTGGATGACGGCATCCATGGCAGTTTCATGAATATACGTCCCAATTGTCTGCCCTTGGAATGCCTAGATTTATAAAATCAATATTACAGCCTGAAATTATAATAGGCCTTAATATATGTTATTAATTGGCTGTTCCTAATGCTGCTGGCACTGTTGGTGGTCTCTCTGTCTCTATGGGTCTGTTCAGGTTGACCATACTTTGGATCGTGTCTGTTGGGACCAGGTAGGTTTCCTTGGATCAGCTTCTTGTAGTCCAATTATCCCTAGCAGTAGATGTAACAAGGTGCAACAGTGTAGCCAGCATGCAGCTAATCATTGCTCCTGGGTTACTTATTCTCAAAATGGAATTCATTAAATTGGCACAGATTAGACGTTCAAGACTCTGAAAGCTTTAAACATATTAATCCAACAGCTGAGCTACGTCAATGCTATATAAGGTTGGACTTGCCCTTTAAATGAGCCATCACATCATTGTCTATCATCATTCCCCTTCCAGCTTCATAAAAATATTGAACAGCCTTTCTCTGCGTGACCTGGGCCTTGTTCTCAATTAAACCTCATCCCCCTCAGCACAATTAATTGAGTTTTACCAATCTAGTAATTTTATTAGTGACATACTCCTATCTGAGAGATGGCTGCTCCACTATACATGGTACAGTTTCTTCATATTTCTTTTTTTCCATCTGCCTCACAAGCCTTGCATCAGGGTGACGGCTCGCTTCCTTTGTCCTTTAGTAGTCCGAATGTGTTCACCAAATTGTGCCTGTATATTGCTTTTTCTATTCAGAGGGTCTGAAGGTATTAATTGTGTGTGTGTGTGTGTGTGTGTGTGTGTGTGTGCGTGCGTGCGTGCGTGTGTAATAAATGATGTAGCTGATTGTGTGCTGCAATAAGTGGGAAGGCGGTGGTGGCAGCCCGCAGGCTCTGGTGCTGGTTTAGGAAGACATCACTCTCCAGGCCAGGCAGATAATGAAGCACAGTGTACAGAGAGACAGATAAGACGACAGACTTATGAATCTCTCTCTCTCTTTCTCTCTCTCTTTCTCTCTCTCTCTCTCTCTCTCTCTCTCTCTCTCTCTGTCTCTCTCTGTCTCTGTCTCACTCTCAATCTCGCTCTCTCGTTGCGCACACACATTTCTTCCTTCCAGCCAAACTCACTCTCGTTTTCTTCCTGAGCATGATTAGAAGAAAATAGTTGTCAGAGAGAAAGAAACAGAGTGAGATAGCATAAGAGAGAGAGAGAGAGAGAGAGAGAGAGAGAGAGAGAGAGAGAGAGAGAGAGAGAGAGAGAGAGAGAGAGATGAATGAAGACATGAAGGGACATGTCATACCATTCACAGAGCACTAGGTCTGACAGGAACCCTCAGGACATGGCACTCGTTTCAAGTGGGGACCAAATGGAGGTGGCACCAGGCTGTCAGTGCTCTCTAGTTAATTAGGAGACATTGCCATTCTGGCTTGGAGAGGGCAGTTGGAAATCACAGTCAATTACATCCAGGTTATAATATGAATTTGGCACCGCAAGTCAGCTTGTCACAGCTTATCTGATGTTGACCATAATGGCTTCATGCTATACATTTACACTCAATGATGGCCGCGGTCTACTGTATTGAAGTGCAAAATTGAGTTTTCAAATCAGCATAATTATCACACATGCTTTTATTCAAGTTATTTCAAGCACAATAGAATGATTTTTCATTATCAGAAGTCAAAATGCAGGAACAGTAATATAATTTTTATGTCTATTTTTTCCAGCGTACTTCAGCTTCAAAGCTTTACTTTTTAATAATATTGCAGCAGATCTTGATCTCCACATTGCACTTTTTTTTTTACCCATCAGTAATATGTTTTGTGCTTTTCCAGGTTTTTCTTTTCTTTTTTTTTTTTTTTTTTTACATTTTGAGAAAATAATTTGAGGTGACCCCACACTACTGTCCTTAGATCCTGAAATAATTTTCCAGATCTGTCTGACACACCTCTTTTTCTCTTTTAGTCTTTTGTTCAATATAAGAATACGGCCCACAACAAACAGAAGCTGTACATAAGAGAAGTCTTTCAGAGAAAGTTTTTCCTTCATTTTATTACCTTTTGTTTGGCCAAATGTGAAAATGTGCATGAAGTCTCACATTTTACCTTTTCAAACAAGTTTAGGGAAAATGTTTCTACTGTGTATGCAGAATCTATCAACAACACCATCACCAGCGAACCACTCAGTGTCTGATCCCCATCTCTAAACACAAAGGAAAATGCCTGTCAAGTCTTGAAAGAAATCATGTACCTGCATTTGAAAATCCATTAGGCAAGGCGTGGAAGCTTGGGTAACCAAGAGCAGTGGAAACGGATGAAAGGGGTGACTCATTCGATGGTTCTGCCATGTGTTTTGAAGATGGAATATGGTCTCTAACTTGGCCACATAGGAAGAAGAAAGGTTTATAGACACATGATCAACCTGCTGTGCAGGCATGCACCGGCATGAGTGCATGCATTTGTGCAGCGTTGTAGATGGGGACATGTGCATACACAGATGCATGCACATTGCCCTCTGTGGCTCAGACTTCCTGGTGATGCTACAGAAAGGCACAGAAATCACTGCTCATTGGCAGGAAGAGAAGTGGAAGGGAGGGCAGGAGGGGTAATCAAACGAGAGAGCACTTGAGGAGTAAACGGTAGGCTGTTGTTCTAGTGCTGCTGTGCCCATCTTCTATAAAATAAAGGCCTGCTCTTCTTTTTCCATCATCTTTGCTGCATTCTTCAATCTTCCCATCTTTTTAGGCAAAGCCCATTACCAGAAAACCGCTCCAACACAACCCCAGATTGAGAGGAAAGTGCTTATTGTTTTCATGTACCGCATTTGCTGCTCTCCCCATCTATGTCTCTCTTGTTCTCTTTCTTTGTGTAAAAACAGAATATCCCAGCTTTTTACCATTTGCGATAGCTGAGGAGAGACTTGCTCATTTGAGAATGCTACATTTAATATCTATAAGGAGGACAGGAAATTCTGAGATACCTGTATTTTAAGTTGGCCTCATCTGGTGTTATTCTCCTCTCACAACCACTCAAAGCCAAATGAAATCACTCAGGGAAAGATAAGTGAGCCTAGCAAATGACCAAAGAGAAGGGAAAGATCATAGACCTTGCATCCACTTTACTTCAATGGAATCGAGACATAGGAAATAAGAGGATAAGTCAATTAGTTTCAACAAATTACAATCCTGTGCCTCCATTTTTCGATTAAAATGTAATCTATTTAAAAAAAATGACCAGTTTGATTGACCAATTTACTATGCATTGATGTCTTTATCACTGCTGACTCGACGGCTCTGGAAGGGTATAGACAGCCATATGTTCACTATTTGATGTGTTTGTTATTGCTACCAAGAGAATGTGTTTGACTTTGAGTGAGTGTGCACCTTTGTGTCTGTCCACAGCTAATCTTGCATTCTCCTGCAGCAACCTGCAGTCGTGACACCGACACATGGGTGCCCACATGTGGTTTTAGATATATAGTAACTTGTAATACCTGGCTGCAAGGTGGTGTAGTGGGTAGCACTGTTGCCTCACAGTGAGAGGGTTTGATTCCCGGGTCGGGGTCTGGTTCGGGTTCCTTCTGTGTGGAGTTTGCATGTTCTCCCCGTGTAAGCGTGGGTTCTCTCCGGGTTCTCCGGCTTCCTCCCACAGTCCAAAGACATGCAGGATGGGGATAGGTTAATTGGTGACTCTAAATTTCTGTAGGTGTGAATGTGAGAGTGAATGGTTGTTTGTCTCTACATGTCGGCCCTGTGATAGACTGGCGTCCTGTCCAGGGTGTACCCTGCCTTCGCCCAATGACAGCTGGGATCGGCTCCAGCCCCCCCGTGAGCCTGAATACAGGATAAAGCGGTAGACAATGGATGAATGGATGTAACTAATACCTAGGTCTGTACCAAAAAGTTTGAAGCTTCAGTGCTGTTCCTTCATTACCTTTATTATCTCTTTTGGACAAAGTAGAAGAAGTAAAACTTTGTCCAAAAGTAAAACTTTGCCAAACAAAGATAGATGTAATAATTTGCAAAATTAAATTAAAACAAAATACTATTGCTTCAACCAATATTTGGTGATGTTAAGCCTGAAACATCATTTTCACTGCGTCAAAAACGGTTTAAAAAATGATTCTCCTGTAACATTTTGGTCTAGCATTCAGTCTGTGAGCTCGCCTGTTTTGCTAAAGGCAGATTCTCCTCACTCGCTGCGGAGGACGTGTAAATATAACCAATAAACCAATACATAGGCCTAAAAACACTGTTATTTTCTTCTTCATGGAGCCAACTTGAAAACAAATGTCTGCTGTCAGTCAGCCTGGTGAAGGCAGGTTAGCGACATGCTGTCCACTCAGGAGCTGCTGAATAACAGGCAGAGACATTTATGGCAAATGTATCAATGTGTATTGGATGACAAAACGCTTGTGTGGCACTCGTGACTCGCTTCCAGTGGGAATTCCCAGAAAAAGAAGCACAAATTACATTTATATAACCACAATAACACAAAATCGTAGTGCCATTGCTGTTACTGCTGCCACTAATGCAAACTTCTAATGAAAGGGGTATAACACCAGTGCCAGGCTGACTACAAATGAGTATTTATACTCATATAAATGTTATACTTGTATACTTTTTTTTAAATATGGGTGGGTTTATTGCAAGCAGAATGGTCTTCAACAGACATTCAAATATTATATTAATTTTCGATTGTGGATGTTTCTTGGGTATTCTCACCTGGACCCATTGGTAGTATTAAGTACTCATATTGGTACTCGCTATCAGCAAGTCCTGAAATGAACTTAGACCATGACACAGCACCGATGTGTTAGTGTGTGTTTGAGAGAGGAAAGGAAGAGAAGGTTGCCCGTCGACTATTGCATGCAATGTTTCTGTAAGTTATTCAAAAAAATGAATTGCTAATATTATGAATGAAGCTTTAAACTATACAGTACATTCATTGTAATAATAGTAATTATCCCTAATTTCAGAAGGAAAGCCGTATGCTTTCAAAGCCCCCAATCTTGCAATTCTTTAAGCCAAATGAAAAAGTGAACAGTGATTTGTAAGCTGTGTGATAAATGCACATAACTGACTAAAGATGGAAACAAGAGCAGCCGGACCCAAACTAACCCTAACTCTATCACAGTGAGCAAGCCCTCAGTCAGCTGGGCTTTTGCAAAGGCAACAAAAATCTAAACGTGACAGTCAGCGGTTGCAAGACTGCATGAGTTGGGTTGATTTCATTTATTGATCTCAGCATGCCCTTGTGTAAAATAGCGCTTACTGCCTATACACTTTCACCACTTATGGCTATTGGAACATCTCCAGACATCTAGATATCTTTGTGCCTCCTCTTTCTCTTGAGCTTTATTTAGATGATAACTTTGTACATTGTTGTTTTTCTTCAAGTAGTATCGTCAGGAGAGGAATATGGGCCAACAATGGGTAGAGTGTGAACTATGAAGTGCATGAGATGACTTGGTCAGTATCTGTTTATTGCTGTTTTATTGTATGGTTTGGACCCTTTTTTATAACTAACTAACTAGAGGTGTGATAATTCACTGGTTTTAAATCCAATTATGACTCACCTCTCAACGATTCTTAATGCCTCTCTATGTATCGCATCCTCAATTTTCTATACTACCTTGGCTACCTTTTTGAAGAATGAAAACCAGCAGTCAGATAAAAGTCTCCCTTTTTTATTCAAAGTGCTTTCAAAATCAGATTACAACAGTCTAATATAAAAAACTGCATCTTTTCAAGACCAGTATCTGGTAGAGCCACCTCAGTACATACGTTAAAAAAAAATAAGACAAATCCTTCTGCAGCACATTGCAAGTGTAATTTAATCTACAATAATAAGGTTTTCCAGCTTTAAGACAGGGCACTGAATGCCTATGGCATTTTACACTGCATGAATTATCCTAGCAGCTAAAGACTTAGTTACTTTAGCTTTCTCATAACTTGGTCACTGCATTTTTCGACAGGGTTAACAGCATCTATCTTGAAATTCAGCCTGCTTGCCTTTTTTTTTTCAGGGCAATACTGTTGACAACAGAGCAGCTAATATTGGTAGCAAGTGCAACAAGCTAGCGGACTGCCGATTACCGTCTTCTGCTGCGCACACAAAGGGAGTGAGTAAGATCCGCCCATGCTGTGGAACGGGGATCAAAGGAGACGAGAGAAACAAGTGTGACAGACAGTAAATGACAGCAAAACACAGTAAGGAGTCGCACTGAGCTGAAATAAAACCAAACCCCCATTATGTTCTGTCACTATGCAGAGTGTCTATGCAGCACGATGCAGCTTAGAATTGAGAAATTTCCACTCCTCTAGGATCGTGCTGCTGCCAATGTTGATCTTCTCTCTCGATTCTACAGGTTGATTGCATTTTGAATTGGCTCTGGCTGTCCTTGGATCCTCACACCTCATTCACCTGTGTATGATAATAACAGTAATATCCATTAATCAAAAGCCTGCTTGTATATATTGAGTGCCCCAGTCATGCAGATACCTGCTGCCATGAGGCAAGTCCTCATTTGTTCATTCTCATTGGTAGTCCATGAAAGTAGCACTGAAACACAGTTGTCATATTCATCCTCTCATTTCATGGTATCATTTGAAACTTGCCAGTGGTTGATTGACCTGCAGGATGGTCTGCTGGCAAAGTAAACACACACACACACACACACACACACACGTAACTCACACTGGCCTAACTATCTCATGCTCATCCCAAACATTGAACAGTATTTCCATTTTGCACCAACCACATCCACCACAGACCTAAAACATCTATGATTTTGGCCGTGTTTGGGTTATGTTCTGATTGCACATGTCATGTGAGTTGCTGTGAGTAATCTATATTTCAGTGTAATTGAGCAAGACCTGAGGGACTAAGAACAGCAAGAGGACACATCGTAAACATAAAATATATAACAGATGCATGATAAGGCTTAAAATAACATTAAGAAATAATATTTATGGACATATTTAGGTCACATTAACTGCCTACGCAGCGCTCTCCAACGTAAATGCACATTAACATATATTATGACTCGGTGAGCTATGCAAATAAGCTGCCTTAATTAGGGATAAAAAGTAATCTTTCCCGCTCAAGGAAGTTTTCTCCAGGCAAGTTGAGCACTTGGCTGTCAACAGGGAATTAACTAAACAAAAGCTCTGCGGAAAAGCACAACTTTTCCTCATCTGACTAATTCCCAGTGTTTTCTTAGTTAACAGTGTCATGATTAGTGCCTCACTCAGTGGTCTCAAAGCTCCTCAGCTGTGGACTCAGGCTTTGAGCTGCTTCAAACCGCAGTTGAAGCAGTAAATGTGATTGGACATTTCTGGGTTGGCTAGATGGCATGTTGGATTAGTTGCTGTATTAATTATGCTCTTAGACAATCAACAGCTAAGACTAAGGCTCCGCTTTGATACTGAACTTCATTTTTGCATTGCAGAAGGTCCTACATGGATATGCAATGAACCATTTTTTTCTTTTTTTTTAAATATAGTACATCTTTTGCATACCAAAGAGACACATGGATCTTGTCAAATTAGTAATATTGGCTTATATGATTTATTAATGTACATGTCTTTCTGGGAGTACTTTCACACCATTTCTATATTAAGTAAATGTCAGCTCTCAGTGATGGTTGGTATTTTAGATGTTAGTTGTTGGGATAATCATGTGGGCTCATCTTGGGGTCCTATATTTCTTGAGCTTTGGAAGGTAGACATAATCTCCAAGCTAACTGATTTATTTAATTACCTATTTATATAATTTACAATTAATAATAATGATAGCACCCTCAGGGTAACCTTGTTAAACAGGCGTTCTTCACCACACCAAATTCCAATCTCAAATTGAACACATTAAAGGTTATTTAATATTTACTTCAGTTACTTTTCCAAATACCTAATCTTCTATTATATATATATTGGCAACAAAATGTTGACACGTTTGTGCAATAAAACAGATGCCTCATCAATTACCATAGTCTTGTGTTTCCACAAGGTTTCACCATTATTATTATTATTTTTCTTACCCTACCTGGCCCATGGTCCAAGCATTTCCTGGTTTGGTCACATGGTCAATATTGATTTTTTTCTTTTCTTCTTTTTTTGATGCCACTGGCTACTGTTCATCACCTGGGAATAAGGAGTTGTGTGTTTGATTTCATGGAGTTATTATAGAGACACAGGGGGCTTGGGGTAGTTTGAGGAGCCTATTGCATGCACACACACACACACACACACACACACACACACACACACACACACACACACACACACACACACACACACACACACACACACACACAAACACACACACACACACACACACAACACACAAACACACACACACACACACACACACACACACACAAACACACACACACACACACACACACACACACCTCTACTTGGTAGGGGCCGATTGTTTCAGATGATGGATGTCACACTCTCACCCGTCAACACAGTGCCCCTGCTGCTTTTAATTGCCCAATCAGAAAGCTGGAACATTTGTTATTGTGGGGCAGTTAGGGCCAGATGGCAAACAGTACACACATACACTTGTATACACACGCACACAGGCGCACCGCATCTACCTTACTTTAATCATTGCATGTTTGATTGGGGGTGAACGATGCCTAAAAGAACACGAGGTGTCTGTACTTTCAATATGCACGATGTTGATGACAGTGCCTTGCAGTTGTCACAACACATTAAACCACTACGACACCTGTAAGTACAAGCTCTCTTTATAACGGTCCACTTTAATCTCAGGAACAACAATCACAATTTAGCAATGAAACGTAACAGCAGGGTTGTTGTGCTGACATGAATTCATGACAAAACACCACATTTTTAGACAGATAAAAAGGAAATGACTATCGAGGAAAAATTTAATCTAATCAATTTTGCTTTGGCTTCACACATTTTTCCTCCGTGATTCCACTGTCTACACTGTTGAGCTCTCTGTCAAGATCTTTCCCTTGGGAAGTAAATAAACTCAACCGAATCTAGTTTATACTGTCAAACTATGAACTCAAATCAAAGATATACACGTTGACTTGATGCAGTGTGCCTGTTTAGTTTGCGTGAATGCTGGTAGTTGAAAAGATGTGGGACAGAAAGTCTCATCACACAAACTGGTACAGCTGACTGACAGCAAATGTTGTTCTGTGCATGAACAGAGGGGGGCAGTATAATACCAGAGAAAAATAGATTTGATACAATCCACTGCTTCATATTTCTCTGTCTGTCTCTCATATCACCCTCTCCGTCTGTCCGCTCTTGCCATCACTTTTTTTCCCTCTACATTCAGCTCCATCTCCTTGTCTTTGTATGCCTGTCTGTCTGACTCCTTTTGCACACATACACACACACACAGCCACACACGCTCAAATGTGAAGTAATCTCAAGTCTTGATACACCCTGCTCAATTATGAGCTACAATGCGTGTAATTAGAAAAGAATAAAATGCATTTCAGTTTTCATTAATGAATTTCATTGATTGGCTCTGTCTCTTTGTTCCTTGTTTTGATGAAGTTAACTTTGAGGGGAATAAACACGACACTTCCAGCACAATCAGACCAGCTTCAGCCGTGCATGCACGCTTGTGTGTGTGTGGCATCGGCTGTGTGTGTGTGTTGTATTTGGCCATTTTGCAGTGGTGTGTCTTTTTAATCTTCCCAGCAGGAGAAAATAGAAATAGGCCCTACCACAAAGCATGCAATCGTAACACAGAGAGAGTATTAAAATCAGAAGAAAGAAGTAATAAATCATGGGGCAAGATTGGGGGTGGATGGGGGTCTGGGTGAGGAGGGGGAAGAGAGTGTTAAAAAAAGGAACGAGTGGTGCAGATGCAGGCTAGAATAGATGAGGTGAGGGGAAAAGACATAATTGGTACTGTGTTTTGGGGACATCTTGCTGCAACACAGTAAAATAAACCGCAAAAATATGAGTTGGAATAAGAGCGATGGAACCGAATGAGAACACTCATGTATATTTCGGACCATACAGTACAGTGTGTGTTTGTGTGTGCGTCAGAGACACAGAAACAGTCCTGTTGTTGGTGAGATTTCATGCCAACTCTCTGCATATGTATGTGTGTTTTTATGCCAGTGACCATGCCTGGATGGATGGGTGCACTTAATGCCCACACCTTTTGTTTTCATGCATTTTGTGTGTAAGTTTGCCACCAGTTTGTGTGTATCTGCCTCCCAAGCGTTCCATTGTGTGTGTGTGTGTGAGAGAGCGTGTGTGTGTGTGTGTGTGTGTGTGTGTGTGCACACGTGGTGGAACAGAGGCTCTGTGTCAGCAGTGGTGTGCCCTCAGTGAGCCTGTCTCTAATTACAGTCTAGGGTTTCAGCGTTTCAGCCCGTCCATCTCCCTGTTTAAACCCGGCTAAGGCAGCCAGGCCCCACTGAGCCAAGGTAAACCATACAGCTAATTAGACAGACCAGCTTCCATCTCTGTACCAACGGCAGAGGTGGGGGGGTGGTAGTGGTGGAGGGGGCTGTAGGAAGGAGGGGCATAAATGGAGAGTGGGAGACATGGATGGAGGGAGGGAGTAAAACGGAGAAGAGAGAAAGAGGGAGAGAAGGCTAAAGTGGGGAAGGAGCCAATGAAGGAGAGGATGTGAGACAGAAAGAAAGAAGGATGTCAGGAATAAATAAAGGAGAGAAAAGCAGACAAAGGGGAGGAAAAACAAACAGAGCAAGATTACAAATGTCTTTATTTTTAACATATTCAAATGTAAAGTCAGTGTCGGAAGTTGAGCTATTAATAAGTCGTCATTGCACAAAACACCCCAAACACTTCATCAAACAGCATCTCCTGCTAAGTTGTTTCTGTTTCATTTGCACATATTCACTCACGTGTGTGAGCGTGGGGGAGCTGGCAGGGGGTGAGGCATTTTTGTGGCAGTACAATGTTAGTCTAAAGGTGTTTTGACACCCTCAAGCGAGTTTTTGAACCCAGTGGTAATTTGCATATTGTAAACAAATGTAAACGGGGGGGAGAAGGTCATTGGTCAACCTGGGGCAAGCTAATCTGCATAATTGGCTCCGGTGGTTCAAATTATAGCCTGCTGCTGCTCTGCTGAGAGAGGGAAACGGAGGGGGAGAAAAAGGGAGGGGTGCAATTATGGTCATATGCAGCCAATGAAAAAAAAAATTGTCATTTTTCTTTTTTTTTCCTTTTCTGCAGCCTTTGCCTCTCCTCCCTGGCTTACTCTGACCAATGAGAGCGCTCTTTGCTGCCCGACAGCAATCTGAAATTCATCTCGTTCTACGACAGCTAAACCCCACCCCCCTCACAGAGAGAGACAGAGAGGGGGAAAGTGAGGGAGACAGGAAACAAATGAATGAGAGAGAAAAGGAGAAAAGAAGAAGGGAAGAGTGAAACAGAGAGAGAGTGAAAGCAGAAGATGGCATCTAGACTCGCCAGTCTGGGCGATACAAAATGTGAGAGGGGAAGGCGCAAGGAGGGCGAGGATGGGAGAATAAGGGTGAGAGGCAGACATTGGCTTTGGATAAGGAACTAAAATGAGGAGAGGACAGAGAGAGCAGAGAAATGGAGGGGAAAATAAGATGCTATTGCAGTAAGAGATAGGGTGACAGATCTGTTCTCCTCGCGCCAAACCCCATTTTCTCCTGCCTGTCCTGTCCCGAGTGAAAAAAAGCCACATTTGCAGATTCCACCTTATCACTGAAATACTAGAAATCATGTGTTTGTCCGTTGTGTGTGTGTGTGTGTGTGTGTGTGTGTGTGCGGGGAGAGGTTGGATAAGGGCACAGTAAATAAATCATGGGGGGCTCATTGGAAGAAGGTCACCGACTGGACCCTGCCTGCACACGCACACACACACACACACACACACACACACACATCCATGCGTGCTGACAGGCCCCTGCCCCTCATTTCGGGGTGCTCTGGGTGATTCTCTCAGTGTAATGGCTTCTACCCCATTTCCAGTCTCCTGTCTGAAAGAAATCACACACAGACCCTCCAACAGTAGCTCACACACACTGACATACACACACCTGGCCAGTCGGGCATTTGGGAAATGGAACGGATGGAAACAGTCGGGTAAATGCATTCTTTTGTAGATATTTGGTGTTTGTCTGCGTCGGCATGCCGTCTCTACCATATAGCTTATCTCTTAATATTTTGTTCACTCTTCATTGTCCACAGCGTTGAACATTTCAGGTCTTAGTCGCGTGGTTTTCTTAGTTTCTTGTGTATGTTTAAAGAGGCCCCTGCTCGAGTTTGGCCCTCTTGAGTATGGGTCTTGTTCTTCGTAGCCTGCTGCTTTGTCAGGGAAAGATCCCATTGAGTGCATGCACGGGTACGGTAGAGCTACAGTAAAATTTAATGCACTGAACGGCGAGGTGAGTTTGCTGTCAATCGGGATATGGCAGAACCAGTTAGATGGATTTTTCAGCAGTTACTTGTCACACGTTAAGGCTCAACGTGGAGTAAAGTTGACACCTTGAGGGATTTAAAATGGCTGCAGTGACTTATTGAAAACTCTCATGGTCCATTGAGTTGATTTATTCATGTATACTGGTCATGTCCTGTAGTCTACAGAGTTGACGTTCAACTTCTCAGGAAGCTAGTTGTCAAAATATCTTAGTTTTTTCTGGCAGCTTCTCATAAATTAGGACGGGGAAAATATCATAAAAAATATACTAATTGCAGGAAAGATTGCACAAATCAAGTAGTTTTTGAGATTGGGAGAAACCTTAACTGAGATTGATATTGAGTGTGTGAGTTTTACTACTGAATGGCTATCCGGGCTCACAGCGCTGAATTTAAGCATGATTAATGGTTTATAACTTGTTGACAATTAGTATGTTTTTATGTGTATAACTGTGTGACTGAGTGGATTAGCAAGTGAGTGGGTGAGACAGAGAGACAGTGAGAGAAACTGAGAGAAATGCAAGGAAGGAGCGAGAGAGAGATGCATATGTCTGTCTGAATTTCTATCTGTCTGAGGAGGGTGGCGAGTGGGAGGGTCTATCAATCATTCCCAATCATTTATATTCAGCGGCTCATATCACTTCACCACGATTGGGAGTGGGAGAGACTCGTCTCATTTGCATAAGGAAGAGTAACTGTTGAAAAGCTGTCAGAGCAAACAAAATATATGGCTGTATTGATGTATACATTTGGTGTTTTTGTTCAGTGTGAGGGGCTGAGGATAAATATGCGGGTGCCGTTTGCATGTGTGGTGACAGATGTAATCTTACTGCCATGCATTAAAAAAGGCCTTTTTGACAACTTCTGCATGGCTTTTGTTGCATTTTTTAGTTGCTCTACACCTGCCTTCCAATGCCACAGTCGGAATGATTTATTGTAATGTATGAACAGTTTCATAAAAGATGTCTTATGGGAAACAAATCACAAAGAAATTGTTCAGAATAAATATTAAAATGATTTGCACTCTGTTAATTTGATTATTTTTGCAGATAAAATGGTTACACAGGTTTGTGTTTCTGCTGTTTAAATGCAACTCACGATCATTTACTTGATTAATTTACTTTACTCAATTAATCTGCCAACTATTTTTATACATACTTTTTAAATTACATTTTATTCAGCTTAAGTTCCACAACACAAATATTTTAATTTACAATAGTATATAATGAGGAAGTTGCATGTTATTTTTATGTAGTTTTGTGGTATTTTACTTCTTCTTCCTAAATCCGGACGTTTAGGGTGTATGCAATTGGGAGTCCATTATCTAAGAAAAGAGAATAAGTTCAGTATTCGTGATCACTCTTCATATTTAACACTTAATAACTGACAAGGGCTGCACTGAGGTTATCCATTATCCAGTTTTATAAAATGGCCTTTCCCAGTCAGAATGTGAACTAAACACTGTAACAAAATGCGGTCATGCTACACCTACCCTGTGTCTTCGTTTCTTCGTCTTTCACTCTGTCCTCCATTTCTGCCCGTTTCTCTCTGACTCTCTGTGTGACCTTGTGTTCCTTCTGTGTTAGTGTGTGGAAATTGGGCACACCTAACTACAGGGGCTTAAGTATAATCATGTATTTAGCTGCAGAGATGTACTGACGCACTGTTCCTGCCTGGAAAAAGAGAACTCCCAACATTAATTGAGGGATATTACTGTTGAGATCAATTTCCATGTTTCTGACAGTGATATTCATTCCCTCAGACCTGAACAAATATTTATGTCTGGGTGGAAAAAAAGAGAAAATGACAGTATGAGTAAAAAAAAAATCAATATGAAAACTATTCCATCATTTCAGACGGATTTTATAATACCTGTAAATGAGATGTTTCCAATTTTGAAAGAAATTAACAATTCAAGTGTATTTTTTTCTGTACTGTTTACATGCCATTCTTTTTCATTTCACCGTTTCTCTTATAATTTTTTTTTTTTTTTTTTTTACAAAACTCAAAGCATAATAATATTAACATCATGTGCCAATAATACATTTCAGGCCAGCTCATTTTAATCTTAAATATCAGAAGTAAAAACAGCTTTACCATTTATAGAAATGCAATTCTGCCCATTTGCATCATTTTAGACCTGGCCAAGTGGTAAAACTACCAATAGGGGCCAGTGTGTAACCAAGTATAGGGCCTCACTAAAGCGGGCTTTCATTGGTGGAATAGAGAGACAGGCTGGGGGGAGCAGGTGGGAAGGACAGAGAGAGGGGGGCTATTGTTGGACGGGTTATTGTGAAATAGGAAATGGCAAACAAGGCGGTCTTTAACTCTGCTTATAGAATATGTTAAAGTGATGTCTGTGATGCGCTGTGTGAATTATTTGCCTTATCATAAAGTGCATTTATGACGCAGAGTCATAAATATGCATCAGTACTAGTGTTTTCAAAATTGAACCTCTCCCTCCTGTGTTTCCCTTCCACCCTCCCTCCTTTTTTTCTCTTGCTAACAACACAAAAACAACATTTTTAAAATGCAACCCACCAGTGGATGTTTTGGAAACATTTCGTATTCCCTCCCCTCTCTTAGCTGCTCTCTCTCTCTCCTCCTCCCTTCTGTTAAATCTGCTTATTGTATTATAATGTGGGACGATTTGAAAAATGTTTTTGAAGTCGCAAAGTAATTAGAAAATTCCATGAATTGGTCCGATTGTACTTATAACGGTACTACAAGCACACACATCTCACTCAACCCCCCTCCCTCATCCGGTCTCATCTTCATCATCAAAATCCTGTTTCTAATTTCTATGGATTTCCTGCCAAGAGCAGCCGCAGCGGTGACCCCCTTAACTCGGACAAATAATGTTCTTAATATCCAGATTAAAATTTTTTCTTTAAGCTCTTTTCTACAACATGTGAAATTATTTCTGCAATCAAGCACAAAGCCAACCCCCACTCACACCCTCTGTTCTTCCCTTTCCCTTCGATCATGGCCCGGCCTCCACAAACACAACTTCTTATGCAGATGCTCTGAATGTCCGCACCACCCACCCAGCATCTCTCTACAGTGCACACACACTCACCTCCCCCTGCTCTTTGCAATTAGAAAGTGAAAGACTGCAATAAAGGTGGCGCTGTACGAGGAGGGCAGTTAATGAAAGAAAGGATTATGGGTAAATGCAGCATCAAGGGGAGATTAGGACAGGACGGCCAGGCTCGCTGAGACAAAAGATCCTGCTGACAAGAGCTGCTTAGAGCACACATATCTCAAAACACACACACACACACACACTACACGCCATCTACACACTCTTGCAAATGTGCATTCACATGTATGTGTTTGACAAATGCATACATGAAAGCACACTCTAAGGTATAGAGAAGCACAGAGACAGTCCAGATACACCAGCCCAGATGTGCAGGTGGTGTCACTGAATTTTGGGATTGCTCCCTTATGGAAAATTCCAATTGCACACATGGCAACAGATCTTTCAGTAAAAGATTTAGCCAAGATATTGTCACATAATCCCTGTGAGCTTGGAATTAGAAGACCCCCCACCCCTGTGCTCAGAAAAGTCTTGAGATACTAAGCATTAAAGTTTTTACTTCCAGAGAGCAATAGTTGTAGGCGGAGCAGCTATATTGATAGGAGAGAAGAAGTTAAATCCACAATCCAATCCAAAAAGTCCTGCCAAGAGCAAAAGAGGACCGAATTATTTAACTTCCTGTATAACTTCAAGTATTTTGGTCAAGTTTAGAGAAAAAAAGCACGTTTGGATGGCAGACAGTTATTAATAATGCTATTAATTGGGCTGTACTACAGCTCAGACGAATGTTGTTTCTATGTGTGAATGTGTTTCCCAATTTTTCCAGTCCACTGAATGAAACCCTTACCTGTCCACCAGTACTATCCACCATGAGACAGGCATACGGTCTCTTTAAGTAGAGTGATAAGCACTTCGGCCTCGATGCTGAACAGGGAGCAAATTGAAAGTGAAGATTGCCTTCCCATAGACTTTATCTTTTCCCACTAAAACAGGGAGCGGGTGGCTACGACTACACCTATTGATTTTGCAATTTCAGCAAATTAAGAAGGAGACAGCTGGGCCTATTAGAGAGCTGTCTGTGGCTTGGACTAGCATGGCCACTGTGGTCTGTGATGGTGATGTTGAAAGAGCAAGAAAGGAAGAAAGAATGTGTATCCATTGTGGACTGTTGTCTAATGTTTTTAACCCTGCTTAGAAGGATGTTAATACATAAGAATATGCCACTCATATCTTGATTTCCTGGTATATAATATGTCACCAACGGCTGCCACAGCAGGCAGGCAGAGGCATATTGCACTGACATATAAATATAACACAAGGCAATCAGGATGAATGAATTACCTACGCATGTGGCCAGCCTCAGATTTCAGTAATAAAAAAAGCTAAAGGCCAATCTGCACCGCTCTAATATCCACAGCAATATGAAGAGTAATGAGAAGAATAAAAATTTCTATAAGGGCGAGAGGAAGAGGCACAATTCAATTATATACATCAAATAATGCAAGGTTCTATAAATGTGCTATTTGCACTTAAATATAGGAGCTTGTGGTGCATGGCAGATATTTAAGTTGTTCTGTTGCAGCTCAACTTGGCTTGAATGCAACAAGAGAAAGCACAAGGTTTGTTCACCTACTAAGAGGTCAACAGATTCATTTTTTTCTTTTTTTTACTGAGGAAGCAACCATCCGAGTGCACTAATCCTTGATATATATTTATCGGCAGGAGGTGAATTTTTCTCTATTTTTAATCTGATTGTGTTATCAGCCTATATGACTTCCATATTGGAGTTTTAATATGGGAAATTCAATAGGAGCAGTGATGGATGATTTCTCTGGTAAAGGGTGTGCATTTTTCAAACTGATAGCTTTTTGGGTCCTCTGAAAATGATGAAATATGAGTTTTTTTTTATTGATCATTAGTCTCAGGACCGCACCTGCTTCACCAATTTGTTTCCAATCAAAATTGGCATTAAGATTCATATTTGGTATCACAGCAGCAAGATTTTCTCATTATTCATTCGATAACGAGCAAGAATTACAAAGACAAAGAGCAATACAAGACACCCAATTTGTTCAATTTCCTCTGTTGTGATAATTTTTTAAACATTTTTTTTACATTGAATTTTAAACTGCTGCCCTCAGGCATTAGGTGCATACAGCTGAGGACAAATGCAATTCTTGACCACTTTGCTTATTGAAGGTGCAAAATGCTTTTCTGGGATATACAATACGCTAATTTGTGGAGGTTTGCTTACCATGTCGGTGGTTATTCTATGTATTAGACATGTACAGTATATCTGTGGGTGGAGAAAAATGTAGAGAGCGTGAATGGGAGGGCTTGTCTGCCAACTCAACATGGGAATCACAAGCTAATTCATTGATTGCCCCTTGGAAGAGATGGCTGCTAATTGTTAGGTAATTAACATGGCAAGCTGTAATTATGTTCGCCTAAGGACCCGATTAGTGTTTCTGCATGTCTTATGGGCGCAGAGGGGCTGTATCTGTGTGTGCGTGTGTCTAAGCCTATCTGTTGGCTCGAGGACAGATGGCACATTGTCAAAAGCTGACATGTTTTGTTTTCCCTGATGTGTGTGGAGAGAGGAGAGAGAGAGACGGGGGGGAGAGCAATGCACAGAGAGACGGCGAGGGGAGATGAGCTGCGCCCAGGGACTTGTCCTTTTGTTTCAGCATTGTTAATTAAGTGCTAATTGAGTGTAATTATTTACATCATCACACAGCGCGAATGGAGATGTCAAGTGGCAGAGGCACAAAGGCAGTTGGTGGGAGGCTGGCAGCTGAGAGCGTACAATCTGTTGATGCCTGCATGGTTATAACCCTGTGGCAGCTGAAAAGGAACAATTAGCAACAAGCTGAAATCTCATCACAAAACTGCCCAAAAATATTCATACACATGCAGTATTCACTTCGTATGTCCCTCTTTTTCCACGGCCACTCACAGAATGTATTTGAAGAACACTTTTTTTTTTCAATAAAAAAATGAAAGAATGGCTTAATGTATCAAGTACAAATTGCAGAGAGACAAAGACAGAGTGGAGAGGAGAGATGAGAAAAAGGAAGCCAGACAGAGAGTGACATTGATCAGTCAGGAAGAGAATGAGATGAGGCAGTATCTAGTGTGTTAACACCTACAGCTAATCAACATGACAGAGTTTAGACTTGCCCTAGAAACAACACATACACACATGGGACAAACACACACACACACACACACACACACACACACACACACACACACACACACACTCTCACAAACTGACTGAGATAACACACACACATACACACACATATATACACACACACACACACACACACACACTTATCTCCCATAGCTTAGAGTCAAGCTCCTACATAACAGATAGTATAATAAGTCTATTTGTGGCGTTACCCATGTATAGAAAACAAGTTTTAACCTTAAAAGCCACCTCGCTCCACTCTTATATCTGCTATATCTTCATCAGAAATTCACCGGACCCTGATTCAAATTTGGCAGCAGCTGGACTTCTTTCCTATGGTTTTGTGAAGACAAATGGACAGCAATGAATCTTGATCATTTGCTACCTCTTGTCTGTGCATAAACACCTTAAAGGCTGCAGAAGGGAGAGCCTCTATTGGTTCAATGATTACGTGAAGCATGAAGAACATGGACATTTGAATAGTTGCAACCCCTGGTAACAAAGACAAAGTGTGCCCTGAGACAGGAGAACGAATGTCACTTAAATATGAGTTAACAAAAGGTCACTTAACAACCAGCCAGAATAAAACAAAACCCAAGGGTCTAAACAGACACACATCATGCAGGGTTTTTAGAACATAGTGTTTATTTTGAAGAATCACAGTAAAGTAGCTGTGACATATTGCTGTTTTTAGAGTTTAAATGTATTAAGAGGGAGCCAGCCTATATCGATGTTGTAAATCAATATTGCTGGAAAGGAGAGCTAATGCTGTGGTATCAAGTGTTCCATTCAAAAGGTACACATTTTAACAGGCTACGTGCTGAGCAGCAGCAGCATTACAGTACCTCCTCACAGAATATTATGTGTTGGTGCTTTTTATATTGTTTGTGTATTGAATACGTAGGTTAAGTATGGAGGTTTTGGGGCAATTATAGGTATCCATTCTGGTGAAGTTATGTCACTGTTAAACAGCCTTACTGTCATCTCAGGCCTGGATTTGCCTTTAAATAGACTTATGACCTTCATCATTTTATGTTTGTATTAAAAAAAACAAAAGAGGCACACATTTTTACTTGGCTCACTAATTTGCATGCATTTTGTAACTTTCTGTCATGTTATTTAATAATTTCAAAGTTCAGTGTTAGATTGCACAGCCAGATAACACAAAGAAAATGCTTTGCTTAAATACACATTAGTTTGGACAAATGCTGCAGTTTGGTGTCTGCTGACAGGCTTGTGATCAAGACTGAATAGTGAGTAGCGAGAGCAAATAAGGACTACTCCATATTCAGTGTGTGTGCTTGTGTGCATGCATGCATCAGCCTGGGTGTGCATGCTTTAATGTGTGTGTGTGTGTGTGTGTGTGTGTAAGAGCTTAAGTGTGTGTTTTTGGGTGTGTGAGTGTGCAGAGGGGGTTAAGCAGTCGGGTATTCTTGCCTCTGGTCAGAGGTGGAATTAATTTTAGCTGGCAGTCCCACGCTGCGGTCATTTGGTTTAAAGGGAGGTGTTATTATCCTGATTTGGCCGTAACGGCTGGGGATTGGATAACCAACTGGCAGCTAGACACTCTCTTTTAAAGACAAAGGGGCTGAAGTCTGTGTGCTCTTTTATGACCAAGGAAGAAATAAAAGAGTGCAAAACCAGCTAATCCCGAGAGTATCAGTCACTATCACACAGTTACTAAAAAAAACTGATCACATTTTTGTGTCCCCCAGCAATCTAACACTCCAAACACCAGTTTGTCTGGAACCATTTAGTTTCATAATGTAAGAAGAAAATGAAAATGAACATTTTGAGTGCTGTTGTGCTGCATATGTTTTGCGGTAAATTGCAGATGACACTGCAGAAGTAATTTAGGATTAATGAATAACAAGGTACATCAATAATTGCAATCAGATACTAAGCAAATTGTGATTAAGCATGTGTATGTGGGTCACCAAGTGTTGAATAAAATACAGCAGAACTGAAGTGTTCACACATACAAGAACATTACAGCCACATGGATGAACATTCAGAGACAATATATTTACTATTATAGAGATAGTGGTTAGAAAGTAATTGTATTGTTTATTATTCAGAATGAGGCTTAGCCCCTATTTCATTAAATCAAAGATCTATCTTATGACAGAAATACCCAAATGACCACATACCCCATTTTAAATACCAGCCATCTGCCAAGGAGGGCCTTTTCAGCGGCCCAATCATTTGCATAACCAAAAGATGATTATTTTTCCCCTATGAAAGTTGAAATGACTGAATAATTATAATGTAGTGGATTAGAATGAGGAAAAACATGCCTTGATGTCAGAGAAGATTGCTGAGTAGTCACTATAATCGCTGCTTAGGTTTTTAATCAGAGTAAAATATGGGCCATAAATTATTGCCTTTCATGCAAACTTGTGTTTTTGCACCGGCGCATCACAAATCTAATTTTTCAGCATTTTTAAGAGGCTTAAAAGATAGTTATTTTTGTTCAGGAACTCTGAATTAAAAGTCGTTCTGTTATACTTTCACTCATGGGGATTATGTTCCCATACTGTAAGGTTTTTCTCAGAATTACATTCTAAACTAGAAATAACCTACCCTGGCTGGAGCACAACTGCCTCTGTTTCATACATGCCAGCCAACTGAGATACAAACATAAAGTACATGACATGGACCTTCAACTTGCAGCTCACATTGTGTAATACCTGGAAACCTTCATCTTAGTATCCTAAAGGAGTGTGCTTTGCTACCCTGAACGTATTGCATCACTCTGGAATCCACAACTCATAAAAGTATGTGCCGTTAAATCTTACAGCTGATGTACGGCACTGTACAGCGGTGTAGTGTGGAAAGAAGAACTCATACATTTATTTAAAATACCTTTCAGCCAGAAAGTGAAATATAGTTTTAATATTACAAAACACCTCAGGATTCAGCCGCTAAGATAAGATGCTCTGAGCTTGCGAAAGAAAAATGGCACACATAGGTACAATGGGTTTATCTATGAGCTCCATTCTTGCTGCTCACACGCTAAACACAGCAAAGTCTATGATTCCTGTGCAACCCCTTATCCTTAACAAAGCAGCAAAGCCAATCCATTGTGGCGAATCTATCTGTAACAAATTCATACATCCATATCGACACACCAGGAAACAAGACACCCAAGGAGAAAAGGATAGAGGGATGGGCAGACAGATGGAGGGATATATTTCCCCTTCTCTTTTTGTTTCGTTGAGGTATTAGTAATCAGAGTCCCACCTTAGTCTTTACAGCTGCAAATTGCTTTGCCACCTCTTCTCCCAGCAGTCTGTCCAGCCAAATCCGCCCATGATGTATCATTATCACAACTTTGGGTGGAAATCCATAGAATCAATAGGTTTGTCAGGGAAACTCACGCCTGGGATTGCTAACATGCTGTGAGGCTTGTTCATCCACTAGTCAGGCCTATCCTGCCACAGGCAATGGCAAAACTATAAGCGCATATAGGTATGTGCAGGAAGTGCATGAACACACATGCACCCGTTCACACAGGCATATGTAGACACACAGGCCTGCATGCACTAACACAAACAAACAAACAGATACAAAGCGTCCGTAGCACAAGGACACAGATACTATGCATTTTTGTATCTATCCGTATATTCGTCCATGTCTGTGTCTATAAATGTCTGTGTGTGTCTGTCCTGTCTTTCTGTCTGCCCTTATCTTTGCCTATCTGTCGGTGTTTTACTTCATTAGTCGAGCTGGTCAGCAGAAGCTGGACGGACGTCTCTTCCCATGTAATTACTGTCCGGTAAACAGGTCAGAAGGGTAGAGTCCAGCCGCAGCTGCTGCAGCTTTCAGCAGCTCACACATGCGCATGCATGCACACGCGCGCACACACAACCACACACTTTGGCTGTGGGTCCTGAGCTTTCAGAGTGGTATTGATTGGTTGGGCTGTGACATCTCCTAAGCCATGTCACCCCTGTGAAAGAAGCCTCCAAATTGACCAATAATAAAGTGGTGGAAGTTGTAGTGGCACTCTCCTGGGAGCTGTCCGTGTGGACTGTGTCACTGTGTGTGTGTGTCTCTGTGTGTGTGTGTTTTGGGGGGGGGGGGGGGGGTGTCTATGTATGTATATGATTGTATGTGTGCGTGAAGTGGATATGTGTGTGTGCCCTCCTGCTTTGCTGTCTCCATCAACACAAATGTTTTGCTGCTGCTGTTATTCAGAGCATATTACAATAATGACATTATGTTGGCACACAAAATAATCCCAAACTGGTGTGAAGTGGAGCGATAAAAAAAGTGCTTTGTTGTGTACTGTATATATGGTATACTATATACATGTTTGTGAGAGAACCTATGTAAGCAATCGTGATGTGATTATAGACACAACTTATACCCTTACAAGATTTTAGTCTAATCTATGCATACAAGGGTAAGATTCAAACATGTTGTGTTTTGGAGGTTAATTTTACCGTTCATTCTAAGCATGTCTGGAATTTTAAACTTGCAAGTGCCGAAATGTCCACAGCAGTGTGTAGTACATATTATGCAAATTGCTATATGCTATATTTTGATGTGTTCTTATTTAAAGTGCATATAAAAACATGCTCTTGAACTTGAATATATATGAAATGGAGCTTTTATGGTTGTATGCCATACGCAATTCAGTTTAATAGGAATATGTTTGAATTAGAAATGGCACTCGACGCCTTGTAGCTCACTGGGTAGAGCGTGCACTTAAGGGTGAGTCCTGTGAGTCAGGTAGGGCCCTTTGCTCCATGTCATCACCTCTCCCTCCCCTGCCTTTCCTGTTTGTCTTTTTCACTTTAAATAAAGTAGAAATGCCACCCAAAAAACATATACAAAGGAATGGTCCACACTCACAGAAAAAAATAGAAAAATCTTGTTTTCAAAATTTTCAACATTGTTTTCCAGTGAATGTTATGGTCTATGAATTAAAATCTGATCTTGAATTATGTCATATTCAGCAAATGTTATTTCAAAATTTACAAAATGAAATGAGAAATAATTACAAAAGCTAGGGCCCCTCTAACCCGCTCCATCCCCTACTTCCCTAAATGAGCATGGTAATGTCTGTCTGTGATGGTCAGATACTTTGCCAGCAGCTGCACACGGATGACATTTGTTATATTTTGCAAAGGCACTTCTTACATTTTATTTTTGCACTACATGAACACACACTTTTATAGAGACCATTCATTTGCTGAGTCATTAATCCTCACTTTGAGAAAAAAGGGCAAGATCAACCTTTATACAGAACCAAGCGTTTGTGTGTGTGCACAAGCATCGCGTTCCAACACCAACCTCATTATAGCACCGCTTTATGCACAAAGACTGTGAGGTCACATTGATTTGACTCCCTGGAGTATTAGCATGGGATTACAGCAGTCAACAGGCCTTCATTGATGTGTGTGTGTGTGTGTGTGTGTGTGTGAGAGAGTGAGTAAGAGAGATGAGAGAGATGAACCAAGGGTAATTAGTCCGTAGAATAGTCCGACATGCTGTGTCTCTGTGTGTTTGTGTGTGCGACTTTGTGAGTGAGAGGATGAGTGTATTGGTGCGCCCTCATTAATTCTTTGTACTAATACAGCCACCACCCTGCTTGAAGTGTTAGGCTCTTTGAGAGCTTCTCATCTTTCTGATTTAACACTTTGATCTGAGTGTTCGATGTTGTGTGGGCAGGGGGGGATGTTGGTTAATGTTGGTGCCAGTGTGTGTCCCTTTGTACTAACTTGTGTGTACTAGTGTACATCTGTTCAATATGTCTGAATATATCTCTGTGATAAATCTTCACCTGCGTGCAATGAGACAATGAATGTGTAACCATTGGAAGAAACATCCAACAATTCACAATCAGTTTGTCCATGGTGTGTGTGTGTGTGTGCTTGCATGTGTGTGTGCGCACGTGTGTGCGCAATCGACTGTGTGTGTGTATCTATGTATAATGACTGCCATTTCAAACACTTGGTGGATTACTCATCATCACAATTTGCATAACTTTGAAGTATTCATAGCATTAGCAAGGCAATTATAATAATTAACATGGGAATCCATGTCAATGGGCCACAGCCACGAGGCAAGTGCAATTACTGCTATGCTAATTAGGGTTTGATTAAGCTTTTAAAGAACAATCGGCTTATTTAACTGAACATATTCAAGAGGCTGTAGAGACATTGAACACCACCCCCGCCACGCCGCCCCATCACACACACTCCTGCCTGGAGTACTCTTACACACCCGCCTGATAGTTTAAAACATGCACAAGTACACGCATGCATATGCAAACAGAAACACACACATGCATGCATAAGTAAGTTGAAGCACCAGGTGTGCAAGGTGGTGGATGCACACACAACTCTCTGTCCCTGCTCTGACTGCACACACTGTAGACAGGCATGCTTGCACACATACACACATACAAATCCATGCCCTAATGCACACACACATGGCTGCACACTCACTGTCTCCCTCCTCTCTCCCTCCTCCACCTCCTCCTCCTCCTCCTCCTCCTCCTTTTGTTTTGTCCGCCAGTCTTTCTTTCCAGACAAGAAGACAGGATGTTTTTTTTTCATTGAACAAGAACAATTTGCTGTCTGATGTTGGAAGCCTCATTGTAGTGACGGGGCCTAAATTAAAGTGCGGGCTTATTAAAGCCGGTGTGTGTTTTCTGTGTGTGTGTGTGTGTGTGTGTGTGTGTGTGTGTGTGCGCGCATGTGCTCCTGACACTGATCCACCCAATAAACTCACTGTCCGTGACTAAGAGTGCGCTCGCAGCAAGACAGACACAATTGCCTGTTAAGTCAGTGTTGCTTTTATTGGGCCTCCCTGAACAATGCCTTGATGTGTGTCACGGCTAAAACCAACATGAAGACGTACCAAGATTATTTTAATGAATTAAGGTGCCCTCCTTTTTTGCTGTGAGGCCATTTTTCTGATTGGTGATCAGTTCACTTTCGCACCTTATAAATATGTTTCATTTTGCCAGGCCTTCTATACATCTCAATTTCCCCTCTAAATTAGTTTTTTTTACAGAGCAGGGTGAAATACTGTTTTCAAATCATTTTTTAAGGCTTGTTTTAAACCTGAAAGGAAAAGTGATTTGGATTCCTTCATTTATGTCCTGCCAGTCACCACAAAAGCCTGTTCCTTGAGGAGCAGTGTAGAAGGAGTTTAGCTAACTGTTTAATTCAATTCCAACATTAAAAGAGAACAGTATACTTCCTCAGTGGATAGTGCCAGACGCTTCGGTCTTTTAAGTCCAGTGTTCCAAGTAGGATAAAACAACGCTTAAAACTCAATCCTATTTGACCCTGTCTGAGCAGAGGTCTCCGAACTTTTTTTTTCCAGAACACAAATGAGTAATTTAATCTTTTATCACAGTGCTGGGGCTCATTAAAACATAGTACTTCTTTTGTCCAGTGGGGACCTGCCAAAACAGACCATTGACCCATTTTTTCGTCCAAACTCATCGTCAAGGCCAACTATTTTAAATGGAAAAGCAGCAGGCACTTCTTTTTCCTCATTTATTTTTCTGTTCAATTGTCAATTGTAGTGGAGGTAAATAAAAGCAGGAAAAAGTGACTGATGGAGTCAAATGGTCTGTCTTATGGTCTGAGTGAGCCTGGGTCAGCTAGTCGATGCATGTCACTCATTGACATGTCAGGGTCACTACAGAGCAAATAAAGCGCAGCCTTGGAAACTCTATAATAACCATTGACAAAAGGGGTGCTGTTGATTTGTGATGACACACACATTCTGTACCTGTACATGCACAGTTCATACAAACGGGAGCAGAGATGCATTTAAGCTGAATGAAGATACTTTGCGTGAGTCCAAGTTGCCTTTTGGTTTTGGTAAAACGGCATGTGTGTGTGTATTTGTGTAAGCCAGTCTGAGGTATGTGTAAGTACATACTGTATTTCCATATGTGTGTGTGTGTGACTGGAGGTGGATGTGTGTGGCTATGCGGTTGTGCAGCTATCATCATTACCCTAGTCAATACCCACATGTCCACGTATTGATCACTCTATCGATGAGCGATGAGGGATCTCAGGCTGCAGAGAGCCGTGTGGATCTGTTTAGACTTTTATTGAGACCACACAGTGAGATCAGCTCAAGTTCAGCTAAAGATCACCTCCGGGGCAAGATTATTGGCTCTTAGATGGCTTTATAGGTAGCATTAAATGCACATCTCATTATAGTATATCAAATAAAAATGCATATTACTGCAATACTATATATTTAATTTAAAAGAAACTAAAGAAAATGTGTTTTTCTAAGATCTATTTGTTTGGTTTTCCTCTGGGCAGAGATACTGGAGCACATTACTTACCATAACATGTAATGTTTGTAAGCTAGAGGCTTTAATCTCCCTCTGCAGTACAGGCATGCTGATCAAAAGTGTGTTGCAGTTGAAAGTGTAAATTATAAATCAGAGTTGTATGCATTCATTATAAAACTGCAGCATGTTTATGTTGATCATTAGCTTATTTAGTATTTTTTATATAGAATCATCTTTGTGGATCACATCTCTACGATCAAAAAGAGTACAAGTTAAACTTGTACTCTTTTTGACAAGCTAAGCAAGTTTTTTTTTTTTTGTATAATTCCATTTATTATATCAAGAGACCAATAGATGAAATAACAAAATTGTAAAAACATTGTAAAATCATTGCTCTTTCTTGGCCACAATGACATACCACATGGTAACAAAAGTCGTTTTCCCATTCACATATTTTATGCGCATTTTGATGTATTTCATTAGAAAAGCTGTATGGAATCCATACATTTTTATATAACTTCCTTTGAGGTGTTTTTTTTGCTTTTGTGGAAAAAAAGTGGGTGCGTTAAATGGGATATTGAAATGCCTTTCTTGATACATTTTGGCACAGCGAACCTTTAACTTACATCACTGATCAGCTGTTTCCACTGTCTGTGTCATCCTAAAAATTACCATAATGTGTCAATGCTTGTTTTTTGCTAGCATGAAATGAGACCAATACTCGCTTGAAAAAACTGAATTAAAATCTGCCCAAATTAAATCCTGAAGAACTCTTTCCATTTTTTTCTTAATAGATTGGTTAGATAGCTGAGCCGATTTTTCTGTTTCCAGTTCACAATCTTTGCTTCTTCTACTCTCTTTACTGGCATACAGAGCCAGCTTCTAAGGAAACTACACTAGCCTAGTTTATTCGCTCCAAACCAGTTGATGGAAACATGCCTAATTTGCATTTCTTTTTGCAGCATTTCAAAAGTTTGCTTGGCAATTGAATGGATACACGGCCAATGGCTCTTAAACTTCACTTTGCGCCCTTGATCGAACAAACATGCTATTTATATTAACAAAGGGGTAACGTTTCCCAGACATGTGCAGATTTTATATGTGGGCCACCCTGGATTGGAGAAGCCATGCTTATTTTAAGCCAAAGGTTCTTCATCTTTTTCAGACCACGTCAGATTTAGAAGTTTAGTCTCTCATCCGGAGAAGCAGGCTCATTAAAACATATTACTACCCTTGACATTTGGGAACTCACCAGCAGCAGGACCACGGCCCATTTAACTCCTGAGCCAGAGTTCATGGAACCAATAGACAGTTCCATGCATAATTAACATACTGAACATACTGTATCTGATTGTTTTTAAGACCTGCTTCCCCCTAAGCTTGATAATGTTAGCTGTGTGATTGTGTGCCTGCGTCCATGCACAGGTACATGTTTGTTCTGGAAATATTTTTTGCCGTTTGTCTCTTTGTGCCTGTTCAAACTAACTTTTGTGAAACTAAATTAACTTTTTAATGAGATCTAAAATGAAATAATGTGAAAGTAGAACCAATTTGAATCATGAACATTCAAAGCAAACCATCGTGAAGTTTGCAAAGGTGAGAGCCTTGAAAAGAAAATAAGATTATAACAGGAGAAAGTATGAGAAGAGGAGAAGGGTGTGAAATTATATATTGTTATAGTGTAAGGTTGTGAATCGAGGCTCTGAAACTATTCTTTTGAATTCTTTGAGGCCGAAGTTCGGTTTTAATTGCAACAAGTAATCTGTGCTTCTAATGGTGGTTGGCTAATTAGTATTTGTTGTCTTTTACCTCTGATGTTATATGGGAAATACAATGAGGGATGATTATATAAATGTACAATCTAAATTTAAACAAATACATATGCATGATTACTTTTTACTCCAAATAACCCTTGTATTCAGTATCATAGTCAGTTTTCTGTGGCAAATGCAATGCAGACAACCCTGCAAGCACAGCAGAGTTGTGCTTTTTTCTGAACAGTTTACACAGAATTATGTGATGTGTGAATGTTAACAGCACATCATAGAGCACATTTCCATGGCAGAATCGTAGCATAATGTGTGTCAACATCGTCAAGTTTGTCTGAGCGTAAAAAAGCCTGCAGGCCTATACATTTTCTCCAGCTTTCAATTTCTGCCCCCCCATCCTCTTCACTATCACTCTCCCTTCTTCCTCCTCCACCCCTGCCCAGACCCCTCCTCCTCCATCCCCCGAGGGTGTCCTGAGACCCTTCATTACTGTCGCCATGGTAACACCTCAACCATTTGACAGTGGTCCCGGACACTCCTCAGCCACCCATCTTCTTTTCCTCACTCCTTCTGTCCTTGTCTTCCTCCCCTCCTTTCTCTTCAACCCCCCAAAACTCCCTCCTGCTCCTCTCAAAACATGGCTTCCGGACAAAAATCACCAAATCACAGCGGCAAGTGGGGCATATGATGATGGGACGACCCCCTGAGGCTTTCCTCTATCCCCAACCACTCCTTAAATGGCGAGAGCAATCATAACGTCCTAACACTTTGAAGTCAAGTCTCAATTCCACTCTCTTTACTTTCTCCGTCCGTCCGTCGTCCGTCCGTCTGTCTGTCTGTATGTCTGTCTGTCTGTCTGTCTGCCTGTCTGTCTCCCTTTTTTATACACGCTTTCCTCAAGAATCAAATTGGCAGACATGTGGGCCATGACAGAGGGATGTTGTGCCGACTATTTCTGAGCCAAATCAGTCGGCATCCAATTAAACATGGGAATATTGATCTCATGCCTCATTTCTGAGGATTAGTCTTCCCTTTGAAACATGCTCTGTTTGAAACATGGCCATGAACAACACACACACACCACACACACACACACACACACACACACACATAATATACATGCTGAGAGACATAAGTGCTGTTGGCTGTCAGCCCTCCAGGTGTGACATGCTGATCGCATGTCATTATGGCTCGCCTTCACATTGGCGACAGTTGTTGATATCAATCTAAGGCCAACCCTGTTGCTGCGAAGCCAAGCTCAATGCTCATGCTTATACACTCACATACTCTAGGTACATGCACGCAAATATGCGCATACACACACACACACACACACACACACAAACACACACACCCCCACTGGGTCAGATCAGTTCTCCCTGGCCACCTCTGTACTCTGTGGCAATGTTTTAATCATGATCGGGTTTGTTTGTAATTATAAACACTCAGAGATGCCCATATCAAAGAGCTTCATGGAATTCAGGCCTATGGGTATCCTTGGTTGCTTTTGAAAAATACGCACACACACACACACACACACATGCTAGCAAACACACACACACACACATCAAAAGGAGACCCTTCTTTTTGAGATGTCTGCGCAGCGTTTGCATACACCTTGAAGGCCTTTTGCAGTGAGCCACAAGGTCAACACAAGTTGTTTGTGCATGTCGTGTCGAGCTGTCCCCTGGGCTCATCTGCTTCAGATGCCAGGCCCCACAAATGCCCCATCCTTCAAAGTCAACCCCCAACATCTGAGAGGAACAAGCCTTTGAGAGCTTAAGTTACAATCAGCAGAAATTAATAGATGAACTTAATCTAAATCAAAGCAAGATTCTATTATTTAACTGGAAAGTTGGCAACTTATATGCAAAGTGACATTTTCATAGTGATATCTTGAAGTGGAGCCCTTTTACTAGCAGACATAATCTTTAATCCTTCTGTTTACAGCCCAAGCACTGGAGGAACACTATACTAATGTCCACGATAATAGCAACAATTTTCTGATTCTGTCGTTATCAAAGTCATTGACTGAATTCAGAGATTAATCTTACATCATTTTAACATGCACTTATTTTCACGTATACAATCCAAGTAAGTGAAAATAATCACGCTAACCTAACAATTATTTCTTATGCTTGTAGTGCACCAGGCCAAAGGTCACACTTGAACCAAGGCAAATTAACCTTAATGCATCTACACATATAGTGGTGAATTGTTTTTTTTGCCACCCTTCTCCGTTAATCCTTCTGTTTTATAATTCCCCAAACACACACGACTAATTACATAGGTTTCTCAGGACAACATTGGTATTTGACTTCTGTCTGTATTACAGTCATATCACGGTCTTTCTTGTGAAACTTGGCTACATTGGTTTCATAAAGGCAGTTATATTTAGTTACTGAATTTTCAGATTTTTTTTTTTAAAACTTCACTTTGAAATTGGAAAAATATAACGTTAAGGACACGTTAATTCATATTTTATTCTCAAGAATCCAAGCCAAAGTTAAATGTTGCGAAAAAGATAAATGAGAACATCTCATAAAACTAGGCTGCTGTTGGCCATTTTATAAAAGTTTCAGTGAAGATGTTATTGACATAAAATGGATAACGTAGTGTGTGTGTGTGTTGTGTTTGGATTATGCAACATAGGAATGATCACAGGCAAGTTATAATGAGTGCATGGTACAGTGTGTGGGCGTTCAACAGCAATGCAATTATTGACTGTTTTATAACTTGCATAAAAACTTTTGTGTATCTTGTATCGACGGGAGTTGTTTACTTATTTGATGATCAGTTTGAATTATCGTACTTATGTGAATAGAAACCTGGGGACCCCCAAGATATGAACTCTTTGACCAATGAATTTAAATAAAACATTTTGCCAGGCCCCTGGATCAAGTTGAAGACCCGCATCTAACTTCAGCATGAATTATAAAACCCATGTCTTTGAAAACGACCTTGTACTTTCACTTTACTTTTTTCCCACTCTCTGTAAAGACCATGAAATGAAAGAAATATGTGTTGTTGTTGGGGCAAAGGAGTGCATGGTGTCTCCAGAGTCATATTCATTCACAGATAAACACACGGCAGCATCGGTAAACAAGATTCACGGGGAAAGAGTGAGACACATTTGATAGTCATAAAGGATTTTTTCCCCTCAACAAGCAGAGATCAAATAAACTCTGTGTGTCTGAGGTGCCGCGTAGCCTCAAGCCGTGAAGCATAAATTTAGAACAGATCTTGTTTCTCTTACAAGCGTATTACTTTAATTTCAATGCTTGGGTAAAAAGAAATGTGGGGGGCAAATTATGAAAAATAAATAAACACACAGTAATGTAACGTGTCTTCCATCTAACCTTCCTATCCATCATTAAATGTATGCCGTATCCCAGTTCAAGTCGTCACCTCATATACCACCTGACCCTGCAGCTCCCTTCTAAAATCAGTTTTGTTTCAAAATGAAAAAGCAATTTTCCTTGGGTTTATAATCTTCAGTAATAGTCAACCATCATTTTTAATCTTTAGATGCATTTTAAATCCAAGCTGTAATGTCTTAACTCTCCGCCAAGGTCAAATATCTTAGCAAATAAGGCTTAAGCTTTGTTTTATATGAAAGAATTACATGATTAATACCAAAGAATTAATCACGTACTCTTCAGATCTCCCAGATTGGGTTTGTGCTAAAGGATTACGCTGTCCTACTTTTTCCACATGGCATAAATTGACATGGAGGTTTGTTTAGCAAAGTACTGCTAAATACATTCTTTTTAACTCTTTGGTTGCACGGAGAGCCTTGATTGCAGGCTGCAGCTTTCAGTGATATTGTTCTCTGCCACAGTTATCAGGATAATCTTAAACAATAATTAATTTACAGTCCGTGCTGCACAATTCATATCATGACTGCCAAAGTGAAGTTCAACCATCAGTAAAGGGGTTTTAATAGATCCGTAATTGCAAAGACATACAGAAGTCATGAAGGTTAAATAAAATGAACAAAGCTAAAGGTTTTTCATGTGTGAATTTCCTCTTGCTGTTTTTCTGTTGGCACTGTAGAGCACGGCAAAGCCATGTTGCTGGAGATAAAAAGAAACAATTTTTACCTTATTATGCATCCTTGAAATGGAATTATAAGACGCTTTGAGACCAAATTCCATCTGACTGGTGGTGGACTGAGAGACTGTCAGTGTGGCTTGTTTAAGGAAATGAGCACACTGAACACATCATATGACATTCTAGTCTATAACTCAAACTCTAAAAATACAAAAAAGACACTTGAGTCCACTAAGTCAGCATGTGTTTCTCAGGAATGCAGCTTTGTGAAAGAATGTGTCGCTAGTAGCAAATACTGATTTGGCATTCAAGAGTATGATGCTTTAGATTGTCCTTTTAAGTGATGCCGATAGTAGAAACTTTAGCAGCCATTCCCTGTGCATGATCGGTCATGATCTGATTCTCCAAACCCAAATCATCAGCTGCCACCTCATGTTTCTGTATTTACGACCACCCAGGAGGGCATCTCTTATTAATGCACACTTTTATAAACTGGACAGCAGTTTCACTCCTCAGCCCCCTCCTGTACGTCCAAACAAACCGTGATTTATAATTCACATGATTTATGATGTATCAGAGTGCAGAAGTACCGCCATCTACTCAGCCATTCGTTTATACATGCACCCACTACAGATAAAGTAAAACTAGATGTAGATGCATTGGATGATTTCATTCAAAACCTGCTCATGTGTTTATTATGCACAATAAATCTAAAACCACTTGGAGTGTCAAGGCAATCTGTTGCCTCTGCTGCACTTTTATTGCCGAGCAAAATGATAAGTTGCTTTGTAAATTGCAGGGATAGCGACACATGCATATTAATGGGAGCTTTCGGACGTCCATGCATTTTGACCAATGCAAAATGAATAATTGTTGAATGTTTTGTGGCAAAACTATGATTAGGCTTTGGATGCTTAACTTTACAGACAAAAATAGAGATGTATTTTAATCAATTTTATACCAGACAGGCTTAGTATAATTAACATCTATGCATCCATGATACATTTGATAACAGTCCTATCATATGTGTGGCTGTATAATTTTTTTTAAAACCCAAAATTGCTCCTCCTTTTTTGAAACATTCTGATCCAGCATCCTTTTATTTATTTTACATTTTGATGAAACATCTGAAAGTATTTTTATGGAGTTGGTGTGAGTGCATGCGATTATCATATGAAAGGGTATATTTGACCCTCCCGAGTCAGTTGCATTTAGCATCCATTTTGAGTCATTCCCCCCTTTTGTTCTGGATTGCCTTGGATATCACCTGGCTGCGACTGTGAGTTTAATGAATGCTGATGTCTCTATACATGATGGGTATTACACAATAAAAATGTTTCAGCGAGACTCACTATGTGGGGTAATTGGTGCTGTTTAAAAATGCATCAGGTTTGGCGTGGCGGCGAAGACACATACACAGACATACAAGCATGCACACACACTTACACACACAGCTGCGTGCCAGGCGCTTTCTGATCTGACCCGTCAAAACTCATTAAGGCTTAAAACATATTTCCAACTGACACCCGAAGTCTCCATTAGAAAACCGCCAATTACCGCTGAAAGATATCCCCCCACCTGCCTGCCACATTTGCATATGATTGGAGCGATCAGTTAAAATGAGAGCATTTTGGCGCTGCTCAAAAATTCACAGTACGCCGCCAGATCAAGGGAGGGGTGGGGGGGGAGGCATAGTAATGTGAAGTCAGCGCTTTAACTGCAGGTTTAAAAGTTGCTTGTACCACGGGGGTGAGAGTGGGGTTATGTCCTCAAAATCATAGTTATAGATATAAGTTGGACAGCAGTTCCCCATCCTTGCTTAGCTCTCAGCGTTACACTGTTTTGCCAGCGCGGAGTGGATCTAAACATCTCTCATTTAAATACATTTGAATACAAGGATGAGAAATAATAGGCACTGAACATGCAGCTTTATTGTCGTGGGAGTGAAGAGTGCAAGCAGTGCAGTTTTTGCACAATTATGAATGTTATAATGGCAAAGTTATACTCGTTTTTTTTTTACCATGGTTTAACGTGTGTGTGTGTGTGTATGTGTGTGTGTGTGTGTGTTTGTAAGTGCATGTGTAACAGAGAGTGGGAGAGAGAGGGAGATTTAGGCTCTTGCAACGTTTTCAAGAAAAACAGCACTTATACCCATTACAATCAAGATCATTCATGTTCAACCCGTCCTTTCTGTGTCTCTGTCTCTCTTTCTCCTCTTTATTCTTTTGTCTCTGTCTGTCAGTCTGATTGTCTGACCATTACTGCCTTGATAAAGTTGTCTGGAGATGAGAAGTCAAGTCTTCAATCAGTGCAGAAGTAGGCCAATAGATGTGAATCCAAGCATATGTCAATCAGGGACATAATCACCAAGCCTCTGGCTGAGGTGGGAACTGTAACAGTGGACCTTATGGATGCACAAACACACAGACGCGCATGCACTCATTCAAATATATATGTATTCATACACAGTTGGAGTCAGTTAAGGCCGGAGAGCTTGATGTGGGATGATAGCTTTCTGATTACTCTACGAAATTGAAATTACGTTTTTTATACAGTATAAAGTTAGAATCTATACACCATATACAAATGTGAAACATCTGATTGACATTGTCATTGTTACAAGAGTAAAGTCGCATTTCACAGCCATAACTTTTTTCGTGGAATATTATATGTAGCCCTGTGAGTAGACGGAGTGCAGCAGTGAATGAAAGGTACAGTCCAAGGAACACAGTGTACATTACCCCGCACGAGTACTGCGGCTGAACACATTAAGCTTTCAAGGGAAAAGTTTTCAGAGTACATGTCACATTTTTGAAATGGTAGATATGAATGGAGACCATTTCATAGAATAACAAAAGAGAGAGAGAGAAAAAAGTCACCAGTGTGATTTCTGGCCACTGTGCTGGCGGCGGCCATGTGTCGGGTCAAAGTGTCCCTTAGCAAGACTCTGAAACCTCAAATGTACCTTTTCACTCAGAGTGATTCACTAACACTGTCAGCTAAATGCCCAGAAGTGAAAAATGTGCATTTTTTTTCTGGCTTTCATTTAACTATATTCAATAAAAGATAACATGACAGATGACATCCAGGCAAATTCAGGAGCTTCTCCACTGATAGATCTTCATCAACCAACATTCATTGAAAAAAAAAAATTCCAATTCACAAAACATTGTGTTGGATGTGGTTGTCACACTAAATATGTGATAACGTGAATTGGATTATTACCCTTCTGTTAAAAAATAATTGTGATGCCATTGATTGAAAGGTGTGAAACACATTTTCTATATATATATACAACAGACAGTAATGACCAGGCTGATGGTAGGACGATCATTATCACCATAATCAGCATTGGTATAATCAGTGCTGTTTTCACTGGGAGATTGCTTTGAGCCTCCTGTTGGTTGTTCAGGGTGTGATAGGGAGAAGGAGGGACACACACATACACACACGCACACACACACACACACACATACATACACACACAGATAAACCCAGCGGCTCTAAACGAGGCTCTTCATTGTTTCCCATGTGATTAAAACCGAGTGCCGTTGAGTCTCTTATATTGTCATCAGCCTGCTTTTGTGCTTAGTGCTGTGTGTGTGTGTGTGTGTGTCCGTGTGTGTGTCGTGTGTGTGTGTGTGTGTGTGTGTGTGTTTGCTCTCCCAGCAGTGGCCCTGCTCTAAATGAATGTCAGCTTGCCTTAGTCCAAGCATGGGCCCCTATGCGGCCGATCGATACTTCATTAGGCCTGGATTGTCTTGTGTCCATGCAACCTTGAAGCTGTTCCTTAATTACCCCAGCATTAAGGCCCTGGACGGTGCTACAGACCACGCTACACTGAGGATGGCCAGACCCAACAAAGCAACCCCCCCCAGACCCCTCTCATACGCCTGGCCCCCTCCTGATGCAAAAATACACATACATACATACACATATAAGCCCACGCTCATTAACGCAGGGGTATACAAAACTCACACAACGGAGTCAACACGCATTTATGCGGGCATGTCTCTTCTTTCTCTCTCCATTTCTCTCTTTTACATGCACACACAGATACATAGCACCTTGAGGCTAAAGTGGAAGGAGGGGTTTGATGGGCCAAGCAAGAGAACAGAGGAGGGGAACATGGGGGAAAGTGGTGGGGGGCGCAGGGCAGCAGCTACTGTGAGAGAGAGGGTGAATCGAGGGCAATGGGGAGGGAGGGAGACACAGACAATCAGCAGGAGAAAAAAGAGTATGAGTGAATTTTCTTAATAATCACTGCAAATGATGTTGCACTGGATGGCGGTATATGTACAGAAGAATTTGTCAACTGTGATCACTTCAAAAAGGTTTTTTTTTCTGGTTCACTTGCCACATGTCACATTTGGGCAATTTTGGCAATTTTGCTCGCAACTAAAAATTATATTTTGATTGCAGTGTTTATGTTGAAACGTAAGCCTCGTTTTCAAGATCTGTAAGAGACAGTGCATAACATAAAATGCTGGAATGTAACTAGGCTTCACATTTTGACCATGCATTTGTGTGTATATGCATTTAATTGTGCGCTTCATATCTACGTATGCGCGTAGATATGAAACCTATCAATAAATCCGATTTCTTTCTTCTTTTGCGCTGAGTCAGAAATTGTTGAAAATCTTACAAAGTTAGAAATACTGTACTGCTATTAATGCAAGAATGTGGAAAACGGAGGTAATATTAGGTAGGTTAGGAGAGAGGCAGCTAAGAGAGGATGATGAAGAAAGATGAGAGATGGTAGAATGTGTTCAAATATATCATTACAATGAAAAGAGAAAAGAAGGGACAGGCAGAAAATGAAGGAGGTAAAAGAGGAAGTTGAGGAGTGAGGTGGGCTAGAGGAAGGGTGAGATGTGGAAGAGGAGGCAGATGGGCGGGAGCAGGGGGGGGGGGGTGCAGTCAAATGGCACTCATGACAAATGACATCCCCTGTCTCCCAGTCCCCTCTCCTCAGCACCATGATTTGTCATCTCCACTTCTGACATTTTTCATCGCACTATCAAATCACCCTGACAGAATGATATTTTCTAATTCTCCCAGCCTTGGAGCAGGCCAAAAATAATGGCCTCCACATGCTATGCACACTCGCGCTCTGTTTCACTACCTCTCTTATTTTCCATCATCTGTCTTATGTAAACATCCAGTGATTCTTTAATAATGAATATGCAGCATCACAAATATATTGTATGCAGGAGTTGGCTGGAAGAAAACTGCTTCTTAAAGTCATTTAAGCTGTCTCATTCAAGAGGTGGCACGTGTAACTGTCATTTTCAAAAGGTATACTCCTAAGGGTTTGCATTTGTTGTTTTGCACTTGAGATGGAAATATTAAAAAAAAAAAAACTTGACAAAAAGGTAGTATTGTCTCCTTTACCAAGAATGTAATATGTAAGGCACTCAATGTGACTTATTTCAACTTTGTTATCTATTTTTTCATTAATACATTAAAAGAGTTGTAGTTGATTCATTTGCTTTGTTGTTTCAGTAGATTTTGTAGTGGACACAGTAATAATCACCACAGTAATCCTTTATCTGTTTCATTGGTAACAGAACTTAGACGAGTCCCCACCTGCTGAGCCTTTGATTTTCCAGCGTATCATCCTCCATTGTTTTATTGAATATTAATAAGGACAATGTCATATCTGCCATGACCCACCTTTCCCATAATCCGGGTCATGGCACTGCAAATGAGTTTATGGCTAATTCCATCTCAGCATGAGATCACTATCGCTGTAGCCTGAAGGCATACAAAGAAATGGGGATCTCTTTAACTTCTAGCGTGACTGCTAGCTTTGGATCCTTTTGATAACAAAACAATGTTTAGGACTTAGCAACATGCAAATATGCTTCAACACTAAATGCTGTTTTTTTTCAGCAGTAAATAGAACATTATAACAATATATATCGAATGTTGAACACAATATATTTCTAAAGCAATTATTTACATCCCAATTTATAACCAGTAAAATGAACCACTTATCGTCTCAGACACTTTGATTTACTTTATCATCATCTTTTAAATAATTTACATTGTTTTTGTGTAACCTGGTCATAAGTCTCAGTCAGTGTATTTCAGTGTGAATCTCAATAACAAGATAAGTTAAGATCTAGTCATACATTTGTTTAAATGTCAAATGTGAAAAGGCAATCCAATAATGTTTGAGCATATATATGATAAAAATGGTGTAATTGCCCTGAGAGATCTGTTCAGTAGGCATATGTGTGTATGCTCCACATGCTATGCACTATAAAGTATAGAACATGTATTTTATCAAAGCATCTTCACCATGAAGATGAGTGTGGCACATGTGTTTGCTTGTAAATGATTCTGATGCAGTCTTAGTAAAGTTGAAGTGTCTTAATCAGTCATTGGCTGTGTATGTGTGTGTCTCTGTGCTTATGTTAAGGTGAATCCTCCCCATGTGTTAACGTGTTTGTGCATGTTACGTGTGAGTGTCTCTGTACCAGTTCTCCAACGTCTGGGGTAATTATGCATTATCCAACAAGGGATCAGTGTCTTGCTCTAAGCAGCACCCGGGTGTTGTTGTTTAATGTAATAAACGTCATGTATGCATGGCTTCACATGCGCTTCATTAGCAGTTTCATGCTAACCGTTAAGCATGACCAGTGCCTCCCAGCTATGAGCCAACGTCTGCTAATGACACCAGCATTTAGCTCAAATCATCACATAGAGAAGGATAAGCAGTGTTCCTGAGGACTTATGCCTAGCCACAGTGAAACTTTGTTCATTATTTATTTGTAGCTATAAATTACAAACTAGAAAGAGAATGACATTTAAAACACACAATGATAATGCATATTAAATATGCTCTGTTAACCCTAGTGCCAACTGTCCACAAACAGTAATTATTTATTTGCCTTTCAGCGAAATAAATGTATCATGTTATCCATCAACACATTTTTGTTGTCCACATTAATGATTCCAAACAAAGTGTGTTAAAAAATCAACAATTAGTTAAAACAGTTCATTTTTGAATGCATATCACCCAGCGTGGTGTGAATGCGGTATGAACTCCTGCATTATAAAGGGATGGCAATAGACACCAGCAGACGGAATCAAAGCACCTTCAAACACATTTACCTTAAGTGAACTTTGATATTTTCGATTTTCAACAGAACTCTTTTCTGGTAATTTTATCAATTATTTTTTAGAAAGCGTGGAAGTCAAGAAGGATTAACTAAAAAAAAACATCATTAGTCTTAACAGTTTGGGGCTTGCGGCAAATAGAGGTTCATAAAATACACACACTCACACTTTGGAATTTCTGTCACATACATCTTTTTCTGACTACTGAGTAGAGCAGCACGGTTATGGCCAAAATGATAATTATTTTGATCAATATTGAGATCACATTTACTAGTCACTTATTGATATTAGGGACATGGTAGGCTTTACATCAAAACTGGTTGATATTCACAGTGCATTTTCTCGAAGCATATAGCAAAACACATTAACCAACATTACCCACATTAAATAGAGTAATGCTTTTACTTTCATGTTGTGCTACATTTCTGCAAATCGTTCTCCTCTCCTTAAAATAAGACAAAAATAAGCTTCTCATCATCTGAATTCAGTGCATTCTTGTTTTGCCTGGCTGTTCTCTATTAATATGAGTAATATACCATGTATTACTCTACTTTGACAGCAAGTAACATTCAGGAACATTTCTCAGGCTGCTTCTGTTGGTTACATGTGCAGCGGCATGACCACTCCCCTAAAGTGAAGCCAAAACATCTCAATCTCCCCCAGTGGCTGGCTGTTAGTTCAGGAAGTGCTTGATTAAATTAGCAGCAGAGAGCACACATTTTAACGTCAATCATCGTGTTTGATCAGTCGATGTAATTGTTGGAGGCCAAAATTGTGATTTTGTTTGATATTGAATTAAATATGCAGCCCTACTACTGAAAATTGGCCTCCTGGACTTCAATGCTTTGGCTATGAGCACTTTTCTTCGAGAGGTCACAGGTCTACTTTATAAAGTTTAAACATTTTAAAGTTAAGTAGATTTTTTTATGTGTTAGTCAACCCCTATGACTGTCCTGTTGTAATACAAAGTACTATGCCAGCGACACGCTGAACCTGAGAGAGTATTAAAGCAATTTCAACTCTGCCTGCTCCGAGATTGGGCCACAGTCAAAAGTAATACCAAAGCAGAAGAGATCAGTTTTCTATCATCTGAGAATTCTCTAAAGATGAAATAGGCCTCATAAATGAGTCTCAATGATAACTGATGTATGGTAAATGATAGAGAGAAGATAATATAGGAAATTGGGCGAATAGTGTCTGGAGACTGAATCAATTCATTTCAAAGTAGATATCTACTGTGGGTCCTAAAGTTTTTTTTAAGGAACAGTCTGTGCTTTGCTGCAGATTTCATATTAACTCCCACATCATCATTTACTCACATATTGCCTGTATGGTCAAGCACGTGCATGCACATACACTGATTTAAGCGTGCACACACACTTTTTTCTCACTAAGGAAATGGAATAAAGGGAGTGGAGGAAATGGATATCATAAAGAGGCCTAGTGGTTATCAGTCTACACATCATAGGTCGGAAGTCTGCTCTGTAATGTGCTCGGGAGCATATCAACTGGGCACCTGGCTGTTGGTGTGCTCTTGAGCAACACACTGGTCGCTTACCTTTCCTGACTGAACCCCAGTGTAAAATGTCGGGGAGCAGGGCAAGAGGGGAGTGGGAGATAAGTGGAAGAAGGGGAAGGACAGTAGAAGTAGAAAGAGGTAAAGGAGAGAGGAGCGGGGTAAGGAGGAGAGATTGATTTGGCCAGCCAGGAGACGACTGCTGATGAAGGCCTCTCATAGACAGATGGATCCAGCGTTGTGTCCCCGCTCCTATGAGCCCTCAGCCTAATCCGCCTCAAATTTCCCTCTGATTGCTTCTAAATTGCCTTCTCCCATAGTTTCCTGCTGATTTCTCACTGTGAACTCCTTCCCTCCCTGCCTGCCTCTCCGAACAGGGACTCGTGTGTAGCCTGGTGAACTGCTTCCTTGGGTTTGACCGAAGAATGTGCGAAGAGTGATAGGAGGGGGTGTGAGGGGTGATGGCTCCCGTGTGTGTGTGTGTGTGTGTGTGTGTGTGTGTGTGTGTGTGTGTGACTGAGTAAGTGTGTGTGTGTGTGTGTCTCTATCCCCTCATAAAACCAGTCTCAGGTCTTGTCATTAAAATGCATTATCATCCCACTGTGTCAAGAGAGGAGACAAATAGTCTTTCTCTCTGCCTGCTGTCTCTCTGTCACATTCTTATTCTCTCTTTCATATACTCCCTGACTCCATCTCTTCATGTGTGTGGAGAGGTGGTGGTGGGGGGCTTTCTTTTCCTCTTGCCCCACCTCCTCTCTTTAAAGTTCTTGTTTTTCTTTTTTTCATTTGCACTGTTTTGTTTCCCATGTGTTTCTTTCTTTCTTTCTTTCTTTTTCCATTTATCTTCTCTCGCTTTAGTTCTCTGTGCACAACTGTAGAAATATCATAATGATAATAATGGATTGGATTTCTATGGTGCTTTTCAAGACACTCAAAGCGCTCTGACAGGGGTTCAGGTTCCATTCATTCACACACAGTCATACAGGTGGTGGTAAACTACCATAGTAGCCACAGCTGCCCTGGGGCAGACTGATGGAAGCATGGCTGCCATTCTGCGCCTACGGCCCCTCAGACCACCACCTCAAACATACAGCAGTCATACACATTCACACGAGGCAAGCTGGGTGAAGTGTCTTGCCCAAGGATACAACGGCCATAATACAGTGACAAGGGCGGGGATCGAACCGCCGACCCTCCGAAACATTGGCCAACCCGCTCTTCAGCCTGAGCCGCTACAGTCGCCCCCATATAATGCAAAATACTCAGAATGGGGACACTGTTTTCTCTCAGTGGGGTGGGGGCCCACACTCATCAATGCAATAACAGAGTACACTTACCTACTCTGATTTTTTTTCTGCTCATTTATCATATGACCTTTTCCTGTTATCATTAAGAGAGAGAGAGAGAGAGAGAGAGAGAGACAAAACCAAAGAAGAGATGCAGAAAGAAAGGTCAAATAAAGAGGCAAACAAGGTAGGAAGAAGCTTTAGAGAGGAGAGAGAGAGAGAGAGAGAGAGAGAGAGAGAGAGAGAGAGAGAAGAGGGAGAGAGGATAAAATTGAGAGAGAAAGATAGCAGGGAAGGAGAAGAGAAGATTGCATTTTAGAATTACTGGCCAACACCTAACAATTTATGCCCTCATGCAGTGCTTGGCAGCAGCTGGAGCCTGCAAAGCCTGCGGTGTGTGTGTGTGTGTGTGTGTGTGTGTGTACGAAAGAGAGAGAGAGAGGTGGAAAAGAGTAAAGGTAAGCTACAATATTCTATAGCAGCGAAGTGACATTATCAAGGGGCATTAACAGAAAGGTGTTCGGTATCGCTACCTCTGCGCAGCGATATGTTTTTATTCAGTAAAACAAGGTTCACAGGATGGCAACAGTGGTGTTCTGCAGAAAGACAAGACAGAGCCAGGAAAACAGAAGAGCTGTTCTATCTCATCGAGTATCTCCTCTCTTTTTATCTTATCTTTTGATTCAAAGATTAACCCAACCAGGCACATTTTCACAACACAATATTATGACACAATACAAAAAACCCTACTACTGGACTAATATCAGAAATTTGTTCACTTCTTGATTTCATTAAATTGCACGTGTATGTTTTAATATTGTAATACAGTTCTTTTCAGTGGTAATTTTCTTTACACAGGTTTTAATCTTGTTCTAAAAACCATAGAATATAAAATTATAATTTTGATGCATGTGTGCGTGTGCATGTGTGTTTAATTCCTGAAACGTAAAGGAAAAGAGGTGATGAGCCTCCTTGTTGTGATAATGATTGTGAGGTCATTAACAGACTGTGTGATCAACTCCACAAGGCCTGGCAGATGAAGAACTCTGCCCGGCCAAATTTGTACAAGCTGCAAGTAAAGACACTAACACAAACCATTTGCAGTGCTGTTTATGAACAATTTGTCCATGACAACATGAGATTGTAGTTAAGAAAACGATTATCCACTCAGGGGCAAATAAGGATAGCGGTTATTTGTTTGTTGATTGTTGAAAGAATTAACATACTCTTGTTCTTAAACGACCCCCACATTAAAAGGCTTTAGGAAAATAGTGGAAACAATTTCAGCTGTAATATCTTGTTATGCACATTTATGTACGCGCACAAACACAGGCCTCAGCATCCCCTGCTATCTGCCATCAGCCTCCTGTGTGTTTGTAGGAAAGCCCATAGTGGGCAGTGGAGGTTGTGGTGAGGGCCGGAAAAATTAAACCATAAGCAGGGAGCTCCAGTCAGAGAATATGAACAGAAAAATGAAGGTGACATTTGAGAGAGAGAGAGAGAGAGAGAGAGGTGTGTACTTGTGAGGGAGGGGGGATTTAATAGGTCCCTGAGACACGAAGGGTGTGAGATGAGATGATGAAACCAGAGGATAGAGGGGAGGGAGGGCGGGAAGAGAGAGGGAGATTGTGTGTCAAAATGTGGATGTTTGGAGATTGGGCTTCCAACCCTGCCAAATGATTAAAATGTTCCCTCTGACATTCATATTCCCCTATCTGGATTCCTGCCTACGTACGATGGGCTGCGTGGAATATGAATTCTGTGATAGCCGTATAGAATTTGATGTGAGAAATGTTTATGGCTGTAAATGCAATTTAGGCATGTTGCAATTGGTGACAGTGTGAGTTTGATGAGAGAAAGGAAATATTTTATTTTATTATCCATGCATTTTGCAATTTAAAACTCATCAGCAGCAACTCTGCTTAAATATGTATACAGAAGTATTTATTATTGTTGCATTTTGCAAGTATTTCAGATTTTGATTTAAAATATTTCTAATCAAAATAATACATCAGATTTTTAAAGATTAAATTAAAATTGACCAGGACTGACATTATTTTTGATGTTTTATAATCAAATAAAATTGAGTGACTCTAATGAAATTGAATTCAATTTTGCGCACACACACACACACACACACACACACACACACATTTAGACACACATGCGGACATTCAACAAATGCACAACAAAATAAATCAGGGGGACCTCAGACATCAGAATTTCCCTGAGTGTGAGTCGCCATCCCTTCCCTTCCACTGCTCTAGAGATGAGGGTTGTCATGGTTACGGGGGCAGAAAAATCACCCCATGGCCCACCCCACCCCCCACGACACACACACACACACACACACACACACACACAGATACACTATTTTTTCTTTCAGTTGTCCGGGCATTGCTGATGTCACTGGTGAAACTATGAATTTAACATACAGGTCAAGAGATGTATATCTGGGCCGCGTAAGCCGTCAGGAGACGTAGAGAGAAAAAGGAACAAGAGCCTCGCTCCGAGCCCGACAGACACACTCTCCAGATGCCTTTGAAAATTTAAAAGAGAAAGTAACATAAAACGAGTGGAAATTCAAAATTCAATCTCAATGAGATGTACTTTTAAGGATGTTATCCTTTTGCTCCCGTTTCTCCTTTTCAGGTGCAATTAGACCATTTTCTCTTCAATAAAAAAGCAGGGAAAAGGTAAAAAAGAGCAAGAGAAACAGAGAGCCTGATTGAAGAGAGAGAGAGATGTATGGTTAAACAGGTAGAGGAGGAATGTAGGAGATTCTGAGAGTTGCTTTTGTTTTTGCTTTTGCTGTGTCTGTGGCATTATAAAAGAACTTCAGCACTTAGGGGATTACAGTGCACTTGCTTCTGATAAATATCTTAATTTTGATGCAATTTTAAGCCATCAACATAATTATTATTTTTCATTTTTCTTCCCCTTTCCAACTTGTTTTTAATGAAGACCCTTTCCAATAAACAAATGGATATGCATTAAGGGGGATGATGGGGCTTTCAAGTATAAACCTTTCATGTCTATTAAGTGCTTCCATTACACCACATTTCTCCAGCAGCTCCACAGCATTTTATTTCTGTTTTTGAAAGCAGATCTGTGAGGTTTGTAGTTTGTACAGGTACTGCTCAATTTTCCCTTTTTGCTTTCACTTAATATTTATTTAGATAGTGAATGGAATATTACAATACATAACCAGAATATATAATTTTGTTTTGTTTTGTTTGACAGTAAAAAATGACTAAAAAATATTGCACACATTATGCATCTGTATGTTTGCTAATGAATCAATATCAAAGTCATTAAAAATGAAATATAGTAAATTAACATGTTTTTACTCGTATATTATTTGGTTTGCTTAACTATGTAGCATTATTTATATAATTCACATGATTGATTAAAATATCACTAAATAAATCCATTAAAACTATAATTCCTCAAATATAATATATATATATATATATATATATATATATAAAAATTTGTATTGAGAAATGTAATAATCAGACTGCTAGGCTTTAGACACATTCTGCTGAGAAATAACAAATACATGACAATAAATCAGTAGAGTACATCTGGACGTTGTCTTCATATAATTAGTGTTTGATAACTCTGATTGACTATTGATCGGCACTGAGTTTTGACCCCAGCAATAAATCCAGAACCCTGGAGGCCAGGACACTGCATCGTTGAATCTGAAATATTTTATCTGCGGCTTAAGAGGAATAGCCACTTATTCTCCCCTTACACACGTTTTTCTTTTTTATGACAGCGCCGCTCTCATCTTTCCTCTTAAGTTTTACCCTTTTGTGACCTTTTGGAGAGACCAAATGTGTCTGCGTTATATATAGGCTGTCCTGATGAGACGGGGCGGGTAAGGAGGTTATGGAGGGGGTGCATTAGCCAGGCTACCCCCCCACCCCGACCCAACCTGCCAAGGCAGAGTCCCCAACCCCTACTCCGCTTCACTTCATTCATTTTGTTCGTCCCCTGCGGTTGGCCGGCAAGGCCTCTAAATCCTCCCTTTATTGTACACGGCGCACACAAAGGCTTGGCTTGCTCTCTCATTTCCTTGATGTGCCTTTGGACAGCGGCGGTGGCTTTGTAGGCTTCGATGCAAACATTAGCATAAAGCAGCTCCTGGGGACGACCAAACAATCAACTCGACTGTTTCTGGTCAATCCAGTGGACTTACATATGATGTGTGACCATGTGAATTAAATACCTGTGCTGTGGTTCCTGAGACTTCAGGCCGAACCAGCAACACAAGGTGGCCAAAGATACATGATTAGACAAAGAGAGAGCTATGACCCTCTTGATCTTTGGTTAAGTGAATCTTTTCCTTGGCTTTGGCCTCAGCTCTCTCTCTCTCTCTCTCTTGCTCCTCACCTTCCTCTTCACAACCAACAAAAGTGGGATTACCCACAGAGAGAGAGAGAGAGAGAGAGAGAGAGAGAGAGAGAGAGAGAGAGAGAATAAAAATAGCCGTTGTGTTTGTGGCCGAGTTAAGCTTGTTGAACCAGGGGGTTTCCGTCCTAAAATAGACTCACTTTAGGCTGCAAGACTGGTAATTATTGACCAGGAGGGGTGAGTGGCAAACAACACACTCATTACTCATGGAGATTGCTTGCTCACCACTGAACACTAGAATGGCAATGCAAATTGGTGGCTGGCCCCCTTTTGTGTGGTCAGAAATCTAGAGGGTCATTAGAATTGAGTTGGGCCCGTTTAATGTTCCTGAGTTGCATGTTGGAGTCAAGCTGCCTTTGAGGAGGTGGCATTGGAAGAAGGGAGGGAAGCGGTGGCCCTGGCATCTGCTTCAAAGGCTTTGCTCAATCTTTCATGTCTTTCTCATGTGAAGTGATGAGAATGTACAGAAGAATAGAAGCGTGTATGTTTCATGTGTGGTCGCTTTACCTCAGCAATTAATCCAAAAGTATAGATTTAATTTTGGTGTCATGATTAATGTTAAACATAATTGTTGATTTTGTTTGTTATAGGCTATAACACTTAGGGGGGATCACTATATAATGTATTTATTATTATAATTATTATTATTGTAATTATCATATTATTATCATATTTTTCACTTGGAAACTTTCTTCTTCTTCTTTGTAATTCCAGCGCATATATAGTGTTTGTCAGATTTTTTGTGGAGTAATGACTCACGTAGGTTTTTGAAAAGAAAGAGATAAGAGAAATAATCTGTTTGTCTTGTTTTAATCATCACTGATTTGTTTTGCGTGAATACAAACTCTGTCATATCATTTCATCAGAAATTTATTTTATCATGATTAATTGTTCTATTTGTGTAAATTAAAAAATAAATAAATGTAAGTCCTGGATTTTAGGTGCAAATATGATTCAAGTTAAAAAATGTACAAAGCATATTATTGAAATGTATTCATTATATTGTATATTATAGCTATTATCTAAGTCTAAGAAAACTATGTTCTCCATAATTTACACAATGTCATGTTTTAAAACATATATATCGACATATGCCTTTTTCTTTTTAAATTTAAAATATATACTGCGTATTGTATTTATTTTACATCTTCTTACACTGCAACTCTTTTCTTCAGGTGTTTTCCTGAACGAGTGTGGGATTTGTAAAGAGACAAGAAAACAAACAATTGTTCAATAAAAATGCACACTTATCTTTTTACCGCACTTGGTGCGTTTTCTGCATTTATGAAACCAGATTAACATCGCCTCTGCATTTTTCAATTCCCAAATGTTTATCAGGCAGATGAGAACCAGAACTGTTGTAATAGCAATGTGTCATTATTCATAGTCGATATTAGCTGTGTGACACTGTCGCTTTCTCTGCGGCATGGCAGTTGGTTTATTTCTACCCATCAGGCACTGGGGCGTGACAGGAGGAAGTGTTGTTAGGACCGAGGTCCCATTGTCCCCTGATGTGGACAGACATTATAAATGACATCACCCAATCAGATGCGAGTTGGCGACCGGTGGTGATGGTGTGTGTGTGTGTGTGTGTGTGTGTGTGTGTTGGGGGATGTAGGGGAGAAAAAGGCAAAGTGAGGGAGGAGAAGATGAGAAAACATGGGGAGCCTCATTTGATGCAGTTAATGTGCAGATTTATGTAGAGGGACAGTGGTCAACATTCATAAGATCTTCCTTCCTCCCTCCCAGCTTCCCAGCCCCCCGCCTCCTCCCAACCGATTTCTTTATATCGCGCCCCCTCCCCCCACAGGCTTTCTTCCTATCCCACTCTGTCACTGACCATCATTCCTCCCTTCTCTCCCCTGTTTTTCGCTGTCTCTCATCTGTCTTTCCCGACTCCCTCCCTTCCCTCCTTCCGTCTTCTATGAAAAGGACTGAGCTTGTTGTGGACTGCAGCGATCAGACCAATAGGAGGCATAGGTAGACCACAGAAACACACAGCATCGAGGGGGAGAGGGAGAGATCATGTATATCCAACATTGAATATTTTATTTCTATGTTGCACAAAGCTGCATTTCAGTTCAAGACAAAAACACGTAAAAAATATATTTGGATATACTCTTCAACAATATAGAATATAATAGCCAAGGCTAAACCTGCTAACTGGAGAGAAGATTGTTGATAATGCATGTGTGCAAAGCTCTAAATTACTATTTTGAAATGACTATATTGAAAACAGGAATTATGTGTATATCTCATAGTGTAGCACTCTGATTATTGCAGGGCATTTAAAGCGACAAATAATGTGAAATGGGTTAGAAAAAAATATATTCACCAGTTAAGAAATTAAGGTAATCATAAAACACCTTATTTCCTATCTTTCCATAAACTGTATTATTTTTGATAAGGAGTATAGGAAATATACATGTATCTCTGTAAGTACATTTATTTGATTTCATTTAATAGTCTAACTTCATGTCGTATTGAAAAACAAACAAGTTCAGTCTCCCTTTAACAGCCAAATGATCAATCGTAACCCTCAGAAGGTGTTCTTGTATCAATTGCTCTTGCGAAACAAAGATTTGGATCTATTAAATTTCATCTTCGCTCACAAGCCTGAATATGGATTATTTCTACATCATCAGTTTACGTTGACATTAAAGCTGATGGAAAAATGATCTTTTCTTGCTGTCCGAGGCTGCTTCAATATGTGTTCATGTAATGTTGTTTATTTTATTATATTAGTTGATAGATTACATTTTTTTAACACCTTTTTCCACTTAGATATTTATGTGTATATATGTATATATGTATCATCAGTATATTCATTTTAACAATGTGTTTAGGTTGAGTAAAACCCATTTGTATTGTGCCAGTGTGTGGTGAGCTAGTAGGGAATGGTTTACGTTGGTGATGCAGTTTAGGCAGAACTTCAGAGAAACTTTTTGCCCCTACCATGACCTCTTCCCGGTGAAGTGAAAAAGAAATCCCCAAATTAAAATGTCACCTCCCTTTAAGCATTCTCCATTATATTCAATATAGAAGTGTTAAGCCCATGCATGGTTTCATTTACTGATGGAATCAATTTATTTCTGAATTAGACCCCAAACACACAACCGTGCACACACAACAGCTTCCGTCACTTTCTCATCTTTTTGCCCTTCATACAGTACTTTCTCTCCCACTTTTATTCTCTTTCGCTCTTTCTCGGACTCTCTCTTTCCCAGTCCACTGAGTTTTCTGGTAATCCCTCTCAATCATTACAGAGGCCCTTCACTCTTCGTGGGACTCTCTCACCCCTCGTTGCGCCCCAGACTTCCAGCCATTTTCCCTCTTCCACTCCCTCTCTCAAAGCGCCTCAGCACATCTTCCCTTTCATTTCAGAGGGAGAAAATGAACTGAATTAACTTTTCTAAAACGCTGCTTAGAATCTAAAATGGTCACATATTAGTTTAGGTCTTTGCTAAACTTAGATTTGGAGTTACTTAGAATTAACACTGACTGAGAACTCACACAAATGCAAATATGTGAAATATGTGTTAAACAGCTGCAGTCACTGAAAGAAATCGGGGCCCCTTCAGATACACATGTACAAGCAAATGAAATCCAAGGAGAACCACAGTACAAACTGTGTATTTGTTGGAAGATACTTCTCCATAGGTAAAAGGCTAAATAAAGCTTATAACATCAGTAACATTCAAATGTGAGTTTCACTTTCATGCTAGCAATCACTTTGTCACACATTTTCAAACAGGAAATATCCTGTTTTGGAATGAAACTCTTTAAGCTCAGTGTTTCTACCTGCAGCAGCGACTGTCTGTAGTTTCTCTGTCTGAGAGCCTAAAGCTGTAGCTTTACAAGTGAACCTGCCAGTGTGATCTCAGACTGGCTGCACCCTGGGGCAAGGCAGAGGAGACTATATGTGTGTATGAGTGAATGCGGTGTGTGTGTGTGTGTGTGTGTGTGTGTGTACACTGTGTTAGGGCTGGCACAACCACCCCTGAAAACCCTTGATTCCATAGCTCAATGTTATGATCTCTGAGATTTCTTTTATTCCAGGATGGAACTTATGGATTTTGGGCGTCGCCTTGCAACACTATTAGCCTGCTATTTCCATACATTGTCCTTTATCATCTGGAGAATGGGCTGTTTGATTTGCCTGGCTGCAGGTTAGCTTTCTCCAATGTCACAATACTGTAAAATATGGATTCAGGTTTATTGATAGCTGGCATGAACATTACCAACTTGTAATTCTTTTCCTAAAGAACATCGCTATAAAAATTCAACAATAGAATTGCCTTCATAGTAGTCTAGATAACAGGAAATGAAGGCTCAAGATCAACACCCAGAGGAAAGAAGTCAAGACTTTACTCGTCCCTTTCCGCTTTCTGCGTTTCCGTTCTCAAACTCCCATCGAATCAGGAAACAACAGCAGCAACCTCAGAGCTAGCAACTCTGGCAGTGGTATGCGCCAGTGGCTTTGACTTGACCAAAGTACCGATCCATTCCACTTCACACAAGCTTCGGTGATATAGCACCACCCAAGACCATTGTGATTGGTTGAAAGAAATACAAACAAGCCATAGCGTTTTTTTCCCTGATTCCGTAGATGCGATATTCTGTAGCCAGACCCTTCTACTGTGGAGAAGGGGCTGGCGAAGCGAGACCTTAATAGTGACCTCACGTCATGGTATTTTTTTGTCTAATATTTCCACAGGGACTAATTGTATGGTGTGATTTCCTCTCCAGTTGATTATTTGGATTACTTTAGTTCAGCTCCAACTCTCATGTGCCTTGATGGCCCGCACAAATTTATTCAAGCTCTGTCCATTGAGGACAATATTACACTAATGCAGTCTATTAAAAGTGAAATTATACAGGCAATGAAGTCAATGCACACCCAGCATTACTGTTTATTTGTTTATCATTTGTGGATGTGTCCCCAATCAGCAGAAATACAAACAAAAGTTTTCACAGCCCAGAAACTAATTTTCCTATTTTCTTTTCTCCATAGCACATTACAGTCTTTAGCACTATTTATGAAGTGCAGCTCTAAAAATGTCATGGAAAGTATGAAGCTGTGATTTTAAAGTTGACAAAAAGTTCCCTTTCATTCTAGTTAGGGGAAAGATGGCTTGATTGACAGAGAAACACTTGAAGGGCGATACAAAGATAGCTAGCTGGGATGGCTGAGGAGAGCGAGAGTGAGTTGCACTTGCTAATTAAAAGAGAAGCAGCTGTCTTTCTTTCTGTTTCTGTTATTCCCTTGTTCCTTGGAGTATTAATGTTTTATTCAGGAGAAACATAACTACAGATGAAATTAATAAAATCAGGCCCTGCCTTTCCCTCTCCATCTCTTGGGGGTGGGGTGGGGTGGGAAATTCAAACGCTCGTTTCTCCCGGCTTTGAAAGTGCAAACTCAAAGTGCTCCGTGTATTGTAGTTTTCATTTCTTCATTTCCTGCATATTAAGTTCCTTTTCCCTTTTGTTTCAAAGTGCATTGCCCTGAAAATAAAGATCAATTTTTCAGTGTGAGATGCTTTGGAATTAGAGCAGTGTTTTCCACACCACCAGAGTGATTTACTGTAGTTACTGCATTATTTTCAACGGATGCGTTCTGTACTTGGATTTTGTTTTTCCCCCACAAATTACAGAGCGTGGAGCTTTTAGTCCTGTTAATGCACATCTAAATGAAACAGAGAGAGAGGAAGTGCGATTATATGTATTATATATTTTTTTATGCTGTGTCTGTGTTGCTGTTTTAAGTGTCCTCGTGCACTTTTTGTTGATTGCGTGAGTGTACACGTTAGGGGTGTCACGATTCTCCAAATACTCGATTCGATTTGATTTTCGATTTTAGGGTCACGATTCGATTCGATTCTCGATTTTTTTCTTTTTCTTACAGCACAGATGCCTATGCCATTTTCAGACTAGTCTAGTCTACGATCATTGGTTTTATTCATCAAATTTTGTACAGTAAATCTTATTTCAAAAGTTGGGCTACATATAAGTGATGCAATTTCCATAATGTATCACATTAGGCACTAATGGTCAAATTTAAATTATTTATTTGCAATATAAAAGTAACAATCTTGTTTTCAACAACAAAAACAAACAATGAGAGGTCACAGAGGGCATACTGTAGCGTGCTCAAGTACGCTAATTAAATGTTTAAATCCCGAGTGTTTTCCACCACGAGTAAGGCTGCAGGTCTGTTGCTATAAATAGTCTATAGCGTAAGTTATAGCTTTTGCGCAAGACTGAGGTCTGTGGAAGTTTTATTGCAAACGAGGATTGAATAGTTAAGGACAGTGATTGGTTGCTTTCAGTTGTTCCATTCTACATCTTTGTGATGCAGTTGATATAGGAGAAACTACTGCCATGATATAAATCAGGTTTCCCCGTGGCCCGTTATGGTACCGCGCATAGCATATCTTACACACTGTGGTCTTCTTGTCAACAACGCAGAACCAGTCGTCGACATATACTTTCACTAACTATTTCCATATTAAGTCTTTTAAGTTAGTTCAGAAGCTGCTTCAAGCTCACGTGCCGAATTTTTCCTCTGTCATCTGCACTCGCCATCGTTGTTCATAACCCCAGGATGATGGTCTATAGCGCGTCGGCTACAATGTGCTGCGTCATTTGCGTAACTTTGTGTTCCATTCAGAGCTTTGGCACTGGTGCGTAGTGCGGAATCGTACGATCTACGATTGACTTCAGATGCTCGAGATCGTGACGTAATTTCGATCGATTTCCATGAAAAATCGAAATCGTGACACCCCTAGTACACGTGCATATGAGTGTGTTTCATTTGACTATACATCCAGGCCCTGGGAGTGTTTGCCTGTCTGATCACCTCATGTGAGCAGGAAGGGAAGCCATGCGTGACTAACACGCACTTCAGAGTTGAACTAATTGTGTCATTTTTAACATGAGCCTGTGCTTGCCCACATTTTATTCACTCTCTTTCCTCTCCCTCTCCCTTGAGCCACACAATGAATGCAGAGTGGAGCAGGCTCGTGAATCTATCTAACTCTGGTGAAATTTCCAATGCTGCATGCAGGTGCATCATTTATTTCCCCCAATGCTGGTGTTTATATAGTGTGTGTGTGTGTGTGTGTGTGTGTGTGTGTGTGTGTGTGTGTGTGTGTGCTCTGTTACTTCTACCTTTTTGTGGACCAAATAAACCTACAGGGAGAATGGGAAGAGGTTGGTTGGTGCTCATTGTGAAGTTCATGGTCAGATATTTCTGAGGTACAGTTTAGGGCTGAGGTTATTACTCGGGTTATGGTTCGAGTTAGGAGTCGCATTGAGGTAAGGTATGACAATTTGCCTATGTGGGCTCTAATAACTTTAGTTAAGCTTTGTGTTATGATTCTGGTCTGTCCTAAACGTAGAGGAACATACTTGCAGTATTAGCCCATTAAATAACAATCACATACTTTACAGTTGACAATTCCAAAGCATAACATAAGGTTTTAGACTAATTTCCTACCTTGCACGAAGCCAATGGTTTCAGTTCAAGCCAGCATAGAATGAAAATCAATGTGTTTTGCAAGATAGGTAATCAATCACAGGGTAGATTCATAAACCATTATTTATCACTGAAAGGTGATACAGTTGCAAGTAGGGGTTGTTCACTGTTGTTCAGCATCGTATTTTGAATTTTACCATACTTGAATAGTTCTTGCTCGCTACTGCTTTGTGGCAGTGGAGATACACCTCATACTGGACTTGTGTGGATATTCACATTCTTTAGTTTCTCACTAAATATTTAAACATCTTTACGAGCAGCATATACATAATTGAATCATAAAACAAATGGGATGGTAGTCAGCAAAGCCAATTGTTAATCAATTGAAGAATAACATGAATCACCACAAAGGTGCACTAAAAAGAGTGCAGATCTCCACCAGGTGTGCAGTAACAACCAGTGCTGTATTGTGTGATTGAACTCACAATTGTCTAACCCCCTGTCTGGACCTTAATGAATGTAAGGCGTCACTTTTTATAAATGATGTTGTGAGTGGACATTCCACTATTTATTTAGACATACATAGGGCAAAACAGGGAAAAACAAAAAAGAATATTTGCATTTCATCCCAGGCCAGTGGAGGGTACACATGTGTTTTCAGACATGGAAGACATAGCTATTCAACTATTTCTTGGCTTGACACATTTCAGTAATATCAGTCATCTTAGCAACTGACTCAGTGCACGCTCTCTATATCAAGGCTATAAGTTAAAACTCCTACTTGTGTTACAGCTGAAAACAGAGCCTCTTCCCTGAAATGTAGCTGGTGGTCAATGGCAGCAGGAACCATCAGTCTGCTAAATGTATTTTTTTAACATAACATTTGTTCTTTAATGCACTTTAAAAGTTAATCAGACAGATGGGGCTTCCTGTAATGGCTCACATTTGTAATTTGTGTGAGGATAAATATGTATTTATCCAGGACTCAGCTGACAGAGTATACACTGTATACTCAGTGACGTGTTGCTTTACAGTTATACAGTAGCACGCATAGGAGCTGCCCAGTGCAACCACAATTCACTTAGGCAGTTTCAATGCAGCAGTTCAGGCTTAGCTGCCTTGCTGGAGAGTACAGTGACAAAATTCAAAATTTTGCTCCCAAATATTTGGAAAATGCACAACAATGGTGACATGAATGCCAAAAGGAGCAGTGATTGAAGCCCTTACATCACACTGTTTCACTGTCATTGAATCTAAGTACATCTGAGTGTGTGAAGCCATTCTTCACACCGCAGTGAGTGCCGAGGCTTTTAAATGGCAGTCTCTGTCTCTTAGCCCTGTGATCTCTCACTCCACTCAGCCAAAGCCACAGAACCTTAATGGACTTCCTACTACACAAATAATGAGATAAGTTTAGACGTTATGGGAAGCAAAGCTGAGATGTAAAAACAAAGAGAGGGGAAGGTGCTCAGGATTGAGCGATTACATGCCAAATGCAGATCCTGGTCTTTAGGTCCTGTAACAAACAAATTAGCACACAGGTGCACACACATATCATTACCCACCTAACAGCAAAGTGCACATGCACGCACGCACACACACACATACACACACACACACACACACACACACACACGTGTGCGTGTGCACGCTAAAGCAGTGCTGTCTGGTTGATCAATAGTTTCCTGTGTTGGGGAGGGGTGATGACTGCAGACAGCAGTCAAAGCCCTGAGGACCAGAGGGTGACACCCCTTATCAACTGAGCAAGGTGAAATGTCAAACACTGGATTTGGATCTCTCTCTCTCTCTCTCTCTCTCTCTCTCTCTCTCTGTCTCTCTCTCTCTCTCTCTCTCTCTCTCTCTCTCTCTCCCCCTGTGACCCCCCCTTCCCCCCATTTTCTGAGAAACTCTGCTTCCTTCACTTTCACAGATTCTGAATTGTATTTCTTCAACTTCTTTCTCCATCTCTCAGACATTTTTTCCCTCATAATTCCTATCTCTAACTCTTCTCTCACCTAACTCTGAATTTCCATCAACCCCCCCCCCCCTCTCTCTAATCTCTCTCTTTCTGAACGTGAACTCTCTCTACTACTCTCACTGAGCCAGGTTCTCCCAATGTCTGTAATCTGTCATTGCTGTTATCTGATTCTGTTATTAACGGCCTCACCCCTTGCTGTTATCCATCTCATTCTCATTGTTTTTCTCAACATCCCTTTGCTCATCCTGCTCTTCCTCTATTTTTTCACTCTTTTTCCTCACTCTCTTTGATACTTGTGAGTTATTCTTCCTTCAATAAATACAATAACCCAGTGTTTTTTTTCTCTTTTTTTAATTTTACACAGAAATCGCACCACAGCAGAACAGCCTATTGAGCAGAACACAGATATAAATATAAATTTGAATATAGCGACAATGTTTGTGGGGGTGTTTCAGTGGTAATCTGGCTTATATGCACTCTGCATGTCTTACACCCTGTCCATTTCCATGGCCCTGAGCTTAATAACAACACTGTAGGATTAGTGCAGGGTGACTTCACACAATAAAAAAAAGAAAGAGAGAAAAAAACGCCACTCTCAGATACAAACCATGTAGGCAGTTGGAATACAAACACGTTTATGTATGAATTCAGTTTGAAGCAAAGGATACTTTATTTATTGACAACAATATGAAATCATTACTGTAATAGGTTATTTGATAAATGTGTTAAAACAAAGAAAAAAATCTGAAATTTGGGAAAAAAGAAATGTGACCAAAATAACCAACACAAATCATCACCATGCTATTCTGTTTTGTCCTGATAAACATGCCGCTCCTGTATCACACCACCACAAACACTCTTTCTGACCACTGCACAACATTTCATATTAATTCCTCATCTGGCAAAAGGATTATCATCCTCAGATTGGATTTATGATCTCAGTGCTCAGGCAGGTTTATCCAACCACCATATGTAGAATTATCATTAGTGGCATAATCCCCTGCTGACCACTCACACACAAAAACACATACACACCCTCCACTGTTAAATGTCCCGAGATGATTGCGATTGGCAGCTGGAAAACATTCAGAAGCGAAGACTAACTCAAAACACATTCCTCTGCATGCAAATGCTTTGTTTCTGCAATGAAACATAGCACAATGAAATAAACAGGAGAGTGAAATACCCCGATGTTGTTTGAAGAGATGTAATGGGAGGGACTAAGGACTGGTATTTGGGAGGGAGAGGGTATATTTTTTTCTTAGTTTTTGAATCAAATTCTGTGCCTTTAAGTGTTTTCTCTCTCTATCACTCCCTCACTCACTCACTCTGACTTGGTTTACTCACTCTCCCCATCCTCCATTACTCAGCTCATGATTCATTCACTCACTCTCTCACCCATTAACTCAGTCTCTGCCTCAGTCGCTCCCAATTGGATTTGCTCTTGCTCAAAGTCCTATCTTCAATTTGAAACACCTGAATACTTTCAGAGATAATTTCAAGGCAATATTAAATTAATCTCACCTCATGAATGTGGCAGTCAACTTTGTTTCCCCCTGTAATTGTAGCATCTGCCTTCAGGCCACTTGGTGTGTTTTTGGTAACGTGTAATGAGATGCATTATTATTACCTGCACATCACCATCTGATCAGCAGGTGATAGAAATGTCACATGGTCAATTACATCAATGATGCAACCCCCTTGGCCAATCAGAGTAATCTTCATCACGGATAATGGTCCTGAAATCCATCCTACTCCAACTTTTGGTCAAAATCCAATCAGTTGTCAGAGGATAGTTGGACAAAATGAATAAGTGTAGAGTTTCCCCAATGCCGGCTACCTCAAAAATTCAAAGCCTGTTTTTAACCTATCTCACCTTTCAGCTACATCTCCCCTTCATGACAGGAAGAATTTTAATACATGAAATCAATACAAGATCAAGGCTTTTACCTGGATTCAACTGGTCATTCTATTTTAAAAAAAGAACACCTGTTCCCAATCTTTCTTGCGGTAAGTGCACGTCATTACTGATTCATACACACCACCATCCTCTCTCCCTGATAAGTCATCATTACCACCCCCCACGGCCCCCCTTTCCTCTCCCTCCATGACTCCCCCAGGCTTCACAGTCTCTAATCAAGGCCTAATGAGCCTAATTGGTCGTTAAAACATGCCAGAGTATGACACAGCGGTGCTACAGCGTCTGGCATATGGTCTGGATTGGCCCGAGGCCCCCGAGCTGCCAACTGTTCCCCCGTCATTGCCTGAACTGTGCTGTACTGACTGACAGCGTCTGCGATGGGAGTTTCTCTCCTGATGATGATTCAGCATGGAACTGAGGACAAAAGTGTGTGTGTTTGTTTGTGTGCATGCGTGCGTGTGTGTATGTGTGTACTGACTGTTGACTGACCGACACACTTTCATGTTGTCATTCGCAACTTGTCCTACGAGCTGTAACTGCAAAACTGGGGGTGAATAGTTTCTAAATGTTTGTTTGTGTGTATGCATAAAGATGCGTGTGTGTGCACACACATGCATCTTTTTGTTTTTGTGTAACAGAAATAAAGTTGATACAGATATGTAAAACAATGTAAAAGGAATAGACATTTTATATTTTAAATTTAAATGTTTAATTGCTCTTTTGCCTTTTTTATATATATATATATATAATATTCTATCCACTACCAGTGACCCTTGCTCCAGGGCAGAGAAATGAGTAGTACCATTATATTTATTAATATATAGACATCCTATTGCCATCAGTGTGATATGCGCTGCATCACTAATGTGTTGACTTCACAGTGCTGCATGGCCCACTAATTAATTTGCCTCTATAAACTAGGAGCTGTGAGGCCTGCTGCCCTCAGCCAATTTACGTGTGACCTTAATATGACCCAAGCACAGCGCTACGTGGCTGGGTTTTAGTGTGTGTCGTGTGTGTGTGTGTGTGTGAGTGTGTGTGTGTGTGTGCGGGCATGTGTGTGAGTGAAGAGGTTAAGCATATTTTACCAAAACAAGGAAGCCCAGCATCTAACAAGAACTGATTATGTAAATGATGTGTTGGCAGCTTCAATACCCACTAGGGTTTGACGTGTGTGTGGACGTGTGAGTATGTGTATCATGTCATCAGGCTTGAATTGATCCCATCTCTCCGGCATTCAAAGGGAGCTCCTCCGGTCATTCGGACACCATGACTGCAATGAGGGACAGTACATTTATGTATTTGATGCAAACTGGAGCAAATTAGAAAAAAAGAGAAATTAATTAAACATTTATTTTATTTTAAGATAAAATGTTCAAAAATAGTCTTTTCCAATTGAGAAGTTAATTCAGGGTCGTTTATTTTACAATTTGGATCATATTTTTGCTGTCCACGTTACAGTGATTACAACATTTTACAGTAGTTTGCCGACAACCTTCTCACCAAAGGTGCAAAGATCTGGGGACACAGTGACATAGTGGAGTCTAACGGGTCAAGAAACATGACTGGTCTGATGATCAGACAAGTAATAAAGGTGTCAACAGATTAGCCAGATCCTCAAAACCACTAGTTTGAGGCAGTGCACAAATCTTTTTCACTCGTAATATTGCTTAAACCTCCTCATATTGTTGGAAAACTGTGTGGTCACAACTACGGCAAGGAGATTAGATTAAAGTTGAGTTTGAAATAATTCAGTAACATCACTAGCAACTTTTCTAGTAATTCAATAAATAAATAGGCTTTAATGTGAGTATTTAATGTAGACTATTTTGGTATGCTCCAATTGTCAGAGCTACTGTTCCTAACAAAACCCTGTATCAACACTTTCTGTGTACCATAGTCTCTGGTATTTAAAGTAATAGCCCAAACTTGTTTTCTGGTCCCTGTTTGACTTTATTACGAGCTTTTCTTGTTTTGGTTGGACTTAGTCTGAGAAAGTTTCCACATGTTGTGCCCTCTTTAAGTCATCCAGCTGTTAGCTCCAGCTCTGCTCCGGCTCCAACTTGCATCAAAAAAATATAAATGGACGGGCCCTGGTTCGAATCTGGGTTCAGGTTTACCTTCTGTGTGGTGTTTGCATATTCTTCTGGGGTTATGGTATTAATTGATCAATGACTCTACATGCCTGTCGGGTGAATGTGAGTTTGGGTGGTTGGATGTCTCTATGTCTGTCTCTATGTGTCGATGTCTGTGATAGACTGGCTACCTGTCCAGGTATACCCAGGTGTTCATCCGATGTCAGCTAGGATCGGCTCCAGCCCTCCCTGAACAGGATAAACAATGATTGATAATGGATGGACAGATATTGTTGCATGATATATATCATCATATCATCCAGCCCTACTAGGAGTTTGGCTGGATGTTTACAGCAGAATGCTTAGGCAATCATATTGCCATTTGTCTTTGTTTTCTCTTCCAAATACATTTGGCTTAGCAGGAGGTTTGTTTAAAACCGGTATGAGCACATCATAGCTTGTTTCTTAACTCAACTGGCATTTTTTATTGACATTGTTCCAGTATTCTAACAATAAGTTCTTGAGTACAATGTATTTAAGCAATAAGAATGGTGGCCAATAATGCTTCAGGCACACACTTATTTTGTAAAGCATTCCCTCAACATTTCCCTTCATTATACCTTCCTTGCCCCCCTGCCTCTCTTATTTCCTTTCCTTGCACCCTCTTTTTTCGAACTGATGTCTTCATCAGTGATAATTCTGGGCCCATGCAGCGTGTGGCCGATGTCCCTGCCAGTAGATATAAGCTGATTGAAGGCAACCCGTGCCTGTCAATACTGCTTGCTTGTATTTGCCTGCGTCCCGCCTGCTTCCAACACAGTTGATTATTGGAGACCTCTCATAGCAGTATTGAGCTGCTGTCCCCACTCTTGTTACCTAGCTGATATTTTCATTGTTTATATGCAGATGGAGGTGGGCTATTGAACAACCAAGACACTCGCCCCTAATGGTAAACAAACAATTGGAGTGGCGTGCAGAGATAAAGTGAGGTCAATAGAGTTGATTAATACACGAAAGGGGACACATTATGGACATTGCAATCTATATTTGCTGGTCTTTGTGATGTTCAGATGAAAGCTCTGTGAAAGATGAAATGTTAGATATAGTAGAGGTGAAAATTACTACACATGACCAGCAAGAACACGTTTAGCTTCTGACCACCTGGCCACACCCTTTGACATATGTAAGAGCTTTTGATATTTTTTCACGTTGAAGCCTTTAGAACAGGCTCTGCGACTTTGGCAGGAATTTGGATCAACTGTGAAGGAAGATTTCGTGAAAATACAAACCCTACAATTGGCCAAAAACAGCAAAAAAGGCCCAAAATGGCTGACTTACTGTAGCGCCCCTGAGTGGTTGATTTTATTCAAACTTTCAACCTATGCTGCAACTATCATGATGATTGGCCAAATAGTTTTGGAGTTATGGGTATTGATTTCCAGAGCCCCGCCCCTCTGATGTTCATTCGCTAATAACTTCTCAATGCAACAATATTTTACAAAGCCTTTCACATCTGTTGACCAGCTTGGTCCAGTGATGATCCACAGAAACGTTGGGGATAATTGGATGTACAGTTTAGGATTAGTTACCAAAAATGTTTTTTTTTTGTTTGTTTTTTTTTTTACAAAATTCAAGATGGCGGAACATTTCGGTAGGCGGACTTTAGTAGTCCCAATGGCAACTTTGTAGAGCACACTGCTGCTATGTGTGCCAGATTTCATGCCAACTGGAGTGGCGCACCAATTTTGGTCAGCAAATTTTAATGCCCCCAAAAAGGCGATTCATTTGCAGAATAAAGATAATTCTTGCAATTACAATAGGACATTCGCGTCCCAATGTTGTCGGTGTTTTGGGCCCTAATAATTATTTAGAACATCTATATTTTACTGGCCCATAAAGCTGTAAAAGAACTTGAAGCAAATTTAATGACGGACATTAATTTTTGTTCACTGTGGCTCAATATAGTTGATTGGCCCCTGTGCAATCTGTTACATCTGAACAGTTTGAACAGATGTTATGTCATAATGACTACTGCTGTAGAGTATTCTACAATGCATGTTTCTTTGATTGATATTACATATGCCTCTTTTCACTCACCACTTTCTTTAAGTGCCATTAATCGTTCCATTACCCTTCTCTCTGGTGATTTTTCTGCCATCATTCTCCACCACTTCTTTGTCCTTTCTTTCACCTCTGTTTCTATTCTGATTTTTTTTTTTCATTTAATTTGGTTCATCTACTTGTGTTCACTTCTGATGATGTGACTTGAGCGAAAAAGCACACATCTTTGTGTCAGAATATATGACGGCTCCCCAACAATAGTGGCCTGCTCAAAACCACGTCTGGTTGCAAGCTTAAACAAAAGAAAGAAAAAAAAAAGAATGATTTCATTTTTTATATCTGGCCCTGTCTTACAGAACTTCAAGCAATTGTGAATGAACGGAGTGGCAGTCTCATCTGTGATGTGTGAAGTTTGAAAAACATATACTTCTCTTTCTCACCTTGAAAGGACTGGGTACAAGCTGACCCTTACATCAAAATATATCAAAGGAAGTCTTTTGATGGAACTTAAAAGTGAAAGGAGCCGTGTGATTGGGCTAGTGATGTACTGAAACTAAAAAACATAGTTCAACTGATGTTTCAATGCCTTAGAGTTTAGTCCTCAAAAGCCAGACAGAAATCATGGAACCATGCAATGTATCTGTAAGCTTATGGCTTACATAAACCCAATTAAAGGCTGAGTTTTCGGTGGCTAAATGCATTGTTTGTCTGGTTCTTTTGTGTGGCACTTGACTCGCTAAAGTCAGAGGTTTAGTTTACACAAAGGGAAAAGATATAGATGCTGAGACAGAAAATATGATTTTTTGGAGCTGCAATGGAAGCAACTCAATGGTTTGAATGATATAAAATAGTTTGTTCATATCATCTTCTGTCATTTTTCCATTTTGTTGGGACCTCAGGGTTTGTGTCTATGAAACAATTCATGGATGCAGATTGAATTGTTTCTGAACATTCAGATTGGAGCATCCTCTGTGTGGAAACACAGCCATGCACCTCCACAGGGGGTCTTTCCCCCTCCCCCACCTGCCTGCAGGCCTGTGTCACTGAAAGTGACACGTACCTGTGAACTCCAGATTTCATTCTGATTGGTCAACTGCAGTGGAAGTTGACTTTTTACCAAGCAGACAAAGTTGAAATCTCTTTCTACCGAGATGTCGACCTGAACACAGGTCTCATCGCTCTGTCTACTGAGATGTCAACCTGACCAGAGGTCTCCTCTTTCTCCTGGGATTCTGCCTGGACAAGTCTCCCCACCTTCCTCTTTCTCCTGGGATTTGGACCACAGGTCTCAAGTCCTCATGCAGCACCCTCAAAGCAGCCAACAAGCTGGCTGTTGGAGCCTGCTTCTGCAACAAGACAGCAACCTTTCTTCAGAGGAACAACCAGCCCTTCTCCAAGGACTGGTAACAATCTGGGCATAGCTTAGGACAGAAACTGAGTGTGATGACATAAATGTTTCCAAGTGATTTTCTATTTGATGTATTGTTAGTTCAGTTGTTAGTGATCTAGAACAGACAGTTTGCATGCTCACTAATTCAACTTTCCTAATGGCTCTACTATTATACTAATTATACACATATATAGAAACTTGTTCTCCAGGCAGAGCCACACGGCCTCCCACAAAGAACACCCCCACTCCACATGGCTGACTGGTCGACACCCACAGTCGCCATCTTGTAACACACACACTCACACACCACACACACACACACACACACACACACACACACACACTTGTGTAGTATTTAGTAAGATAGGCCACTTAGACATAGTGTATGTTTCTTTATTGTTAATAAACCCCTTTTAAACATACTGATGTGATAATTTATGTTGTATAAGAATGATATCAATCTCTTCTTTGCAAAGAATTCACAAATCCTTCAACTGTTTGTACTCGTATGCTAAAAGTTATTAATTATTGGCATTTGAGTACAAACCCCTTTTATATGAGACTGAATACAGGTTCGGTTATCATTGCCCTGATTAAAGGGTGGTGCCCCATTTGATTATGAATTATATTCATCAATAATTCTATTGATATGAATAATTATCTATTAATAACCAAATCCACTCCTGCTAGTTCCCCAACAATTTAATTCCACTGTGGAATAAAATTTCAATTGGATAAATCCTTACATTTTGGGGGTCTGAAACAGACAATGTGATGCAAAAAGAAAATGCACAGGGATTAAATGCTCAGCAATCTGTGAGCAATAAAGTCCTTTTAAATACTATTGATCATCTATTTCTCTGTCACATACACAGATAAAGTCCTCACGGAATCCATGCACATATTTACAGGTGTTACTGTAGTGGCTGTGTGCATATGAAGGTCTATAAATGCTGAATGTTATGTGAGAAAAAAAGCAAGATTATTCACCTTGGCCCGTAAATACAACTTCCATCAGCTCTCCCAGGAATACAGCTCATGTCTGGTGACCTGTGAAAGGTTAAACCCTGTAAAAAGGTTAAGCATTTTTCTTTACTTTTTAGCTATTCCAATCACCTTCTCCCCTTATGGGAATCAGTGGATTGGTCTATAGGTTGCATGCTTTGTTTTTCTTATTGCTTCAATGTCACTTTTTTTCCACATAGGCGGTGTAATCACAGTGGAAAACAAAGTACTGTATCCATTGGCCACAGGATGCATGCACGATACAATTATCTTTCACTTAAGTGAGGGAACCACTTACTGTACAGCAACCCCACATACTGTGATGCCTTTTAACATTTCAATGTTAATAACTGTTGCCATTTAAAAGTCTGCTGACAGCTGAGATATTTTTTCCACACTTTGCTCCGCCTTTCTGCGTGTATCTGTATGCTCAGTAAGGGAAAGCCATCAACCGCGAAACAATACATTTTCTTGACAATATAAGGGAAGTTCAGAGACCACTGCTGTGGTTGGAATTCAAATTCTATTCAAACATATACACACAAAAAAAATTGTGAAAAGTGTATTGCAACCAGCTCTCATCTACTGACCTTGTTTTAGGCCATTGAGTTGTTAAAATGTGGTCCATTTTACATTGACCTCGATTTGACCTCGAACTTAGATCAAACCAAATGGCTCCTGAGCAGCTCCCTCTGATAATTAACTCAGTTCTGAGTATAGTTTACCACTTTTACATAAGCTTTTTTTTTCTAACATCAAAGGTGTTTATAAGTTATGAAAGCTCAGCAACAGCGCTCAGCAGCCCTGGTCTATTTGTTTGTTTGCCAGAGATGCATGAGTCAATTAATCGGAACAGTAAAAACAGAACCCTCATTTAAATCGTTAACCCATCATAGCCTGTTGTGATGTTCTCAGTGCCACATTTCCGTTTTCATTTGGCTCATTACTGCCTAAGTGGTGCCACAAATGGTCAGAGTGATGTCACTGATTTGAATGAAGACCATGGGAGTGATTGGTTTAAATGTCTCAGTGTAATTGAATCGTGTTGGCCAGATATGCAATTGAATTATGTTTACTTCAGTGGACGAGCTTGTATACTGTGTGTGTGTGTGTGTGTATGTATGTGCGTGCGTGCATTTAGTGGGGAAAAAGCGGGAGCGATAGAGATGGTGCAATAGAAAAAATCCACTACCTCATAGCAGCACCAAGCAATTAAAAACACAATGGAGGAAATCAAAGGTCTGTTTACCCCAAATTCCATAATTTTTCATTTATTTCTAGTGGTAGCTAAGCGTGCAGATGGTTTAGGTTATATTTGCCCAGGATATGACATAGTCTGCCACCAGGCTTCGGGAGTAAAGGAATACACACAGTAATTAGGATACAAATAAAAGGTAAAAAAACGGTATTCCCCTACAGTTACAGAAAAAAGACGTACTCGGGTCAGGGATTATTAGCATGATTACAATTTTAAAATAACGTTTAATAGATTTTAGAACTAATAAGTGAGTGTTTTTATTACTCACCCTCCCACATTTCACGATTCAAAATAAAGAACGATACTACCATGCACGTGCGCTTACAATACTTCACCAGAACACTGGTCTGGAGTGAAATGTTTTCCAGTTCATTAGTCACAAGATCAAAGAATGGTTTCTTTGGCTCAAAATATAGACAATATTTTGTCATCAAAGCTGAAATGCCTTACAGCACTGAAAATACAGTCACTATCCAAAGACTCAATATCAGTTTTAAGGAAATATTTACAAGTAAGCCCAACACCAGAACACATTTATAGTAATTTAATCGAAATTTGAGTGTGAATAGCATGAACTGAAAGTACATTTTAGTTAAATGCGCATAGTTACTTTTATTATCCCCCATGAAGGAATAGCTTGGGAAACAATTAACCTAAACTCTCTATATGCATATTTAGTAAAAGTAAAAAAAAAGTAATCAAGTTACATTACTTTAATATTGTGATACATTTTTAACGTGACCCTCCCAAATCTGCCTGCCACAATGGAGGTGATTGGAATTATCTCTGTGGTGATTTAAAAAAAAAGTGGGGCCTTCTGTTTGCTTTAGGTCCAGCATTATCACTGGTTACTATGTATTTATACACCTCAATATTCCAGTGAAGGTTATATTGCACTTGAATGCAGGACAAACCTACATACTGATTAATTTTTTTAAGATGATTTTTCCATTTTATTTTTAAGCTGGTCAGATATCTGTGCTGATCACATAATACAATATAAAACATGCATATGCAGTTGGACATGCAAGTAGTAGTAGGAGATTCATGCATGTCAGGTCAATCCCTCAGCCTCCGTCTCACACTCTCTCTTTCTTGCACACTTACCCATACAGGATCACACAGCTCAGCATACACACGTGCATGGTGTGCTATCTGACTTGGCAGACCCCTAACTGTGACCAATGGGGGTGTGTAGAGTGCGGACAGTCGGATTATCTGAAGACAGAAGCTCCATCTCTCCTGGTTTCCATACTGTTGTTTCAGTCAGTCATTAGAATAACAATAGTCACAATACATACGGCGGCATAAGCTGACATCCATCCAATATGCTGTAGCTGCAGGGGTGAGGTCAGGAGATACAAGTGTGTGTGTGTGTGTGTGTGTGTTTGTCCCTGGCAAAGAACGGACAAGATGTTAATCACAGCCATCTTTGTCTTTGTAGGCTATAAGCTTTTATAACACCAACAATTGTGTGTGTTTGAGTGTCTGTGTCACAGTCTAATTATGCAGCAGTGATGATGGCGGCGCGTGGCGTCCCTATCATGTGGCGAAAAATTGATTAGCTAAGGGTCACACACAGCAGAGCCTGAAGCGTGTGTCTTTGTGTGTGTATCTTGGTGCAGATATGTGGACGTCCATGTGTGTTTGAGTGTTTGCGAGTGTGTGTGTGTCGTCAGACCTCCTAAGCTGAATATTGATGTATTGATCAGGCGCTTGTGTTGCTTAAAGCCATTTGCTCCTAGGGGAGTCCTCCTAACACACACACGTACACACACAGACACACACACACACACACACTCACAGTATGGCTATTGACAATTGTGTCATCTTTTCTATGAGGACAATTGCTGAGAACCGGCGTTGTTTCTCGTCACATTGTGTCATTGTCTTATCGGACAGAGGCAGTGTGCTGCTACAAAGCACACCTGCCACACGTCCATTCACTATGATGCTAATGCGAGCTCAAGAACATAATGCCATTATGGAGCATAATAGCCTTATGGCCCACCTATTGGACTTCTACATGTGCTACTGTATTATTATAATGAAGGGCTATCCCAGATGTGATTTTTCTGGGGGGTTTAAGTGAACTGGCAACAAGAGAAGAAGACATGTCAACAAAAGTCTTGAGCCTGAAATGCACCTGCAACCTGGTCCAGCTTTTGTGTAAAAACACAGCACATGGTTTCAGAAATGATTAGGTATGAGTGTTAGGACCCATAGTGATTAAGAAGCATACATATACCTGCAACCAACCTTATATTTCCTGCCATCTACTACACATATATAAAGGCAACACAGATAAAATCAGGTAAATCTATAATATAACATGTCAATTATTATATTTTTTAAACATACAGTACCATCCTAATTGCTTAACTTTAATACAAATAAACAATTATTTTCACCCCACAGATGGGTGACAAATTACAATAACAACAACAATAAATGAGTGAAAAATAAAGAGAAACTTGCTAAGATAAGTTTGAAGTTTTTGCCTCAGTATATACAGGCAGAACTTGGAAAGCATCACCATCCAAATTGCTGGCAGTAATCAAATATCACAGAATAAAAATTGTTAAAAGGAATCAATGATTTTTAATGAGATCAGAAACAATCTCCTAAAACACAACATCAATCACACGCTGTCATTTCGGCATCTGTGTGTGTGTGTGTGTGTGTGTGTGTTTATATGGACTGCCATTTAAATGAATAACCACCAAACAGTGGAATGATTCAGCATCATATGCACTTTATCAATCAAACGGTCTCTGAGAAGCACAAATGCAATTAGCTAATGTGTTTGCCTAAACTCATCAGAGGACGCAATTAGCAAGGGGAAACAGATAACCTCACATCATCTATCAGAGAGGTGGAAGCAAATGACTAGCAGGAAGAGGAGGAGGAGGATGAAGGGGTGAGAAAAGGGAGATGACAAGAAAGGGAAAAATTTGTAATGAAAAAGACATGATATGTGATCAGGATTAAAGAATACACTTTGATGATAGAAAAAGGTCTCATCTATTGCACCTAACAATCCATCTCCCAACCTCCTCCCCCTCCCCCTCTCTGTCGCTCTTTTTCTAATTACAACAGATGGCATTGAAGTGGCAGCCGGAGCATATTTCATCGGGAGGGAATAAAAGCAATTAGACATTCAATTTGGAGTGTAATTAATCCTACATTAAAGCCTTCATTAGTGATCGCTCGTTAGTGAAACATGCCTCTCTGAGAGGCCCAATAATAGCCCTCTTCGTCAGGGGATCAGGACTAAGAGGGAAATCAAACAAGGTTAAACAAAAGCCATTGTTCCATTGACGGAGAGACGAAGACAAATGAGGTGGTTAGGCTGGTTCGACTCACTGTTTTACACACATTTTCCAACTCAAAGCTGTTTTTCTGGTTAGAGGTCTTAACTGTTAAAACTCTGGCTTAATGTGATTGCCTCCTAAGTCAGTGCTTCAGCACTTGCGTTCCCTCTTAGGCTTGGATCACACTTAATGAATTTCAATGCGGTACTCTGATGAAAGTTAATTCATTCCAAGTGAAGGAATCTTTTCCTGTGGCATCATTCAGTTGCAGATGCATTGCGCCACGTGATCTTTTCTTCACTGGTGACATCCTGGTTGAAAAGCAGTCATTATTTTTGCAAACATATCTGTGGTCGGTTCTCTGGGATTTCTATTGAGTAGAGTATTGTTGAGTTTGAGTTTCTGTAGGTTGTGGTCTTAAGTGTCTTTTCAGGCATGATGGCTGTCGCTGCTAAAGTAAACTAACCATTCGTACCTCTATGTACTCCAAACACACCAGTGTTATTTCCAAATATTTGAAGATAATATATATATAAACAAGCAAACCCAGCATATCACAAAGCAAGGCACTTTGTCACATTGATGCAAAAAAAAAAAAAAAAAATATATATATATATATATATACATTCTTTCCATAAAACATTTGGAACGTTGTTCACAATCATGGAATAAATAGAGGTTTACAAATTGATAGATAACACATTTCTATTTTTTTAAACATCTTATTGACCTTCAGTATGAATAGCTGTCTGTTACCTTTTTTAAAGGATTCCCATTATGATTTCACAAATATCGTAGGTGTACTGCATGATTGAGACCAGCTCAGCCAATCATGACAACACACCTATAACAGTGTAGATAATTTAAACTACCACATCACGTGAAGGTGGAGAAAGTCAAGACTGAGATGTTTTTTTACTGAACAGCACAGCACCATTACAACCTGAGAACACACAGTTAATCCTACTGTATCCCCTCTGTATTTGCTATAAATTGTTTTCTTTAAATGTTTTCACCAGGTTTGGTCAAGGCTGTTGTGTTGTTGTCATCAAAACACTTGCACAGGTAGGAAGAGAAGTAAGTTAGAGCCTGTATCTCTCCCATACAGAAACTGCTGTCAAAGCGTGAAGTAGCTTAAACACAAGTTATTTTATGTTCCCTCTGAGGTTGTTAGGTTGGGGTCTTACCTGTAAACAGCACTGTTTTATCATGGTTAAATTAAAGTGTCATATTGTGTAGCACGTAACACAGGCATTTTTTGGTCAGAAGTGTTTATTTCCATTACGATGTGAGTGTGGGTGTCCCTTTTCTGGGTATAAAAAACAAAAAATAACATTTTAGCAGTGACATTTTCCAGCAAATAATAATAATAACTCTTCCTGGAGCGATAATGAGTGACATAGTACACATCAAAACATATACAACACCTAGACGCAACCCAAGCCAAACACCCTGGACCCACACACATCAAGGAATGTGATGGTCCGATATGATGAAATCTGTTGAAACATGCTTCAGGTGTACTGTATCCAGTTGTATGCATGCTTCTGTCGTTTTTGCGTGCTCTATGCATCTGTGTGTCCCCAAGAGGGGATTGAAATCCACCTCTGATCTCAGCAAGGAGTCAGGTGAAGGGTGGCAACAAGGAAGAGTACCCACATGCAAAATTGACGCGAGGAGGTGAGGAACGAGTGAAGAGCGGGCCGATGAGAGGATGAATAAAACAGAGTCTGTCTCTGACTGGGGGGTGCCTGCAAGAATTCTAAGACTTCATTTACTCTAGAGAATGGTTCATGTGAGTGTGCGAATGTGCACAATTGTATTTCCCCATGCATCTAAGAGTTGCTGTGTGTGTGTGTGTGTGTGTGTGTGCGTGCGTTTGTGTGTGTGTGTGCTGTCCGTGCGCATACGGGTAATACAATATCCTTACAGAGGGCAGTGCTTGCTCTGCCTGCTGCCCCAGACACACAGCCACGATCAGCAGATGAAAAATGAATTAAAGAACAACAGAAGAAAGAGAGAACGGCAGAATAAACAATGAGAAAGAGCTGTGGCTCCAAATAGTCGTCTGGCTAGTGCAAATGCATGTGGTTGTATGGGTGTGTGTGTGTGTGTGCATGTGCACATGAGATATTTTTTTTTTTTATGATTTACACTATGCTCTACTTTTAAATTTATTTTCATCTTCAGTGTGTGTGTCAATTGAATATTTAGTGCTTTTGTGCTGACTGGCTGTCAGGAGGACTGGTGTTCCAGGAAGGAAGGCAAAAATCTACCAGTCAGACAAAGGAAATTAGAAAACAGCTCAGGGCACCTTCTTGAGATAACCAGGTTTCCTGTATGCCATGCAGGACTTTGCTACATAAACTCCATGGAAAGTAATATGTTAATGCACAAAACAGTCAAATTATCTTGTTACTACTGATTCAGTTGAATCCAGTGTGAACGATACAAGAAGAGAAAGGTCTAAGGACAGTCAGCACTTCGATGTATGACCTCTTTTTAATAAGTTCTTTATTGCATCTATGGAAGAAATAACACTGAATTATGTGTCACATTTCTGTGAGATCATAAAGCCCCAACACACTAATTAGAGCATTATTTTTGCGGGTAAATATCTGCCATACTTTAAGAATTGTTTTCTTTGTCTCTCTGTCTTCCTCCTACTTCCTTCCTGCCTGTTTGGTAGCAGTGAGGATTTAGCAGGATCCACAGTTTGTCACTTGGCCAGTGAGACAGATACTAAGAGTTTTGGCTGTGACTTATTTGAGCTAATGGTCCAGAACATTGTGAGCACCCCCACACCCAGAGGCAATTTCGTAGGCGCACTGGGCCGGTACAAATGGCCCATGGTATACCTCCATGGTCAACACACACATGCCAGGCCCACGCACAAGCACTTACTCACACATATACACACGCAAAGCACTCACAAATTCACACCTCTCCCCATATGTTCCATGCATTCTATATGTCCAGTAGAGGCCCAACTGGTCAATCTTAAAATTGTGACACATTCCACAGCTACATATAGACAAAGAAGAGGTGGTAAGAGAGAGGGCAAATAATCTGTCTGTCAGAAACAGGTAGACACAGTACCATATACATACAATGGGGGTGGAATACATGAGAAACATACAGAGGAAGAGAGATGGACAAGCATACCAAGAAAAAGGACATACATATGTAAGGTGAAGGCTGATGCAAGGCAGCTAAACAGTGGCAGGTCTGGTCAAGTGGAAGAAACTTCTAGAGGAAGAAACAGTGTGCAGCTCTAGTTAGACTGTCTATCTACATTTCTACCGTGATATGGTGGCTAAGAAGTCCTGATTCCCTTTGAAAAGTCCACTCCACACAAAACATTTTAACATAACAATTAGACGGTCTGAACTCTCAGACTAAGACCAGAGCGACGGGTCAATTATTTCTACTGGGGAGGACAGACAAATCAAGCTTTGTGCATTGAGTGTGTATGTGCACGTACACGTACACATAAACTCCAATCCTCACACACTTGCGCAGATGCATTTCCCATTCCCCCCTGTGGGACTGCACACTAGAAAACAGCAGGCACCATAAAACCAAGTGAAGTAAAACTGTTTTTTTTCAGGTGTAGTTTGTTCCACAAACTCTGCTTTAATCAATTCTCAATGAAGATGGAAGTATGTAAACACGGATTTAAAGAAATCTTCACAGCCACATAGTGACACGGAGAGAAAAGGCCTTGTTTTAGAAAATCTGTTACTGCATTAACAGACAGACTTTAAGTTTACCTGGTTTACTCTTTAACGTGTTAATTCCCATTCTGCAATAGACTCCACTTCACCTAATATTTTGACAGGTGTGCTTCTTAAAATACATTTTTATTAAATAGTAATACCTGTGAATCCTGACCACTATTTGGTAGTAGCCTATAACAAAATGTTAAAGCTCTGAAAAAAACAATAACAATCCTAAAATGTTGCTTCTTTCATGGTCCGTGACATTTTGTCCCTTTGTGGTTTGTAAATGACTGGCGAGCTGCCACACACACACACACGCACACACACACACACACACACACACACACACACACACAGCATGCATACAAAGACTAAGTGCTCTTACTCAGACTCAGCCTATCACCATGGCAGCACATGATGTCAAGGTGTTCTAAGGTCTCTGTGCGCATGTGTGTATATTTGTGTACATGCATTTGCCTGTCTCATTCAATATGTTTCTCTGTGCAGGGAGCCAAAAAGACACATGTGGGTTACATTGTTTTGTTTGTTGTTCAGTTCAATGTCTTTTTCACTTTTCTCATGTTTTTTTTCTGCTCCTGGGGTTCAATTGCAGTGCATTGTCAAGGACTAACGCATAAAAAAAGCTCTCCATTCACTGTCATATTCCAGGGTATAATTGAGACACATCCAGAATTGATCACACAGAGTTTAAAAGCTGAATTTGCAGTTATTTAACTACCTACTCAGCTGGATCTGCTAGTTATGAATGAACAAGACATTTAGATAATGTATCCTTCCATGCAGACCGCTCTGGAAATTCTGCTTTGTACAGCTGTGTTCCACTTCCACAAAGACGTATGTCTTGAAATTGTCCGAATGAATGAGGCAAATCGAAAACATTGCATTTAGAGTCTGCCTGAACTCATTCCAGCACTGGCCGTTTTTTTTTTTTTTTTTTTTCAGATGTAGTGCTTGGTTCTTATTTGAATGTATCAAAAATCAATTCCAGGTAGTAACTGCAGTGGCCTTGAGGGTCAACACACAACAACATTTCACAAAACACAATATTTTAAAAGACACAACATTTCACATAGCAATATTTCACAAAACACAACAGCAAAAGCAAAAAACACAATAAGGTGAGACTCGACCTCAAAAAGGTAGGTACATATTGGACAATTATTCCTTATCTTTTTAAGGAAAATAGGAGGCTAACTTCGATGTAAACAGCAACACGATTTCATCTATCATGCCGGAAATAACTGCTATTGCTTGTTTGTACATGACAAAATCACAGATGCGCCGTCCTGTCTGAGTTCATAATATCATCCAGAGGTGCTCAGTGAATTTCATTTTCTGAGCTGTATTCATTGTGTCTATTAAGACACATCTGTTGATTTACTACAGTGGTATGAACCCAAAATACACAATTTAGCTGTGATTTAATTGCAACATTGCAACACGCAACTTACTCAAAAGGATGCAAATATTATGTATTTGCTTCATTCACATCTTTGCATCGACGTGCCTCGTGAAAAAAAAAACTTCTTTTTTGGTGTGATCCAACACTAACATTTGTATTCACCAACAAAATATACCTGAACACACATTGCACTGCTCCATTCACAGCTGTAATGTTAATGCTGACTTCATACTCACTGTCACGCGCACTGATGTATCTTGATCGGACACTTGCTAACTTTCCACCGAGCTAGCAATACGCGGATGGAAGCCAGACAGCTCATTAGGCTCAACTGAGGTTAACAATATCATTATGTGGCCGTAGTGATATTGGGTTTGGTGGTATTTGAGTGGTTTTATGAGTACAAGTATATCAGTCGAATATCCAATCGCAGACAGAATCTGGAGGTGAACGTAGCACAGTCAGAGAGGAATACCGACACGATAAAAACACACAAAAAGATGAAAAAGATGCAGGTTCAAAAACTAGTTTCGAGATCACAAGTGAGCCACAGTTAACTACCACACATGAAAGGAAAGGTTCAGCGAAGAGTAACTGCACGACTGGAGCTTGAACACAGGCGTGATGATGTGATGCATCGTAGTTGTGTCTTGTCAGGTGCCAATCAGGAGAGGGAGTAGCCACGCCCACCAGACACAGGGAGGGGGAAAAGAGGGAGGGGGTGAAAAGGAGAAAACAGGCCGAAAAGATTGCAGATCTTAACAATCAGTGTATCCCTACTTGTGTTTTGTGAAATTATTGATTGAAACAACTTCCGTTTTTTTAAGCTCACAATAATGTGATTTGCCATACAAAATGATTGTCCATACAGGAATTGATTGGCTTGTTTGGGATCGATGCGGCCTAGAATACCTATGAAATTGTTGCTTAATAAGACAAGCCAGTCACAAAAATACAAGTTTTATTAATTCATAATGATTCATTAATTCATCATTAGTTTCATTAATTCATCAAGTAAAATGGTGCAAATTCAATCTCCAAGTGCACAGAACTTCACAGTAAACACACCACAACCCCACCACCACTGTACTTACTGTATTGCATGTTTGAACTCCACACCATGAGAAGCATAAATTTGAATGCAAATATATCCGCTCTTTCATCTACATCGGCTCAGAAAACCAGACAATTTCATTCATGTTGACAGATAGCTATAACAAATTATGCTAAAGTCTGTATTCTTCTGAGAACCCATAACTGATTACAAATAACACTAATGTATAAACAAAATAAAATTATGCAAGGTCACTCAATACATGGAAATAAATGCAAAAAACAAACAAAATACTGATTGCTAGGCCTCATTATCCTCCTCGGAATCTTCCTCCACTTCGTCCCTTTGAAAAGCTCCACCGGTAACGTAATGGTTGTGGCATAAGAAGACCACATCTTTGAGGTTGGTGTTTGAAATTGATCTCCTTTGGCTGGACAACACTACCTCTCCTGCAGACCACCCAAAGCCATCACTCCATATGCTGAAGCTCTGAATAGGTCCAAGTGGATGAAGTAAGCATCCAATTCATCTAGCAGCACTGATGGCAGAGATGTATTTGTAGCTGCTAACACTGTCATTCATGAATGTGGTGCAACGAGGATCATACAACCTGACCTCGTGAAGGAAATCAATGGTAGATTGTCCATCTGACATGTTTCTCCTCTGCATTTTCTTTGGTATACTGCTCCTAAGTATTTCTCTTCAAGTTGGTGGAAACCAGTAATGGCTCCGACATTGACTACCATTTCCCTCAAGAACCTTCTCACTGCAAGTTGGTCAATCTTGGAGAGTGGAATGTTAACTACAATGCAAGTGGCGACCTGATCTTCACAAAAAAAGAAAAAAAAAAAGAACACAATGTCAAGATGACATGCGATGACAACCCCGCTCCGATATATTCTTAGCTTATTTGCATTTAGCTGTTCTCTAAGTAATATCTCTCTTGATCTTTATCTCTGATTTCTTTATACTTGATATTTTGAATGAAGCTTTCACACCCTATTCAAATGTATTTGAGAGAGTTTATTCCTAAATACACACAGCAGTTGCAGTCACTAAGGCATGCGTGACTCCATCACTTTGTTAATATTCAAACTACACTGACAATAACCAATATACCAATAACCATGCATAATTTATCTAACCTTGATACTTTCAGCACTCACAATAGATCTGGATGCAATCATTCTGTCATGGTGATTTGTCTTATCTTTTTCCATGCATTTCAGCCATTCTCCGGTCATGTTTTGTGGTAGAAAAACGCCAATAATTGACTTTCGCTTGTGCTGAACCACACAGTTGCACATGATGCAAAACAGATCATCCCCACTTCCGTGCAGAACATCAGGCAATTCCCTGGCACGGCCTTTAGCAGTATATTTTGGTTAATGTAAGATGTTTGTGATGCACATGTCTGCATCTTCACAGACAGGAATTTAGTTTGGTTGAATTCACAGTGATTGGTTGAATTTGCAATCACAACATGGCAACGTCCTGGAGGGCTTAATTTAAATTCCATGTGCCCTCAGTGCTATTATTTAACAGATTTTTCCACATTACTTTTCATATTACACTCATGTCATGTGCACACCTCCAAACACTGCCCATCACACACATCCCCTCATCACTAGCCGCCAGGAACTAATGGAGAAGCTCAAAGGTTATATGATTTTTTTTATACCTAAAGCGAGAGGCAGAGAAGAATCCAGGTTAGGCTTGTTAGGTTTAGCATGCTTCTAATTTTGTTCTGGCCCTCACATTAGAAAATATAATTAACCAGGATAGTTTTAAAACACTGCAGGGTACGTCCTTGCAATGGTCAGATGAGAGTCCAGTGGAGCCAGAGTGGGCGCTGTTAATTTTATTTTCATTTATTAGCACATATCTCCTGGAGGTATTTAGACTAACGAGGTTTCAGAAGGCCTTGGCTGAGCTTTATGTGCCCTGTCATTATCGATTTTACTGAGCACTGGCCGTGATGAGGACAATACACACTGCCCTGTTTTGTTGCTTATGAGAAATTAGTACACCGTGGCCTTGTTCCGTGCGTGGAGACAATCATGTACTGCAATGGTGGAAATGATAATGATTCATTGGAGGGGAATGTGCAGGATGATGTTTGTCAAAGTGCAAATGTATTACACTAAAGTGAACAAAGCAGAAGCCAAGTATTCTGCTTGGTTTTGTTTTTCTTTTTAAAGAAGCCAGTATATGTGTTAATTAAGTTTTTGTCTGCAAACCAAGAGCTGTCCTTAGAAGTATACCTTGTTTAACAAGTACATAGAAAAACATTTTTTTGCAAACTGAAAAAGAAAAATGTGCCATTCAATTAGGAGTGAAAGACTCATCCAGTGGTAAAATGACTCCCCTGTAATTATTGTGGATGTTTTGTCAATCTTGAATTTTACTTCATGCTTTGAATACACCTAATACTGGCCACAAAACCAACATTAGTCTGCTTACAGTGACTCCCTTATTGCTCCTTATAACCTTTGTGCAGTGAATTCATAAAATACGGAAAATAACGTTTTTAAGTTGTGGTCATAATTCCAAGTGGAGACTTGTAATTAATTCTGTACATTAGTATCCAACCTTGAAACCCTTGGAGGGAAAATACCATTTGCCAACATTTTTGAGAGTTTGCAGCCAAAAACACAATATTAACAATCTTTTTTGTGCTTCCACAGTAACATTTCCCAGGACGAAGTTACATTTCTTCATTAAATAAAAAACTTGACCTTGAAATAAAGAATTGAGCAGAATTGTTTAGGCAGCAATCATTCTTGAGGAAGTCCAATGTACTCTAGTGACAGTAGTATCAATATACCAGAATGCAATGCAGTCAAAGTGTTTCATTTTTTAAAACCTTTTTCTTTTGTAGTGCAGTGTAGTTCTTTTCTTATGCTATCACTATAGTTATTACTATTATTCTGTCTTCAGCTGAATGCAGCAAGTTGATATCCCGTCTGTCAGCGTTGTTGAAGTGGCAAAACCAGTACTTGGGACTAAGTATTTCCAACAACACATAAATGTAAGCCAGTTGCTTTAATGACACACCTAAGACTTACCAATAACTAGAATATGTTAATATGCCATTTTTGCTCTATTTAACCTGTGCATGCCACTTACTCTGATGTAATTAACATCCTTTCATAATGTACAGTCGTGTTTACCATTCCAAACAAACATGCCAGCTATTCTAGTGATGAAGTATGTCCCATATGTAGTTGCCCTTGCAAATAAATAAAGTAGCACACAATACCAACCATATACATGACCCTTGAGCTAGACATTCAACTTTACACATTCCCTTTAAAGCCAGGACGCAGATATGAAACACACACACACACAATACCCATTCAATCAAAAGGTTAAAGGGCATGTTTACGTAAAAGTCCAATCTACTGCGTGTCCTTTGTATAGCTATATGAATGTAGCATTTATTTTTTGTATCATTTGTGGAAGGTAAAGAACATGAGTGCATTGAACTATGGTATATTTTCAGTGATTTTAATGGAAAATTGTACTTGTTACTTTACCTTGAATATGGCTGTTAAGACCCTTTATTTATCTGTTCCTTTGCCAGTAAGTGTGTGTGTGTGTGCGTGTGTGTATTTGGATGTATGGGTGTAGTGTTGTTTTGCTGTGTGCAGGGACACATGACACGTGTCTGTATATGCTGTAAGAGAGGTAGACATTTGGCGGAGAATGAGAAGTGAGACAAAGACAGTGATCCGTAAAGAGTTAACAAGAAATGGTCATTAATTATTCTTAGGTGGGATCTCTGAGGACAAATTTATGGATCCCTCTCCTCCAAATGATCTCATTTTACAACTTGTCCTCAAAGTAAATAACAATTCTTACCATATTGTTCTTGTTGCGTTCAAAACCATTAATGTCCTTCCCACTTCACAAGCTCTGATGTTTCAAAGTCCACCAACACAGCACAGATACCAACCATTAGGCCTATAATTAATAATGTTGTTGTTGTTGTTGTTTAAATGGACCTTACTCAACAGAATCAAATTAAAGAAGTTTTTTTTAAAGAATAAATGAATAACCTTGGATACACAGGGATTTTTCTTTGATAGCAATTATGTTGGAAAGCCATGCCTTCCTAAAGAATAATCGCTAACAGGCTTCACATTTGTTGCATTAGAATGATTGTTTGTCTGCATTTTGGGGTTTAGCTTTGTGTTTTTTTTTCATCCTCAGCCCTGAAAGGTCATAGTACCTCATCCTACTGACATTTAGAGCATTGATAATATTCCCTCACATATCAATTTCACCTATTTTCTCATCATTCTCGTTTCCCCCTAGCAGAAAATGGAATCATTTGTGCTTTCAGCAATTTGTTATTGATTGGGAGAGCTCTGGAAATAGAGGGTACCCATTATGGCAATGCTGCAGCTATGGTTAAATTGAGTTTTAAGCAGGCCTGCAAATGTATCATTTCACAGCCATAACACAAAAGCTTTTAAATCCATGAACCTCAGGATGGATCAAATGCCTAAAAATACCAGTATTCTCATCATATCGAGGGCGATTAGAATTTCTGCTGTTGAGAGGTTTTCCGTAATTCTGTAGAATGTGACAGTATGTGGCTGCGTTTAAGAGAAACCACAGTTAAGATTGATTCTCTGACTAGCACCAGGCCCGTTCGAAATGTGCCATTGTGGGTGAAAAAATGGTGATTCAATGACTATTGATGCATGCCAGATATCTTATTTTTATGCACTCTGAATTCCTGACCTGTCTGGTCACTCTAGCGGCTTTGAAAGAAATTAATAAATTGCATGGGCTATATATGTGTGTCTAGTTGATCTAACTTTGGAGGTGTTGAAAAAATCAATACATGTCAAAGAGTATGCATGCACGATCACACGCACATACAGACACACAAACTCACGCACATACACACAAGAACGGGTAAAAAAAATAATAAAAAAATACAGTATACCATCGGTATGGGGATCTGTAATTCTTTTAAAATAGGAATTTGTATAGATGCTGGTCACAGTGAAGTGGTGGACTGCTCTCTCCTGCTCTCGACATCTGCCCCCCAGCCCTTTCGCCTTGCACCCAGGAGACAGTGCATCAGGCCCAGGCAAGAGAGGCAGTAGGAGTGCCTCAGGCTGGGTCTTCACCACATCATCCCAGCTCTGGTCTGGTTGGGATACCAAAGAAACCACAAGCCTGTAGCACCTCTTCTTGCCACTCATAAATAATGCTGCCTGTTAATAATGAATTAGTAATTACCCCAGCTGTTTTATTTTTGTTGACCAAGGAGCAGAGGGGCTCGTAAATTAGTAGTACCCCGTCTCTCCCAGGGCGTAGGCCTACTCCTAAATCCCCAGAGGAGGGTTGCTGGCTTTTTATGGCCTGCGAGGCAACCACCACCCCCCACACTTAAACTCCAACCGTCTAACCCTTCAACCCCCCACTTCCAACTGTCACTCTCCTCTGGAACCAGGGGGAACCTTTTTTCCACTCTGTGACAGGCACTTGCCGACACAGACAAAGTTTCATATTTAAAGATAAAGGTATCCAGCACTGGTTTAAAGTGGATGTGTTTTGCATTCTGCATCAATTATTCTATAGTATAGCAACAATCAGCAGAACATGCCAGGTGGTTGCATATTAAAACATTCATGCATCCCCCATCCATTGTATATACCTCCTAAGGGTCATGAGGATTCCCATCCAATCCTTCCATTTTGTTGTAATTGAATATGAAAAAGTAAATTGTTTTGCACTTTTGTTCACCTGGCTATTTTGTCACTTGAGAATAACAATTATAAAAAAATAATGCCAGTGTTTTATGAGGGCTCAGTTGCCCTCAAAGCAAAAGGATCCTTCGCTCAAACTTGACCCCATCAGCTTGGTTTTCTCAGGGTTACCTCAAGCAGACATCCACAACAAATGAATTGTACTTTCCAAATTGTAATCCATGTGTGTGGTAGACTGCTGACTTGCTTCGCATTTTTAGACATGAGCTGCGTCCAGGACCTACAGTATCTACTGTATGCTGTGTGTGGCATTATCAGAATACAGCTGAGCATTCAGTGGAGTAGACACCCAAACAATTTAAAGATTTACGCTGCAAGTACTTCAATATATGAATGATTTTAGTATTACTGTGAGTACAGACGTGTGTGTGTGTGTGTGTGTGTGTGTGTGTGTGTATGAATGCATGCAAAGGTATATGTATGTTTTTTTCAGAGTGGGTGGATTAGCAGAACCGTGCATTCCGACCATGGCCGCGTCTTGCCTGGCCCTTACCAGCCTTGTCTCACTTTCCTCTAAAGGTTAGCTGTGTGTGTTTGGGTGTTGACCCGAAGACGGAAAGAGTGTGTGTGCGTGTGTGTGTGTGTGTGTGTGTGTGTGTGTGTGTGTGTGAGAGAGAGAGAGAGAGAGAGAGAGAGAGAGAGAGAGAGAGAGAGAGGGAGAGAGAGGGAGAGAGTGTGTGTGTGAGAGAGAGAGAAAGAAAGTCAGAATGCCAGACTCTTAATGATCCCTCCAGAGAGGGCTTGCTGTGTGTGTGCAGCACTGAGGCCCGGACAGGGAAACACGGGGAAATTAGCTATCTCTCTCAATAACCTCCGATGAAAGTGTGCCTCCTACCGGCTCCTCTGTCACTGGCTCCTCAAGACAATAAGCCAATTAGACCAAACCCAGCTAAAGGCCAGGGCCTGAGTGTGTGCATGTGTGCAGCTGTGCAAATGTGTGTATGTGTGAGTGTGAGGTGAAATAGAAGAAGAGCAACACAGATGCCCTGTGCATAATTTTCTTGCTGCTAGGGATGGATGAAGATGAACGTTTTAGTTTAGGAAGGCTTTTACATTTGCTCCTTTAGACACTTGGGGGTTTATATGGCAACAGTTATTTATAATTGAAAAAAAGATCATGGGGTGGATGTCACACCTTATCTTATGCTACCTCCTGACTTTAAAGAAAGAGAGTGGATTTAACTGTAGGAGTAAGGCAGTCAAAACCTCAAATCTGTGGTTGATGATTGAGTTATAGGGCCCTAGTTTCGTGGCGCAGTGCAGGGCGGCGCAGGGTGGCGGAGCCGGCGTAATGCAAGTTTCGACCCGCACAGCCTTGCACACCGTCAGTTTGGCAGTTTGGTGGATCGCCTGTGCCAAGATGGGTGTGGCGGCGCAGCAGGGGGAGGCGTCACAGATTCAGCTTGGCGTAGCGGAAGTTTTGTGGCAAAAAGCCTCACCAAGACTGCGCTGAAAGCTCGCCAGCTCCAACCTGGTCTACTCTCGGGCGCAAGGCGTAAATAAAGTCCATTCATTCAATGCGAATCACAGCTGGTGGAAGTTTGGCGGACCGGCGCGCAGTGCGCACACGTCACCGAGACCTCACAGGCAGGTTTCCACAGTTCCAGGCACATTTACATGCAATAAATAATCACAACAAACACTATTTAATGCAAATAATTGAATCAACACGTGAATTTATATCTATATAGATTGTCCCGTCACATCTGACATCAGATCAAAGGCGGATGGAACGCGTAACGGAAACTCAGCCTCTCGGACCAAAACATCTCCCTCTCTCTCTCCTGTTTTTTTTATAATATTGGCATTGTTATTATTATGATACGCGCGCACAGCGTGTGATGCACGTGGTGGGAGCGGCGGCGCTGCTTCTGTCATCGGGTTGTCAAGTGACGGATCTTGCACTGAACCTCCCCTAACGCATTAAAGGAGAGGAGAGGAGCTCATTTGATTGGTGAAGATCTGAATCGGCTGTATTAATCCCAGTCCACGCCTCGTCTCCTCCTCGTCTCCCACTCACGCCTTCTTCTCCTCCCTCTTTCCCACTTGCGCCGGTGGGCGAGACGGGAGGTGTGCCTGCGTGGTGCACGAAACTTGCAAAGTCCAGGCGGACACACCCTGTCGGCGTGGCTCAGGTGCGCTGAGAGCTGACTGCGCCTGGTCTACGAAACTAGGGCCCATAGTCTTAAACCTACACAAGGTTTTATCTGTTGGTAGACAATTTAGCTTTTTCTTTTCTAGGAAAACTCAGCTAGCATAAAGAGTATGTGATGTAGTTTACAATTACAGAGATAATAATTGCAGTTATTTGAAACAAAGGGTAACAGGTAGTTAAAATGAGCATTGACAGCTTAGAAGGCTGTATGAGCAAAACAGTAGAATAACTGAGTCTTAATCAACAGGAAATCCAAAGAAATGGATGCCACAATATTGTGATCTCACTGGATAGCCACTGTAAACATAACACCTTCATGACTTCAAAGGTTTGCTTTCCAAAAGCAACATTTAAATATTGGATATCACAATATATAAGACATGCCATGCTTTGAATATTTAAGAAATGGAAATGATTAATCCCTCGTAAATGGATGGTTTAGTATGAGTAGATATATATAGGTATTGATGTTACTGATTACTCTGACGATATTGCGTAATGTGTTTAATTTAGATACCGGCATTTTGTAAGATTGGATGTCACTTTTTTTCTAATGAAGGATATTACTCTGCCTTTCTCTCTCTCTCTCTCTCTCTCTCTCTCTCTCTCTCTCTCTCTCTCTCTCTCTCTCTCTCTCTCTCTCTCTCTCTCTCTCTGTGTCGCCTCCCCATCCCCCTCTCTGCCTTTCTGAGATATTGGCCTGTCTGTTCATTCCATAACTCATACTTTACTCGTGACGCTCAATTAAACTGCATACATTAGGGGAGTTGATGGGGAGGTAGGACATTTGTAATCAAGCATATTTATTCTCTTTAATCACCCTGGGGACCTGGAGACCTCAGTAAGACACACGCACAAGGATGCATGCAAATGCATGCACACACACACACACACACACACACACACACACACAAATCCTCTAATAAACACCCTCACTGGCCAACTAGACATGCACAACCATACACACATATATAAATGTACACACACACACTTATCAAATGACGCTGCTGAACTCAATCAAGCCAAGGCTCGGCAGGCTTGACTCCATCGCCCCCTCAACTCCCCCTCTGCACCCTGGTCCCTCGACCCCAACCCCATATTAATGACAGCACACTAGTTTACATATTAATGAATAGCTTCCTTTTTAATATGCTGCTCACCAAATCACGCAAACAAGCAGACAGGCTATTAGTACTTTGTACTCCTCTGGTGTGTATTAAAAATATATGGGGTGATTTGTATAGCATGCATGCCTGTAGGTGCTTTTGTGGGGGTTGTATGTCAGTGTGCTGTGCGTATGCATGCTGTATGAGCAATGCATATATGTTTGTCACAGATTTTGCTCAGCGCTGGAAGGACATTTGGGGATTCATGGTTTTGATGTTCGCATTTGTTTCAAGAAGGTACTAAAATAATATAATTGTATGCAAGCAAACAGTTCAACATTGACTGTCTGCTTTTGTCAACTGCAGGAGTTATTTATGTCAACTTAGATCAACTGTAATTGTGAGTAAATACACCCTATTGTCAGTTAATCTCCGGCCACTGTCAGTAATCACATATAGAAGAGTGAACTGGATGTGAAAGGTAGGAAATAATTAGAAATATTCCCAGTGGTTGCTTTGTGACTGGCACTCAATTGAACCTCACTTTTAATTAAGACAAAGACACCAACACATAAAAGCACACACAAACATCCAGTTTTACATTGACATTGTACTGTATGTAAACACAGGCACCTACACACATCTACTCACACCGACAGCAACACGCACACAAACACACTCACCATCACACATTCCCAGTGAGCAACAGGGGAAATAAAGGATCGGTTTAAAGAGGGCTTAGAGCCGTCTATGACCTAGAATGAGTCTATATTCAGTGAAAGTTGTGTGTGTGTCTGCAACTTTATGTTTGTGTGGGTGTAACTGGTGTATTCTGGGTCCTTCATGACATATTTATTTGTTTATAAGCAAGGGATAAGAGGAATAGAAGAGTAAAAGAGAGTAAGACATGGAAAGACACAAACAGGGTTTGATGTGATTATCACAGTGATCCTCCATATTTGTGTCTCAGGCTGTGAGTATAGAATGTATAAGTTCTCTGCTGATCTTCTTCCTCACACTTAATATACTCACGTACACACACGCTGTACACACATGCACGCCTATCTTAAGACCTCTTATTCTAGTGAATCCTGGCCCTCGTGTGTGTTTGTGTCCACAGAATAGCCTGCACACATGCTCACACATGTATAAAGTCTCCAATCCATTCATACTGTCATTATGCATAGGATTCTCTCTCGTTTTCCATTGTAGGACCGCCATTAAGTACCCACTACATTATCGAGCTCCCATCTGCTAATGACAAAATAGACAAAGAGAATAATCAACATTCTCCTCCATCTATGCAGCTTTCTTCCTTCTATCTATTGTGTATCAGCTCTCCCCTCTGTCCTTCTCCCCAGTCATTTGGATAAAATCAAGGGATCGTCATTGTGTGTGTGTGGGTGTGTGTGTTCACATTATTCCAGACAGAGTATGTATTTTTTAAATGTTTATGCCAGCTACCAAGTGTGTCTCCGTGCACGCTCGCCTTCATGTGTATGTGTGTGGCAGTGTCCCTGTATATATGTGTGTGTGTGTGTCTCTGTGCATGAAGACCACAGACGAGAGGCAATAATTGAAGGCCCTCCTGCAGATTTCACACAATCAACATGGCCACACTGGAGGTGATGAAAGTGAATCAAAGATTGAAGGGAGAGTTGGTTTTAAAAAGGCTTTCAGCCCCCCACATCCCCCACCACTTCCCCCATTCCTCAATTATCCCCACAATGGCTTATTAATACCATACCCACCTTCAGTGCATCACACTCTCTTTATTTCCTTTCTTTCTCTCCTTTCCACATCACAGAACCACACAGCATTATATTTATATTACCCTGCGCCTTCATATCTGACCAGATCTCCCTCATTGCTCTCCCCTTTCCCTCCTTTCCCCCTGAATCCATCCTGCTCTCCATCCTTGTCCTTCATATTTTTAAAAACCCACTGCCCTTTGCCTTCATATCTGCCCAGATCTCCGTCACTGTCAACCCCCTCCCTCCTCCTTTGCTTCCCTCCCCTTCTCTTCACCCCCCCATCCCTCCACCTTTTTTAAAAATCCTTTTTAATGAAACGGAGGACCCTGCTGCCAGCGGAGGTGATCCTCATTCGCCAGTCCCAGTGTGCGCTGATTGTCTGTCTGCAGAATGGCTAGGGAGAGGGCTGAATAGGATAGATGAGTCTGTATTGGCCCTGCTCCTGTAATTCACATTATACTGCTGCTCCTATACTATTGCCACCACTGCTCTCTCTTTCGGTCTCTTCCTCCTTTTCACTTGTGTAAAGAAAGATAAGGCTTACAGATATGATCCTGGAGATGAATACACTCCCATTACCAAAAAGCTAGGAGGAGCTGAGCCATTAATTGTTTGGCATTTGGTGTCACCACAACATATGCATGGAGCTCATGGCATGTATCATGCCTAGGGGGGTTCAGGAAAGAGGAAGGGTGGGCTGGTAAGAAGGGAGAAAGAGAGAGGAGGCTGTGTCTGTTATTATCCACAACACGTTCGCGTTTGATGTTGCGACCGTCATTTTCCCTCCGTGTGTCTAGATCTAGCCAGAGAGCAGTTTCAGGATCACAGCAACACGGGGGAGAAAATATTGAATCAATGCTTCCACCAGCTTTTGAAAGCAGGGTTAGCGTTTGATGCTGCGACATTGGGTGAAAGTGAGAGAAAAAGGAAAAATATGTACGAGGAAACAGTCACCCACTCCCTCCATCCCTCCCCTTAATTTCCCTCTCACCTTTGCTTTCTTTCCCTCTGCCTTTCTCTCCTCTCTCTTCACTGTTTACCGCTGTCATTGTCTCATTTAGCCTGTCTAAAAATATAGTCTTCCTCCCCAGATGTAAAGGGGGAGAAATTTCGACACGTGTGTTACCTTTTCATCTACGAGGCGGGGAGAGAAATCTTGGGGGAAATCAGGTGTCTTAATGACAGCCGAGTGTGTAGCATGGATAATGCCGAGCGCCGGCATTTGCAGTACACGCATTAAATTATTCACATCAAAAACTCATTGTTTGTTACCTGACAGAGCCGCGGAGAGAGGTGGAAGGATGATGGAAAAGCGTGATGAATTAAACATCAGGAAGATGGAGTGCCTCAGAGAGGGAGAAAGAGAGAAGCAAACGGAGGGAGGAAAGACAAGAAGAGAGGAAGGTGTTTAGAATCTAAAGATGTAGTCTTGTCTTTTGAGAGAACGGAGGTTTGGTATAAAGAGTGTGTATGTATTTACATCTGTGATTTTATGATAATGTGAAAGAGTGTTTATACTACCCGCCTATTATCTCTGGCACCAATGACTGGCAGGCAGGATGTAAATCAGGAAGTCAAAATAGGAAGTGAGAAATGTAACTGTGCTTCCGATCCAGAGCGGTATAACAAAGCTGCTCATGCATCCAAAAGTGAGTTTATTTCAGCATTTTTCTACTCGGTGACAGGGAGGTGGAAGGGGACACTGATCCCTAGTGAACTGTAACAGTAAATATAGCACATCAGAACATACTGGCTATTTACCAATGAATTGAGGAATCCATTCATTGGGTTTTTCTAGAGCCAAGTATGGAATATTAATAAACTATTTATATACAACAAAATTAAAAAAAAAAGACAGAAGAACAGTGTAGATGGTGACTTAAAAAAAAGAAAAAAAACCTGCAATTACATTCTGGAGAATGGCTTTCTGATACAGGTTTTGGTGTTCTAATTTCTAGATTCTAGGGGCTTATAAATGCAATTATAAACTACAATTTTTTTTTTTACAATTTTTTTTTGAGTCATCAATCAATAGTTTGGTCTAAATAATGTTGGAAAATGGTATTCAAAGTCATTGCCAAGGGGACATCTTTGAACTCTCTGTCCAACCAACAGTCAACAACCTAAAGAGCTTTAGTTTGAATCACAAGACAAATAAAATAAGTACATCCTTACAATTAGAATCTGATACTCAGGAATGTTTGATATTTTTGTTTCAGTAAAATACACCCATTTCCTTAGTGACAACAAAATAGAGGCAGGAGTGTTTTAAAAAAAAACACACATAAAAAACATCTCTCAGGCTTAAGTGCAAACTCTTCAGAGTTGCTCGTTAACAGTTGTGGGAAAATTGAATTTGATGAGAAAAGACATTAGCAGCAAGTCGAGCAAATTAATGTTTTAGCATTCTTTAAATATGGATTAGATTTAATACTTCATGAAGTACAATGATAATAGCTTGTTTCACAGAAACATAATGTAGCACTTAACAATGTACTGCAATTAATACATTATGCTAAGTTGTATTATGTAAATTTCTGATAGAGAAATTAAAAATAGATTATACAACTAGTTAGAGTGTGTTTCCTCTTGATTGGGGAGCAGAAAGCGAGAGGGGCAGAACGAGGGGAAATACGTGCATTTATCAGAGGGTGATTAAGTTTAAGGCAATGATTCACTAAATATTTAACAGCTTTGCTTGGTGCAAAGTATATCATGAATTATAGATGCCAAGGATGGGCATGTCTTGATGTAAGACAGTGTTTAAAGACTTAACCTACAATGAGGGAAGAGCAATTACCATTGTAATAAATGGGAGTGGAGTGAAAAAAGACCGTCTATTCGTTATTTCTAATTAATTTCTGAGGATGATCACAACGGGGGCAGAGAGAGGATGGGGCCACGTCCATTAGTCTCTGACACTTTGGGGCCCTTTTGTCCTTGATAAATGGACTCTCTGCATCAAATGACACACACAAGAGCACACATGCACACGCTCGCAGACACACACACACACATATGGTCACAAGCCCAGGCAGGCGTTCGCATTCATGTGCACTTGATAATATGCACAACCACAAAACGCAGACCTTGCGTGTTTTCTCTTCCATGAATTGCAGCTCTCGTGTAAACGGCGACAGCAGTGTCAGTGTGAACCCTCCCACTTTACTCTCTTAAGATGGTGTTTTTAATTAAAAGTGTCTCGTCGGTGGAAGTCATTTCAAAGATGGATATTCTGGACGATCTAAATAAGGTTGGTTTCACTATAAATATGCACGGGTGACACTCTATACACAGCTCTGTGTGTATACATGCAATTCAGATCCTCCATGACAAATGTTTAGCCTTTTAGCCTCTCTAGGACTGCTCCCCCCCCTCCCCAATACCAGTCCTCGTCTCATATCCGACATTTGCTCTTTGTTTCCTTGCGCTTTATTTTATAAAGGATTCAATGTCTTCCAGCAATTCCATCGCAGATTTCATTAGGTAAATAGGGAGGGGGGCGGGGGCCTTGATGCACGGGATCTTCAACTTTCACTGTGCATTACTTGATGTCATATCACTAAAGAAGAGAGGAGAGGTGTACGCATGGGCCCTATATTCAAAGTCACTGGAGCATTCCATGTGTAGTGCTCTGAAATATTGATGAGTAAGCAAAAACACACTGCATCCTGTCACTTTCAGGAACGCAGAGGAGAATGGAAGTCACAAGGAAGAAGGATGATGCTCCTCTCGGCCTCTTTTTTTTCAGGCTGTAGCCATTTTAACTGTCAGTGGAGGTAATTCACTTTTGCAGAGCCCTGAGACAAGCACAGTGAATATCAACTGATTAGCCACTGAATGGATGAGAAAGGGTTTGTAAATAAAGGTTTTATCAATCAATTCATTCATCTAGATATCCATATCTACTATGTGTCTGTCTTTCTGTCTGTCTGCACGTTTGTCTATCTACTCCAAGCTCAACATTGATGCATATTAATCCACTGCAATGATCTCTCAACACCTCTGATCTGCATTATTCATTGCATTATTCCATCTGATGCCCTGAATACATTCAGTATGCACGCCAAAAAATCACCATCAAATTTTCAAAATTGTGAAGAAACACTTTTCCCAGCACTCGTTTGCATCCAAAGAAGCCTTTCTTTTATTCATTCCTCTCCTCTTGTTTAATTGATTATTTGTCTTTTTCCATTTCATTTCACATCCTTTTCTTCTTTTTTTTTTTGTTTTTGTTCATCTTCCACTGGAGTTGGGGGAGTCTGTGCGTGGTTTCAGTGGCTTGTGGGGCTACAGTGATGTTAAGCCTATCTAGTTTGTCTGTGTGTAGTCGTATTGATCCTTGGCTAAGACATTAGATCTGTACGTCATGTCAAGGGTTTGGTGACCTCTAGCAGTCTCTCTCCAAGTGATAGCTTTGATAAGCCCCATCCTTCTCTCTGTTCTATATAGAGCTGTGCCCTAACCTTTAGCCCGTCTCTGTGTTTGAGCCTGACCTTTTTTTGATGTGTAATACATACCACGTGCCGCCCCACCACTGAACACAGTCATTCAGACACGAGATACACACACATGTACCCGCAAACACACACATGCATGGTATAAGCACACACACACAACCACACACATCCACACACACACAACCACACGTATCCACACACACACACCGTTAGTCAACACCCTGAAGCACCAACTCCCATGGAACCTTATTAAAACCACCTTCAGTGGAAATGGGGGAAGTTCTCAAAGTTTCCATAACTTGTATAATGTGTTGTATGAATAATGTTTCCCTCTTCTCATTTTCCCCCTCTTCAATCGTTAATGCAGAAAAGCCAAGGCTTCACTCACATAAAAAGACAAACGCCAAAGTCCACTTGCCACTGATGGGCATATTTACTAAAGGAAACAAGCTGGCCTTGCAGGCAGGCACATTGCACACGTACGCATCCCGAACACAATGATATTCACGCAATCACCCCCTGCATGCATGTGTACACGCAGACGTAGATACTCACACACACACACACACACACACACACACACACACATACCCGCCATTTCTGTTTGATGTTTGCCAATCATCCAAGATCCCTTACAGCTTGCCCTGCCTCCTACAAAATAACAGTCTTCATTAATTAAAAAAGAAAAGGCAGTGTTATTATAATTCTCTTTGCTTGCCCCTTGATGTAATGGAGGGGGTGTGTGGTGTTTTGTGGCTCTTCGAGAGTTTGCTTTCATCATCGTCTGAGATTCCCCATGGCTTTGCCTTACTGCCATCAAACTCTCTTTCCTTCTTTTTGTCTTTTCATCCAATGAGATGAAGTTTGGAAAAGTTGCTCTAGCCCAACAGGATCCTTTATAGCAGTTAATGCCCTTCCCAGCTGGCAGGCAACTAACAGCCCACTAGCAGGCCACTGGTGGCAAGGTCGGACAATGTTATTAGCTTGCCAGCCTTTTGCAAGCGTGTAGCTGATAGCTTGAAATCAGTGTTGGCTTAAAGCAACTTGCTGAATGTTTGCTGCCTAGGTCAGCTATGTTTACTTGTTTTGTATTTGCATACACGGTTTTTCGAGATGTTATAGATAATAGTTGCAAGCAGCTGAACTTTAAAAAATAGAATGATTTTGCGTAACTCCAAAGGCCAGATGCATCGGCATGTTGGAATAGTGTTTAGTTTTTACAGTGCATTCTCTGAAGTGAAGTCACTTAGAGGCAAACGCTCGAAGGCCGGTGTCCAAAGATGGACTCCCTTCATATCTGGGTTTGTTATGTGACAACTATTTGGGCCTTGAGAGACAGGAGACTAGTAGCAGACAAATTAAAGGACGATCAGAAGGACGGACAGACATAACAACATAACACTGATACAGTTGACAAGTAGACACGTGCAGAAAGCTGATGAGAAGTGGAAGGGAAACAAGTGAGAAAATGGAGCATGCAGCTGCACCCTGTTCACGAGGGCTAAATGTATTAGTCTGTTCTTAATGCCTCTCAGTGCAGATAGCATTAAGAAATACATGGTAATGATGATTTGTGTTCTCCTCAGCCAACAGGGGGAGAGGAGCCCACTTATTCCACATGAGTGTTATAATTGGCACCTTATTGCATTAGGGTAGAATGCGCTGTGTGATTTCCTGGGTGTCATTTTTGACTAATGGATCCTTAAGAATAGTAATCTAATCGTTGTCATTATTTCATCTCCGCTACTTTCAGAAAAAGCTGCGTTGATTTTCGTGTGGAAGGACTTTTACCCGTGGAAGTGTTGGGGCATGTTGCAAATTAATCTGCACACCTTGTAAACAGAAAGAAAGCAAACAGAAATCAATTTGGCTGAGTGAGGAACTCCACTCTCAGGGCTTTTAGTGTCTGCATTATGAGCCCAAGTGCATTTTTTTCTTTCTGTTTTTGGCAGACGTAGACAACTTTGTCAAATCAGCCCATTTATGTTACTTGTCAACATGGTGTGTTATTTCCTGTTTCCAATTGAATCTTGTATCTAATTGTAAAGCTAAATCATCAATACAAATATATTTCCAGTCATTATTACTAGCAGCCGTAGCGTGGCACACTTGTTATTTGCTGCTATATTTTTCAGCAGTCCCTGGCACCCTATTACTTTGTGTTCAGTAATCACGCCGTTTCAAAGCACACCCCAGCATCTAATTCTGCCTAAAAATGGGAAACCTCTGCTGTGCTACCAGCCCCTCTGCTTCTATTTCCACATACCTTGATCCCGGTGTTGTGTCACTAATAGAGGTGATGTGCTGTTTATTTTATTGATCATGTGTTTTATCCGAGCATCAATGGAGGGTTCACTCACTGGCATGCACATTCCCTTTATCAAAACAGACACTGGACCTCTGCTTTGAGGCTTTCATCAAGCAAAAACACCCATTATGGTCTCTGACTGGCTGGCGTGCTCACAAAAAAAAAAATACTGCTGGTGTTCCCCTGACACGCAACATCCCAATTATGCCCACACAGATGAGAATATACACTTACAGGTCACACACACACAGGCAGCTACACAAACACTTATGATTCAGTTCCAAGCTCTGACACACATTTTGTTGTGTGGCCGGATAGATAGTAAATGTTTTATGCACAGACGTATAGTAAGGATTTTTCTGTACTTGTATCAGAAACACGCACACATTCATTGAGCCTGTGGTTGTGTTTTCAAGCTGAGGAGGTGCAGGAATGTCAGAATGGAGGCTGATCTGATGGTCAGGAGACTGTCCTCCCGAATAACCCTTGACACGCACACACAAACAACACACACACACACACTTTACAGCTAAACACACAGCAGAGAGAAAGAGAGAGAATGAGACGGTCCACCACACCTTCCCGACATATCTTATCACCCCCCCCCCCTCCCCATAGCCCTTTTCCACCATCCCTCCTGTCTGTCCCCCCCCCCCCCCCTCACCACCACTGTCCTCCCCACCACCCACCCGCCCCACCTCCCCACCCTCCAGGGAGAAAAGGCTGACTTGCATTCAGCAGCATCTCTCAGGAAAGAAGAAATGAATAAAAGAAAGGAGACGTTCCGTTGACAGTCAATGTCTGCGCTGCCAGGAGCCAAAATAACTGTCAGCAAATGCTCAGGACTGTCCAAAATGCCACAGAGACAAAAAAAAAAAAAAAAAAGATTGATAAATAAATAAATAAATATATGAAATTTAGCACAGGAAAAAAAAACCTACAGTCGCCTTCAGAAATAAAACACAATTAGGGGTGAAAAGCGAAGAAATCACCGCTGAGCTGACTGCATTGTCCATACAGTCATGTACAGTTTGTATATAACAACACTGACTGTCTAACAACAAGACTGGTTATTTCTATGGTGTGAAGATAAATGGGGGCCTTAATAAAAAACTATGAATACAATGAAGTAATTTTGCCCAAGTGAGTGCAACAACAGCCATTAAAATGTGCCACATGTATTTTATGTCCTTCGACAAACACAATGAAAGCCAGTTTATCCAGCCCCGCACCATGCTGATCACAGCCCCAATGTGCACACTGTGGAGGGTCTTTTATTTTGCTGCAAGCTGACTGTACTAGTCATCACAACATCTTTGTTCACAGCAGTATACAGTAGTATTCAAAGTATAATTAAAGTACCTTTGATTAAAAACAACTTGCATATCGTAAATTACACAAATATGCCTTATTGCATATACTTTTGTATAATTTTGAACAGTAATTAGACTAATTTTGTTCATGCCAGAAATAAAATGTGCCTTTGAACCCATCACGATCAGTATTTTTTTATGCATCTCTATCTATTACAGCAACCTGTAAGGTGCTGACAGACTCCAACTCTTTCCACCCTGTTTTTTCTCTAATGACCATTAATTGCTATAGATCTAAGAACGCCCGGATGACCTTACACGTCAGTATCATACCTAGGACTGCTTCTTAAGCCAGTCATCCTAATCGAGTGCATGTCTAATTTATGGGGCTGGACTTTGCCATTAAGGGCCTGATCCATGGAATTAAATAACTAGCAGACCTTCGCTGGTCCCGGACCGTTGGCGGAGGAGGAAGGGAGATAGCGTGATGAATTGCCCACCCCTCCTCTACCTCATCCTTGACTTTGAAAAATACTGTCTCTGCGTTTTAGGTCAGCTTCTGACAACAATTAGGCACATCGAAATAGATAGACTGTGACCTTCTTTTCTCTCCCCTTCCTTAAGGATTTTTTTCTCTCTCCTACCTTATCCTGCGTGTTGAATAGAAAATTAAAAATAAATAGATAAAAAAACTGGGAGGTGTCAGGAGTAAAGAGGCACAGATATGTTGACAGAAGAGAATAATTAACAGTTATACGGTATAAATAACAACAATGATAAATGCTTCAGTTATTAAAGTAAACACTTAATTTCTGGATTATTTTTACATGTATATTTCAAAAGTCCAATTTCTCAATCTTCGTGCACAGCAGTAAGCTTTGGTCCCATGAGCATCTTGGATGAAGGGGAAACCAGAAAAGAAATAGCATAAATACATACTATGCAGTCGCACATCTTTATTAACAGATGTGTCATTTTACTTCTCTTCATTTTATTTTCCACTGAATATTTTCATGAATTGTTGCTATTGATCTTGCAATGTGACGGAGGTCGAGCCAGCTAATTCCCTTTTTCATTAGAGCAAAGCCCCCCAAATTCTCTTAGTAGATCTGCCTCTTAGGGGCATCCAATCTTCTGCCTCTCCCAATGACATGAATATAAGCCCGTGCTGATGGGGCCTGGTGTAAATGTATTAGCCCTGCGCCTGTGCCCCTAGCACAGCCAGCCATAATTATGTTAGGAACCAACGAGACAGCTGGGAAATCAATATGCTAAGACAGATTGAGTGGAGATGTGTGGCCAGTGGAGTGGGAATAGAGAGGCCTGGCAGCTCCCTGTGGTGCGAAGGGGCTAGAGTCGACGATTAAGCCATAGACTTAGCATTTACTGCTAGAATTCACTGCCTGAATCTAGTTAGCATTTAGGGAAAGATCCCTGCGAGCAGACAGTGTAACTATTAGATGAAAGCTTCACTCGTTAGCTGAGTGGCCTGTCATCTTCCGCGGTCAGGTCGGGGCGGAATTGTTTCACGTTTATTGTTTTAAATCAGTGGATCCTATGTCCTGGCTTCACTGACTAAGCGTTTCATGAGCATTGACTGTAGTTGGCTTGCAGATCTGCATTCAGGTGAGATGTTGGGTTGGGTGGCCAGATCTAACAATGGTTTACTGGATGCATTGTCACAAAAGTGTCACATTATCTCAGTTGTTTATATTTTTGAACTGATTTATGAAGTGATCATCATTATCTGAATCTAGTAACCATTAAAATATTTCTTATTCCTTCAAGTTTTTTATTTGTTTAACATCCACTTCTCACTCTTCTTGCTCAAAATTAAGAAACTGAGAAATGTCTGCAATTCCTGCAGTTCGATTACAGCGTTTCTCTACAGCTACAGTGAAGCGTGCTATTGTAAGAAAGAAACTATTACAAATAAACGCCTTTGTTCATTACTCGTTTATGATATGCCATTATGAAAATCAATAGTGTATTTTCAAAATACAACTAAAATCGTTGCTATCCTAAACTGCAGAGGACGAAGAGGAACATAGCAGGAAGTGGATGATGAGCATGAGGTGGGGTTGAGGGAGAACAAGTGGTGTTGGGTCAGATGAATTATCTGTCAAAGAAGAGGTGGGCCAGTCATAACTTCCATGATAGTCGGCATAAACCCAACCACTGCTGTAATTTATATTCAATTAAAGAGGGAGGCTGCAGAATCAAGACAAAAGCTTGGTGGGATTTGGGGGACTTTTTAGATATGGGAGGGGGGGCCACGTGTCTGTGTGTGTGTGTGTGGGGGGGGGGGGGGGGGGGGCAATCAGCAGCCTCAAATGCACCGTCCCTTAACAATGGGTTTCATCAGTGCAGGCAGTGGAGTCACAGGCGTAAGTGCACCCAATAAGTGTGCAATTTCTGCCCATATGACCATCCTGACACAATTGCTCTAATTTTCCTCTTTTGAAATGACTGATAAAAGACTTAGGTAATTGCTACACCACTGAATTTCTTCCATGATCAGGAGGAGGGAGGAATGGAGGGATGGGGAGCGGCAGACAGAGACGGAGGGATGTTTGTGTGAGCATGGGTGAGAAGTGACACAGCCTCAGGGTCTGAGGATGGAGACTAGAGTGTCAGTTTGTGAAAAATCCCAAATTAATACTTGTCGTTCCCTCTCTCCCCTCTCTGAGAGACTGTCCTCTGCTTCCACCAAGGATCTTATTAAGTGGAGGTAATTTGTCCTGACAGTGTATTGGAAATCACTCAATCAGCTGACTTTTGGAAAAGATATTCAAAACATGGTGGTGTTGAGTTTAGGTGGCAGCTAAATCTAATGTGTGTCTCCACCATTCTACTTCTCTGGTTTGCTCCTAAAGGGAAGTGCAACAAAGTCAAGTGATAGACAACTCTGTCCAACTCTCTCTCACACACACACACACACACACACTTTGCATTTGAACAGGATGCAAATATGTTCTTCTTTATTCAAAAGCTCCCTGAACACCTCTCTTTTGTATGACTGCTTTAAATTTGAATGTGCAGATGTGTATGTGTGAGTGTGTCTATATACTTGTTGGTGTTTGTTTGGTGCTTTGACTCTGATAGCTTAGCTCCAACCTGTGTCACCCCTCACTATGACCTTGTCCTTTGTAATCAAGCTGCTTTTATCTGATTCCTCACGTGTGTGTGTGTGTGTGTGTGTGTGTGTGTGTGTGTGTGTGTGTGGACTCACTACCATCTCATTGGAACACCATGCATTCTAAATTGTGTCCTCAGTTGTTTGGAGATCAGTTACAGGGCGAGATAGAGAGCTAGAAGATGGGTGACAGAGGCAAATGGATAAGAGAATAGTAGTCCAGTCGCCTAACTACCTAGCTAACTAACTCGGCAGCACTCCCAATCACCTTCTCGTATGCGTGTGTGAGATGCAGTGTGACAGACTCCTGAGGTGCTGATTCTAAACACAGTCTCTTCCAGTGTCTGGGTAATGTTGGCTAATAGCTTAATCAATACTTATTATGGCCCTATTGGTTCACTAAAGTGAGAACAGAACCTCGCCACACACAGCGCCTCAATGGAGAGAACGAAACAGAAGAGGAGAGGAATAGGAGAGGGTGAAGAAGAAGTGTCTTCTGCTGATCCAGATGGACAGCCTAACCGCCCCTCATGGGATTTCCTTATTCAGGAATCCAATTTTCCCAATGTGATTGACGCCGATTGGATCCAGTGGAATAAGGCTAACTCTTTTATCTCCCCCAATAAAGCACTAATGGTTTTGTCCCTGATTTTCCAACTTCTCCCTTCTCAACTGGTCTGGTCGTCTGCAATTAGTGCTGGCAAGGCAGTGGGCGGTCGAGAAGATGAAGTGATGGGGAGAACGAGCCAAAGTGGAGGAGTAAACGGGGGAGCATGAGGAAGAGAGACAAGAGGTGATTAGTTAGAGATGGTTGGGATACGAGCGATCACTGAACACCATGTTCTTACAGCACCTTTAGCAAGACAGCCACATGAAATAGGATGGATTACACTAAGACTACACATGCAACTTTAGGTTAAATTAGTATGATTCATATCAGAATACTCACACTTTCCATGTCGTAGATGTAGTAGTAATTGTACTACCTTGCTGGAGGCAGCTCTAAATTGAAACTATGAATTAATGGGGTGCAACATTAAAATCACACTGGTAAAATATAATATAACAAAATACACATTAATACTGTGATATCACCAACCTTCATTTCATATGCGGTGTTTGTTAATATTTCCAAATATCCATTTGCAGGAAACAATTAATGAAATTGAAAAGTACATTCTCAATGCACCAGTTAATTACATGTATATGCACGTGCAGTCTTCATTAAATCCCAATGCTACAAGTATAATGATATTGACTAAGCATATTATTAGACTCAGTTAATGACCAAATATAAATTGGAAAAATGTCAACCGTGATAGTTCATTATCAAACTAAGCATCTTCTTAAAGAGAAATAAATAAAATCATTTTTATGGAAATTAATAATTGGATATTTTACATACAGTAAACAGCATGGCAAAATTCATTTTGCTCATCTCATCAGCCAATTTGCATTATAGCTAGGAGCAAAATCAAAGATGTATGTGATTAAGATTAAGCTGATTAAATATTTCTATCAACAAAATTGTTAAACATCAGATATATAAATATGATTTATATCAATGTCCATGTTTTGTTTTATTTATTTTGCTCTCTTTTTGACCGCAGAAGCAGCTCTTTTTAATTGTTCTACATATTACACTTTCTTTCATTCTGACCTTGGGTTGCGGATTCAGATTTGTGTTGTGCTTGCATGTACCATCACTGCTATGAGAGTTTTGCATTCGAGAAGTCATTCAGACACAGCATGACAACCAGTCTAGCCACAAGTGCGACATGCGTATATCTGCCACAATATCCCCTACTGTGCTTTGAGTATCGTTTGTGACTCCATTTCAACCTAATGGCGTCACTAGTCAGGGCCTCTTTCGACAGCCAGCTCTCTCTCCCAGCTGCCATCACTGCAACAGCATGCAGTGAAATGGACATGCCATGAAAGCTCACTGTGGTGAATTGCGGAGATGTAGAATAAGGAGATTGGATTGCACCATGATGTAATGTTCTGCATTTCAGCTGTGCTACAGTGGTACGGTGTGCAAAATGTTGTGAATAGGCTCTGATTGCACAAATCAAACACACACATGATGAAAAGGTAACACAAATACACACGCACACACACACACACTCACACACACAAACACACACACAACAATCTTCTTTCGTTCAAGCTCTCGTTTCTGTTCACAAGAACTATACAGGGAAAAGAGGAGGGCTCACCGCAGGAAATGGGAGCATTGATTGACAGATTAATCATTCTGGTACTGTGTGTTTATGTGTGTGTGTGTGTGTGTGTGTGTATATGCATCTGTGTGTGTTCATGTGTTTCTGGATATCTGGGAGGAAGTGTGTGTGTGTGTGTGTGTGTGTGTGTGTGTGTGTGTGTGAGAGTATGCATCTGTGTGTATTCATGTGTTTCTGGATATCTGGGAGGAAGTGTGTGTGTGTGAGTGTGTGTGTGTGTGTGTGTGTGAGTGTGTGTGTCTGTGTGTCTGTGTGTGTGTGTGTGTGTGAGTGAGTGCATGTATGCGTGTGTGTCCCTGCTGACCTTGACAGCTCCATATGAGAGCAACAGCCCCGTAATTCAGACGCAGCTGGCGGCTCGTGGACACAAGACTCTGCCACCAACAGTTAACACCATGTCTGCTCTACAATTAACCATGGAGAGAACATTTATCAAACACGGTGGGCTTTATAATGGCCTTGCATTATAACGTAACACTTACCCTAACCTATTTAAACATCTTGAGGTATAATTTCCATCATGGGTAATTAGTGATATTGGAATTAATGTAATATCTTTAATAAGTTGTCATTGCCATTTTGCTCCTTAAGTCAGGATGGTTAAATCTACTGTGTCCATTTTATTTTCTGTCTAAGACAAAAACATTAGCTAGGTAAGTTTTAAAAATTTGAATAAGTACAGAGTTGGTGCTAAAATGGCATCATCAGAGCCCTCTTTCTCACTCTGTCTCAGGTTGTTCTATACGGTAGCCTGGGTCGACCCTATTCCCACCTCACGACTCCCGAGGGCCTGACCCTGAACTCAGTCACCTCTGACAGCTCCTTAATATCATCTCCAGCCCCCCAGCCACTGATCCTAGAACAGATATTTTCTTATCCTCCTAATGGTTAAGGTTAGGGAGCTGGTCCAGGGTAATCTGACCCTGAATCTGTGGTGGGAGACAAGTTATTCCTTAGGCGTCCGTGCTGCTCGACAAACAGAGTGAGGCGAGGCGAGCCAGGGGGCAGTATGGGTCTAGCAACCCGCCCTATAGCAAGGTTGTAGACTGTGTGTTGTGTGTTTATGTTTGGCACACGTTTGTGTATGATTTAGTTTTTTTTAGCTCTAAATATGTGCCTGCATATTTGTGGGAATCAAGCTTATGCATGACTAGGTTTTCTTTTCACTTTTTGTGCATGCATGACTTTGGGCATGCAGGTGTGTGTATGTGTGTGCCTGCCTACGAGCGTGTGTCGGACTTGCAGAGGCGAGGGAGATGTCATGTTCAGTTTGTGTTTGGCTAACCCTGTGGTCTCCACCCCTAATAGCAGGGTCTATGGGGTGTAGACACATGCCAATATTCATTGGCAGTTGAATCAAGCCACTTAGATACCATCTGTAAACAGGACTCAGAGGGCCTTGAATTAAACTGAGGGCTGGAAACAGTGGAGCTCACTACAGAGATTACCAAAGGTTCAACATAGGTTAATGGCCTTTGTTGCCATAGATCGGTTATGTAGATATTGCCAGGGCTTTGCTAAAAAGAACCCAATCTGCCATATTTCTGTGTAGAAATTACAAATTATTATTGTCGTTGTCGTTCATTTGTAGACAATGCTTGAATCTTTTGTGGGAAGAGAATTTAAAAGCCTATTCATCAAGTAAGTATGTTATGAAGATACATGTATCAGTGGCTAAATCAATTTGTTTTACCAAAAATACTGAGTTTAATTTCAATTACACCATGATTAAAATTTCAGTTTGCCTTACATTATGCCGTAGTACATTTTAATTATTTACTTTACCCCTGTATATCTTAAGAACTAATATTTCTTTCTGCATTTCAAAGTTGAAATATTGCACTTTTGTCAACAAAATGCAATTGTTATTCAAAACTAATACCATGATATGGCAACTTTGTGCGTCAAAAGGTTTTGACGCAACCGATCAGTGTGTTTCCCAGTTCCCCTCTCACTCTCTCACTTCTCCCTCTGTCTCCCTACTCTTTTTCGCCACCATGGCGCTCTGCTCACCAACACTGATTCATAATCTATAGCTGTGCCTGGGAGACCAGCAGCTATTGATTTAACGCCTACAGTAATCCAGCGCTGTATCCGCTGCTTGTTAGAGATGCTGGGGCCTTGGAACTGGAGCTTGCAGAGCCAGAGAGGGACTAGGACTGATGGAGGAGACATTGTTGGAGCAATTCCTTAGTAGAAAAGCAGGCAATTGTGAAACTGACCCTCTGAATTACAAATGTTTTATGGCTGCAATTTTTATTATAGGATAATCACTCTTAAATGTATTAATATTAAAATAAAATCTTAGAGTAATGTTCATAATGTGAATAATAATAACAGGCATGGTCAGTCCTTAAAACTAAAAATAATTACATGGTTACAAGGGTTCAATGAAGCAACACAAAATCCCCATAACAGCAGTTTTCCATTTTTGAATAATGATGCAGCATAAGTCAATAAATCTCACATCATAATCAATATCTGTTTCACTTTTAGCTGCTGTGTGATCAAAGCTTAGTAAAGGACATATGTATTTATCTGCATGGATCCACCTGTCAAATATGAAACACAATAATTCACATTGTTATGCATTTTAAAAAACAGATATTACTCAATGACAAAGTAACTACAATTATATCATTCCAAACTGATTTCAGAGTTAGCAATCATTGTAGAAGAGTTCCCTTTTTTCTACGCCATGGACACTAAATCTAATTTTAAAACTTTTCAATTACAATTGTCCTTCTCTAAATGGCCAGCACTGACAGATTCAAGCTTCCTCTGTTTCCGTTACAATGTTCCAGTACTCGCACTCACAAAAGCAGAGTCCTGCATGTGATTTGGAGTGAGTGACAGCTATTACAGCCTGAACATATTCATACAAAGAACGCTACAAGAATAATAGAATGTCACTTTCAGTTCATTAAGCATCCAGGTAAGTGGATGTGTAATTTAACTGTTATTATCAAATCTGTCTAATTTGGTTTGACCCATCCATCATGATAATAACGCCATTCAGTGCACATTTTCTATTGTGACTAGCCTGTATATGTATATGAACAATACCTTTGGCATTGGAGATCTTTTCCATGATAGATAATTGCAGACCTCAAATTTTAGATTTCTCTATTAAATGTTGATGAAAATTGACTTCATTACATGAGTGACAAGAAAGTTTTTCTACCTGTACACAACACTGAAATTCTAGTGGTAATGGTAGTGGTATATACATGCATACATTGTATACCTGTGTGTGTGTGTCTGTCTGTGTGTGTGTGTGTGTCTGTCTGTGTGTGTGTGTGTAAGGAAACGTGTGCAGTTAATTCCATACATCTCATGACAGATGACAGGAAGGTTTAAGAGGAGTACTTATCTCAATCAGGTACAGACCATCAGCATGGAGACAGACAAGCACACTGACCTTCATTAGCCCGGCCAAATAATTAGCTGACCTCGGCTAATAAGCACTAACACATGCATTGCACACACACGCACACACACACACACACACACACACACACACACACACACACACACACACACACACACACACACAGGCACACGCACGCAGAGCATGCACTGTGTTTTGTATGTGCCTCTAATGAAAAGAGGACTGACGCACAAGGCTGATTGCTTTGTTCTGATGAGATTCTGGCTTAAGTAGCCCACTTGATTGATGGATAGAAGGTCGGGAGGATGGATGGATGGATAGAGACAGACAGAGAAGGAAAACTGTGGAACAGATGGGTGCTACTGTTGGGCTTTAAGCCAACAGGCAGAAACACAGCAGAGGTTATGCACTTGTTTTTTTTTTAACAAAAAGTCAATTTTTTAGGGATATACAATGCAAATATTTGCCCCTCTAAGACAAATAAATAGTGAGCCCCAAGTCCAATCATAGCTGCTTTGTAGGTAATGGCTGTATTTGTCCATGCAATTGGGTCTTGGCGTGTACTTTATGCACCGTCACATCACTATGACCAATACACTAATCTCTGCCATTCTCTTCTGGCTACAATGAGCTGAAGAAGGTTAACTTCACCTTCCAGGGTAAATAGAAAAAATGAACCTGAATGGCTGTCTGGGATGGCATTATAAACAGTCATTATTAACTCAGCTGAGCAACTTGCTTGCTCACAGGGGGATGTGTGAAAAGTCACTGCTATGAAGTCAGTTTTACTCAGGGAAAGAGCGAGAATCAATGTATGATTTGTTTTATTAGGAATAAATGTAAATGCAGTGGGGATCTGAGGCTCTGGGAATTGTTATGTTTTATTCCATCCTTCCAGATGTAAACTGATCTGATGCTAATCTGTGGTCTGAAGTTGTATTGACATTTTGCCTTCAGAGTCCACTACAGCCCAGGAGTGACATAGTCTTCGTGAGTGTCAAGGATGTAATTTGCATTGGAGTAACTGATACTTTAAGCTGAAGTAAGAGAGCTCCTCACACAAGGATAAATGTGACTGCATCAGAGTGAAAAATTGTCAGCATAGAGTAAAACATGTCAAAGACTTGGGGAATAAGTGCCTTCACTTACTCCAGTCCATTTCTAGGTCTTTCACTTGACAGTTTTAGAACAACGGTAATATATTCTGGCACCAGGTCTGAAGACAATTATGTGAAATTGCTGCTTTCGCATCTAGATTTGCTTGTCTCCACCACTTTCATCTCAATCCAATCCAATCTGAAACCATTTGAGCAAATAAAATGATATTTACCTCATCTTCTGTTACAAGCTTTTAAAATCACAGGCTTCGGGAAAAATCAATACAAAATGCCAGCTTAGCAGAAGATGTATGCTCTGTGAGAATGCTAACTTTTCCTCATATGTCTCCCCATTCCCCTACATAGGTAGAGGGATGCGACTGGGAGCACGGTAAGAAGCTACTCACCAACAGCTAGGGGGTGGATATTGTGGTGGATGTTTATAAACTACTTGTGCTTGCAGGCCGAATGCACGATTGTCTTGTCCGAGACGCTAACCTTTAGCATCTCGCTGCGCTTCGGCGCATCTTACAAAGTTCACTGCGAGAAGGGAGTCTTGACCCTGCGGATGATTTGGAGGACTGAAATACCACTTTCATTTATTATTTATCCAGGCTGGCCAAGGGGAAAGCAAGCCGTGGCGCTGTCATACCTGACTGGCTAATGTAAGAAGTGGCCATCTCACTGCAACCCTGGGGAATCAAAGCCCATTACTGGTTTGAGAGATGGCCTAATGTCCACTGTGAACACACAAACCAGATCAAAACATTAGGATGAGAGTGAGAAGTACATACATCCAAACACACACTCAGTGCAAACAAGACATTGTGTAGCGGCCTGAGATGAGTAGTGAACATCGGAATGCTTCAGAGTCTTGGAAAAATGAGAAGTAAACATGCATAATTCAAATCTTGCCTTGTAAGAATTCTTGTACCTTCAGTAAAGCCAATTCATTATGATGCACTGTTTATTAAACTGGGAGCATGGCATTCTTGTAAGTAATCACCCATAGTAACACATAGAAGGTTGAGGTCACCAGTTTATCACTTATTTGCAGTGTTGTACAGCATCTTAACAAAGGCCAATAGCTTTGGTAAAGATACACACATGTGTAAGTTTTTTGATGTGTGTGTTTTTCATATATATATTTGAATCAACCTGTGCTTTATTCAGACTGATTGGGTCTTTAAAATGTAATTCAGTGCTAATAACCTTTCACTCATTAGGGGCGTCATTTCTAATGTGAAAGGACTACTTTTACACATTTTAGCCGGTTGGAAGGTACAATGGCCATTTTATCTACCTTACTGTGTGTGTGTGTGTGTGTGTGTGTATCTGTTTGTAGAATTGTAAAGATGGAGGCTTAATGACCCTTTGGATCTGCAGCCGAGGTGTAGCTAATGAAGCGTATATGTATGAAGTACAGGCCTCTGCCTTTTAATGGGAGATTCCTATCAATACCATAGATCAGATTAATATTTCAAAGTTAATGTTTTCGTTGAAGAATTTGCAAAACAAACATGAGTTGAGGCTTCACAGTCGCTTGTGCAGGAAAATGCAATTTTCTCAGCCTTAGCCGCTCATCTTTTTAATTACAGACTTAATAGCTTTATAGATTTTTGAAAGATGAATTCTTATTGGCATTTTTATAATTACTGGTCTTTATTGCTTTTTATGAAAATAATCGTCAAGGCTCATTTACCACACAAACCCTTAGGCTGGGCAGATGTGTTTCAATGATGAAGCCAAATAACCCCTAAAACATTGGTTCTCATTTTTCAACTGTCGGGATTTGTTACTAAATCACCAATATTATTATTCCTCATGTAAATAAGTAAATTATGCCCGTAAAAGCAATTATTTAATCAAGTGAACACTTACTTCCCAATCCAGTAGTTATGGTATTGAATATGTACAGACAATAGCTGATCCATTTGAAGAGCATGTTGAACACTCTGCGGAACACAGAGGGCAGACTAAAACCAGAACAATGCACATTGGCTTGGGGTGACGTGGTCTTTGGCCAGAATATTACATATGTCAACATACTATCAAATGTGCTGCTAAAACAACTGAACCTCTTCAGCATTAACACATGTATAGAGCCAGAGCGAGCCAAGGCTTCAGAGCTCTGACCATAGAGGAAAATATATCTGGACACTTCAGCAAAAACATATTTAGAAGAGCTGGCCAAGGTTTCCTCATGTACTCCGCAAAGGCCTTCGAGTGCAGCGGCCTTAAACAAACAGTGGCTCAGAGCCATACCCTGCTAATAAGTTTGACAATGAATTTGGGCAGGCAGAAGAAATTCAACCATATGAATTTTGTGGGATAGAAAAAACAGGCAAATTATCTTTTGGGAAATTCACACCCACCAATGGATGGGACTCATCCAATCACTATTTAATTTAGGCTGAGATCCTGCGTAGAGGGAAGAGTGTGTATTTGGCTTGCCTCATCACCACTAGAAGGGAAATATGCATTGATTTAGCCTTGAACTCCCTGTTGAACTTGGCTGGCCGTTTCACTGTGGTTTCCCAGTACATTTCCCAGTCCCTCCTCCATCGTCCGGGACCCAGCCTGGATACAGACAATAACCGGAAAGAGTATTTAGAACATTTTGGAATAAAGTGGATGTAAATTTCACCCTTTACATTTGCCAGAAGCATCTGTTTTATCTATAAATGCTAAGTTCCAAAGAGCCAAAGCTGTGGAATATTTCAACCCGTGCTTTAGTTTATTGGTTTGGAAGCACAAAAGGAAAGAAAGAAAAGTCAAAATATGACTTTTCCCCCTGGACCCCCTGCTAATAGGCTAGCCTGGCCCCTTTGTAAGCCATCCCAATCAGCACTTTCTCATAGGGCCATGGTAATTTACCAGGGCCAGGGCCAACCTTACATGTTCACAGCACTAAATGGTAAGAGCAAGTCATTTGCTTGAATATTGTATATAAACCAGTTGGCAAATCATATGTATGGCACAGAGATTAAAAGTAAGAAATCATTTTTGCTTTCGGGGGGACATTTGGTTTCTCATAGTGTGAATAAGTGTTGGCTTCGCCCTTCTAGCCTTGGCTGCATCTGCTGCAACTCTAAAAACAGTCCCTGTTTCGGTTCCAACATTTTCTGTCTCTATGGCGCAGGATTTCTGCGCTGCAGTGTAGAGTCAGTGTGGTCTGAAGAGTCTCTCTGTATGTCTGCTACACATGTGAATATGCTCGACAGATGTTAGCTGGCTCCCAGGCAGACAGGCTCTCCTCCCCCTGGCCTTTTTGGCTCTGGTTGTGACATGGTGACACACAGTAGCATCTGGAGTTCAGACCGGGTCACCCAGGGCAAACACAGTCAGAGCAGTACATCACTCGCTCTTTCAAGACCTTCAGTGACTTTGAAACGGATGATCGTGGGATGATTTAGGAAAAATGTTGACTTGCTTCGCTACCGTACATACTAGCATGTTTAGGATTTTTTTAATTGCTTAACTCCACTCATATTTTGGCAAATCAATCGAGTTTGCACTCTCCCGAGATGAGAAGTAGTAGCAACTGGAAATACTGAGACATATTAACAGCAATTGTAAGGTGAGTGTTTTTTTTCACTTGAGGCAAACACCAGGAAAACATCTGAAACACACTTTGTGGAATAGACCCCAAGGAGAAGAAATCATCGATGTGTTATTGATTGTAAAACTACTGAGAGCAAACCGACCAGAGAAACACTACGATTTCCAGTCTTCATATTCATGCATAGATTACAGTTTGATATGATATTGTAATGACCCTAAACTTAGCCGTCTCCATGAAGTGATACTGAAAGTCCCACAATGTAATATTCATAGAACTTCCATCCAAAGCTGAATTCAGCAAAGAAGCACAAACCCCAAACTCATTGAAAGTCAAAAGTAGATTCCCAGTAGGCGTCCTTCAAACCATATGTGAATTCAAATTAAATTAAACCCTATAGCATCTTTAGTACCAAAGGCAGCAAGCTTCAATTCAATCCCTGTATGCTGCCAAAGGGAAAAAAAATAGAGGACATATTTGAAACGAACAATAAAAAAGATGCCTAGTTGCCTTTAAACCACAAGTGTGTGGTTTGTTGTTTTATTTCTTACAAGAAGTTAAGCAATGAGGAGCTTTTTTGGGTTTCAAATTATGCTCATTTTTTATATATATTGCTGTTATGATGATCTTTTTGACAGGATTATGAACATTGCTGTTCTTTTGAATGCAGCTTTGTGATTCCCCAGTGATGAATACATAGACGTAAAAATGCACACCAATATCAAAAAATGCCCCTTTCTTCTGTTTCTTGCTTTTGTGTTCGACTTGATACAAGACTATTTGTCTACATTTCCATCATTAGCTGACAGTCAAGCATGTTCAGAGACTGTCTAGCGTCAGCTCATGAAACAAACATTTAGCAACAGCAAAGCTGCCAGCTGACGTGCACCCGTTCAAATCCATCCCGTCATGTAAATAACTTGTTTCAGTGTGCTTTCAATTAAAGCGGAGGACGGAGTGCCATTGCTGTCTTTGATGGATGAGCTTAGATATTGGAGTGTACCGTTGGATGACAAAACGTTCCCCCACTCCACCTCAACTCCTCTTTCCTATTGATTGTCCTGGCGGTTATTCATCAGGGCGGTGGCCACTGTCAGATCAACTGCTCCTTCTTCTCACAAAACACATTTTCCACAGTTATTGATAAAGCTATTTGACCTTTTATTTAAATGTGTGTGTGTGTGTGTGTGTGTGTGTGTGTGTGTGTGTACATCTGTGTTACGTGCACACATCTGTGTTTTCTTTCTTCCTGCTCTTGCCAGAGGCTTGCAGATCACTGCAGCTACATGAATAAAGTCAGGCTGTTTTGATTAACGCCAAATGAGTAGGTCTATTCTTTGCAGATGTCTGTTTCAGCAGAACTGAGCTTTGCTTTCACATAACAAAAATAAACCCCGAACCTGTTTTACAGTTTGGCAGAGGTACGCACACACATATAGTGCAAACATAAAGTTTGCACACACGTACGTCTGTAGTCATTTACATCACTGGTCTCACACATACTGTGACTCACATAGATACATACCTACTTTCTCAGTGTTTTGAGTATTTTCTACTCCTTTGTCAAGGTGAAGACAGGCTGCCTTGGCTGCAAGTCCAATCGTCAATGTGCCCTGAGTTTTAAACAGTGGAGCCTTAAGTTGTACAGTGGCTGATTGAGGGAGGGGATAATGACTATACAGGACCTCTGCGCTGTCAGTATTCTTAGTAAATCTTATGATATGGACCAAAATCTAGGAATTTGTAAAAGCATATGACACGGATGTGTTTTGGCTCATCTCCAAAGCTGTAAAAAGTGTAAAAGTGTAAAGTTCCCTATTGACAAGGCATTTTATGTTTTACACTCATGCAACATACAGTTTTGCAAAGCAAAATTAGGCTATTTGTCTTCCCTGAATATTATTTCTGTCATTTTTATTCTGTGTTTTATCATTATGATCACAAACAGCAGACAATCAGAAAGCCACTTGAATATGTCAGTTTTATTTCAACACAGAAAACACAATATTCAGGCAGCAGGCAATCCAAAAAATAAAACTATAATGGAATATAATGCAATAAGGCTCTCCGGCATTCCGTATTGCTTTCGGATATTTATGTTATGCCTGCTGAGTCAACACACATGTAGGTATGATTTATTTCTCCATCCACTTCTGTCTTTTGTTTGGGGAAGTAAACTTTTTAAATGTGCATGTGGCACCTATTCATCACGATGAGGTCATCCAACTCATTTTAACTCATTTACAAACCCCTGGATGTTAGTGAGATCAGAATAATTAAAAGTTGTTTTCTGATTGTTTCATGGCAAGTTACGTGTTAAAGCACAAATGAACACATCCGCAAGGACTTGCAAACCTTCAGGAAGGTGCCAGATCTCAAATTAATGCATGCTTCATCCTGCTCTAGCTTGTCTGCTCACTCTATCAGGCCTGTCAGGTCTGTGAGCCCAAGTACTCTACCCAGTACAAAGCAGTTGTGTTTGACCTGGGAATGAAAACAGGGCTGCACATCCTGCTTATCGACTGGGGGTTACATTCCCACACGTGGTCCAAATACTCTTTGCTGTCGCCCAGAAGCACCCGGACACTGCAATGGAAAGAGAAAATACAGGCAGAGAGCATGGTCTCTGCAGATACAGACACCCCCACACACTTCTAGTGGGTCATAAGTCTATACATTGCTTTCTTTGGTAATTAGTACCTTTACACATTTATAAAACCTGCACCGTTTTTTAAATTGCTTCTCTATCCACCCATGGAACATATTATTTACAAAATGTTTGTCGGATGAAAGTTACAGGGATGCAGTTGGGTCACGATTTTGTATGGTTATGGTTTGTTAGATTGGACTTGGAATTTCAGCTTGGACTTGCACCTGTATGAAACAAAAGAATCGTATCATTGAGGGAGAGAAACTATCGAAAGAGATTTTCTGTTGGTATTTGTATTTATATGACGACTCACAGCTGTGTTTATATGGTGTATGATTTTAAACCCTGTTGAGATTGAAGCGCAACGTTTTTATCCTATGAAATTCATACTCGTGTCTTTTCCTTGCTATCTATAATTAAGACTAGATCTTCAAATGAAAAAGTAATTTCCCTTGAAAGAACCGGAAGGAATTGACATAAACCCCAGGCCCAAAAACACACCCCAAGAGGCATCGAAAAGCTCAGTAGGGGCCAATAAAAGTGGGAAAAACAGAAATATTTCTAGCAAAACACAACAACAAGAACAAGAACAACCCATTGAAGTGGAAAAGTGAAAAACAAGAGAGACTTAAGGTGATTCTCATCTTCGACTCCAAAGCCTGGGCACTCCAAAAAAAAAAGTGGGAATGTAATTTCCCAGACTAGGAACATAAGCCAGGAGTAATCTGGCCTGTAATACCTCATAGTCCTTAAATAAAAGCCCTCCATTTTAAGTCTTCAGCCTCCCCCCACTCCTTTCCCCACCTTTAATAGGATTTGGTAGAAAATGGCTTTGTGAATCGCTCCTCTCCGTCTTGCTCAAGGAAGAGTGGGCTATTCTCATTGAGAAGTGCTTAATTGCTTTAAATGACTGATGATACATCTAGGGAGAAGGGTCTTGAGCTAGGGGCCACAGCCAACCACACAACAGATAGCTCTCTCCTGGACGACGGAAGGTGGTGTGCCGCCGTGTTTATGTATGTGTGTGAGACGGCGTGCATTTCTCTCCCTGTGTACGTGTTTGTAACAAAGATGAGCTGCAGGGGATAGACGGTTCTCCATGAGGGTCATAAGAGTGTGCAAGCTGTGCATTGACGTGTGTGAACATGCAACACCCAACTTGTATTTGTGTGTGTGCGTGTGTGTGTGGACGTGCATGTGTGTGATAGAGAGGGTCGCCAGGCAGTGTTCGTCCTATCGACACCCCAGTAACAGACTATATTAAAGCTGTGATGAATTGTGGCTGTCACGGAAGGAGAGAGGGGAGACTCTGTGCCGTATTCCACCTCTGATTAGGTGGGGATAGAAAGATACAGAATATCATTATCAATATGTAGCACTATATTTTCATTAGATTTTTCTCTCTGCAGTGGACAGCTTGATAGCAGGATGATTTTTCATTTTGAAGAAAAGATTAAACATCTTTATGGATGTCAGTGACGAGTTTAGTTAACATTTTTACCGTGTTTTCTGTCAGGTGATTGGTGTGTGTACAGTGATTTCACAAAGTCAAAATAGCTCCGATTGTTGTGATCTGACCATGTTCTTATTGGTAGAACAATGTTAAAAGCTGCATTTGCAACTGAAATGTAAAATGGAGAAATCCTCAAAGCTCTTTCATCATTGTAGGGAGCTTATGGCCAGTGAGGATGCAGAAACTGTTTACAAAAAGAAGAATAAAGTCACAGTAGAAGCAGGGATTGAGGGCTATTTCATGTTTGTGCACACTGCTCTTTGAAAGTGGCATCCTTCGGGTAGACCACAAGGGTCTTTATTTTTTTTTCTAGTTGCAACGCTTAAACTTGAGGAAGCAATATGATACATGAAAACACAAAGTACAAATTTGTGTTTTGTGCAAATGTCTGTTTATATACGTATAATTGAATTCATTAATTTCAGTAAGCTTGCATCCGTACATCCTTTTCAGGACAGATGAAGCAGAAGTAGTTCAGCATCCAACCATTTTTAGCCACATTGATATACAACATCATTTCCAGGAGTTGCCGTGGTCAAAATATTCAAATATTTCCCTCACAATTGTACATAATTCAACAGTCTTTCAACAACAAGGTTCTAGTTATGATCCGGTTTTCAGTTTGACCACACATTTTACCTGAATAGTGAATCTTCTGAGCTCACCACCCCATGGTTGAGTATACGGTGAGAGAGCTGCTAATCAGATGTACACAGAGACTGTCATCAGTCGCAGGGCGGACTTTCGCAGACTTTCTAAGAGTTGTTTTGTTCCTTCTCCTATCCAATCTTTTCGAAGTGTTCCCATCTGAATCACCATGGTAGCTCTACAGCCGTGCCAATCACATACATAGAAATAGAGGGAGAAACACAGAGGGAGAATGGAACGTAATTGCATTGAAGACCAAACATAGCATTATTGTCAGCTCTTCTCGAAGAAATAAAGGTTTTGATTTTCTACGGTTTCAATGTGCGTTCATGGATATGATACATACAGTAAATGTATATGGGTGTTTCTTTGGAAATGTTTTCCATTTCTTAGATATGAATATGAATGCATATGTATGTGTCCAACTTCATTGTTACCATGACAATCCCACAAACTAAACAACACTCAAAGGAAATGTTATGACCCTCTGAAATTCTTCTATTTAATTACCACGTGCATAGATGTGTTACAGATTTGTTCCTTTTATTTATTTGTGTTTCCAAGTAAATATTTGTGCAAGACAATGAAAGATGAGATGAATGGATAATATTGTTTTAGATATGTTTGTGGATGTAATGTATGGTGTGAGGCCTCATACAAACATGACGTCATGCAATAATACATGTGTTTTCAGGTAGCAAGGGACGGGACGATACATAGAAGGTATTATGTAAATATTTCACAACAATACATGTAACCATTTACAGCCTCTCTGTCATCTCTTTGTTTCACCCAAGTGCTTATTTTGACATAAAACAACTTATCGCACATTGCTACATTATTTTCTGACAAATAAACAAAAGTAGTAGGAAGTGAATTAAATAACTCACAACGTGTAGGATCACAAAATACCAGGATTCCACTATAATAATCTCTAATAACTCTAATATTTATGTTTTAATGATGGAGACATCACAGCCAAATTAAATAAAAAATAAAAGTGACTGTCAACTCTGCTTCCTTCCCTTATATGGCACACAAATAAACGGATTTAACTTGGCTCTTTCCTGTATTAACGGTACTTAACTCCAGCCTTGTATATATTCCTTGTATCAATGTTTCCCCCAGAGATATGTCTTGGCAGAGCTGCTCAAACACTATTTACACCAAGCGATACCAAAAAATCTCAATTGAAAGTGATACATAGGAAACTATTTTAGGTGACCCAACCCCAGGTATTCAGTGGTTCGGGGAATACTCCACATCCTCCCATGTTGGTTGGCTGTGTATGTGTATATATTGTTTTATCAGTGACCCGTATCCTGTTTACCTGATGGAGGCAAAAAGCTCAGTGTCGAAACTCCTTAAAAGTCAAAGCCAAAGGGGGGGAAAGGGTGGAGGAGCGCATCCAAACGTATACCACATGTTATCACACACGCACACACACAATCTGACACACACACAGATCTACATGTACACACACACACTCTACCAGCCGCGGGGCGCCATGGTTACCTTGGAACTTTAACGTGGACCAGCTGGTGTACTTGGGTTGTGAAATTGCATTGCACTCACACTCACACACACACACACACACACACACACACACATTTGCAGAGGATCAAAGGGAGTTGGAGCCCTGCACAGCAGCCCTCCTGCTCCTGCCCTTGGCTAAATGGACGACCAAACATTCCAGGCTGTCCAACCCAGTAATATCTGGCCTGCAGCCTAATGAAGATGGACTGTGTTTATAATTCTCATGTTTGCTCTGATCACTAACATAATCCTTTCTATACACAAAACACGGAGACAGAAAACACTCTTTGTTTCTTCATATTAAGTCAAAGAATGAGAGAAGTACAGGAAGATGAAACACAACCCAGTTTCAGTAGACTTTGTGGCTCTTTGCATTTTCACACGGGGCATCACATGATCTCAAACAAAGGAGAAGGCACCGAGGGATGTTTTTCTGCCTGCTTGAGACTTTGACACCTGCCTTGCCGCTACAAATTGGAATGGCTCGCTCTCAAATGAGATTTCTGCCCGCCGCATGGGTAAAGAAAAAAGGTCACCCATTACAACTATCCTACATGATTCACAGAGTTATCACATCTTTGCTCGCCTACCTTCTCTTTAATTAGCTTCGGGGACCTGGGCAAAGTGTTTGTGCCTGTTATTATGTATGTGTGTTTGTGGGCTTGTCCGTCTGTTATACACAGGCTCTACTTCTCTCGTGCTTTCTCTCCCTACATCTATGCTTGCACCAAAATTAAAAATTGCATGGTTATTTGCAGGGACGTACGGTATTTCATTCCAACAAATGTATTGACACGTGAAATCTGCTCTTATTTTACGTTTAAATTTGTTATTTTAAGTTTTCACAGCCTGCACTGTGTATCAAAGATTACTGTTATTACTAAGACGCATGCTACACTGAGTATGTGTTGATGTGAAGTAGTGCTTGTGTGAAGGTTGTCTGCTTACTGACAAGGTCCAGTTGAGATCCCCTTCTCATTCAAGAGCTCTCTTGTTTCTCACATCCCCCATCAACTATTCTTATTAAACAGAACATCCATATGAAAGGGCCATTGCTTTGCATGCTGGTTGACTAACAAAAGTGTCACGCTGATGGTTTTATGGATCAATGTCTACAATAATATGGCCCTGAATTATTAATTAAATCAGATGTAACTGTAGGAGATCTAGAGAAGTGGAAAAGAGCCCCATTTTCTTTTTCATTGTACATACAATATCATTGGGATTTACTAGTATTACCTTTTCATGACATAGCTCAACAAAACCCTGAACCACTGTGGTTGTGGAGATCAAAAATTGAATTTTTATGTCATTGAGTTCAAAAACCTGTTAAAAGCTTGGAAAATACCGTAAAATGTTTTACATTATATACATATACATTTATTTTACAATTGATTCAATAATCATTTACAAACAGTGGGGGTCTGACTTGATTAGTCGATTATACGGCTGCAACTAATTCTTATTTTGTCATCATAAATCTGTCAATTATTACTTTGATTAATCAATTATTAATCAGATTAATTCCCAGCATTTTATTAACCCAATTAACAGTGACCAAATTTGTTCGCTACTTTTTTTTTAATCAATTTTAATCAATTAATTTGCTAGTTGTTGCCGCCGTACTTGATCAATTAATGACCTTATCAGCAGCAAATTAATGTGCAACTACTTTGGTAATAATTTGCTTTCTTTAAATAAAGTGAAGCAAAAAGAAAGCTGTAAACACTAGGCTACTCAGGCGCACAGACTGCTAGAGAAAGTTTTCTCCTTAACCATTCTAGTAAACTGAAGATTTTGGGGTTTGAGATTGTAAATTAGACCAACAAAAATTCAGTTGTTCAATTCAAAGCATTATTGCTGATGTAATTGCCCAAAATGAAACATAGGGCCCTAGTTTCGTAGACCAGGCGCAGTCAGCTTTCAGCGCACCTGCGCCGCGCCGACGGGGCGTGTCCGCCTGGACTTTGCAAGTTTTGTGCACCGCGCAGGCTCGCACAGGCACACCTCCCGTCTCGCCCACCGGCGCAAGTGGGAAAGAGGGAGGAGAAGAAGAGTGGGGTGAGTGGGAGACGAGAGGAGACGAGGCGTGGACTGGGATTAATACAGCCGATTCAGATCTTCACCAATCAAATGAGCTCCTCTCCTCTCCTTTAATGCGTTAGGGGAGGTTCAGTGCAAGATCCGTCACTTGACAACCCGATGACAGAAGCAGCGCCGCCGCTCCCACCACGCGCATCACACGCTGTGTGCGCGTATTATAATAATAACAATGCTGATATTATAAAAAATAGGAGAGACAGAGGAAGATGTTTTGGTCCGAGAGGCTGAGTTTCCGTTACGCGTGCCATGCGCCTTTGATCTGACGTCAGATGTGACGGGACAATCTATATAGATATAAATTCACGTGTTGATTCATTAGTTGCATTAAATAGTGTTTGTTGTGATTATTTATTGCATTTAAATGTGCCTGGAACTGTGGAAACCTGCCTGTGAGGTCTCGGTGACGTGTGCGCACTGCGCGCCAGTCCACCAAACTTCCGATCTGCCAGCTGTGATTCGCATTGAATCAATGGACTTTATCTACGCCTTGCGCTGAAAGTAGACCAGGTCGGAGCTGGCGAGCTTTCAGCGCAGTCTCGGCGAGGCTTTTTGCCACGAAACTTCCGTTACGCCAAGCTGAATCTATGACGCCTCCCCCTGCTGTGCCGCCACACCCATCTTGGCGCAGGCGATCCACCAAACTGCCAAACTGACGGTGCGCAAGGCTGCGCGGGTCGAAACTTGCACTGCGCCACCCTGCGCCGCCCTGCGCTGGTCTACGAAACTAGGGCCCATAGTCTTCTTTTGTCATGCTCGGACTGCTGGTCAAACTTGGCTGTCGTCCACTTTAAGCGTTTGAAATTCCCCTTCAGGAGTGACGGCTAATATGCTGACTGGCTTAGCATTGATTGAGGAAGGGAGAAGTGAGTAGAGAAGAACAGAGAGCAGAGTGACAGTGACTTAAAGCAAGATAAACCCTGAGCTTGAAGGCCCTGGTCCAGGATCCTCCAGTCAGAGGGACCATGATTCTAGATCACTTTATCCTGACGGTGTGGCTTCTGTAATGCTTTATTAATGAATGCATGCATGCATGTACACAAACACTCTCTGCTGTCATAACCATACACTTTCTGTCTGTCTCTCTCTCTCTCACACACACACACACACAGGCCAAATGCATCAATACCAAAAGGGTTTAATCAACTCTCGGAGGAAGACATCATTGCATTTAGAATCAAACCTATGGAATCAATACCTGTGTTACACTTAAAATGACAAAGTGCTTAGTCCGAGCTCATGCAGGCACACAGCCCCGGGGTAAGTTTTGAATGTATAGATGAATGTGTGGATCGTTTATGGTTGTGATTTTGGTTGTGTGATAGATCCTCGCGAATCCAAACCCCTCGGGCATAGACAACCTTTCCACTGGTGAAATATCTGAACACCAACAAATAGAAAGGACATCGGGGATGCAGCAAGTTACCTTGAAATAATGCTCTGCAGATGCATGCAGGGCGTTCAGCTGCTCTTGGGATGCAATTAAATCAGCAGTGATGTGACCAATCTGTTTTGGCCTGCTGATATTACATTTTCTCTTTTAATTGCTTTATACTCTGTTGATATATTATAGCCACCACGAAAAAGCCAATGTAATCACTATCATGACAAGCTGCCAACAGTGCAACTTGTGTAGACTTAAAGGAAGGTGAGTAATCAAAGGAGTTATTAATGATATATTTTAAAATACATCCAATATTGTGTTTTTTTCTGACTAGCCCATATGCTTTAAGTGATGCATAGTACCAGTAATTCAGTACAGATGAGGTTGTTTCACTGCTATTTATTTGATAACTTTAAGAAGTAAACAAGTCTATGCTGAGTGCCTTTGTGCCTTATCACCGTAGCTGCTGTCACATTTACAAAAAGGATCCCAAGAATCTAAAGAATGAACACATTAAAAGTACTTCCTGTGATTTCACTTGACAGAAGTAAACATAATGGTAATCTCTGCAAAACACATTTTTCCCCTCATCTGTATTTCCTCGACTTCTCTAATGAGAAACTTGTGGACTTTAACTTCTTAGTGTGTTTAACTGTTTGACGTCAGGGGACCTTCACTCTAAGTCAATGTTTCAATAGAGGCTTAAGTGAAGGAGTGGTTTGAAAGCTAACCATGGAATCAGACTAAGTGTGAATTTCCATTTCTCTCACACGGTTGGTAATTACTCCCTTACCCTCATTCTCTCATACTGTCTTTGCCTGCAGTGTGCATGTAAGAATGTGAAAGACAGAAAGAGATAAAGAAAGAAAGAGAGAGAGCAAGAGAACGAGCCTTATGTATTATTGCAGTCACGCTGTCCACGTCTGAAAACATTTCACAGGCGGTGCAAGGGAAATGTAAATCTGAGTTTGCTGAATCTAACACACACACGCCCACACAGAGGAGAAAAAAAAACCTCATCTCCCCTCTCTCCCTTATACACACATAATGCATTAAAATGGAAAACAGCTCACACTGACCTCGGCATTGAAGGGGGCCCTAATATTTGTTTTTCCCTCCCCTGTAGTGTCCTCGTTGCCAATGACCAAATTTATAATAATCTCTGCCTCAGAGTCCAGCGCTGCTTTCAGAATCTTTAATCACCTTGGCAGTGGTTCCTTCAGCCTGGCCCTGGCCGGCTACAGGCCCACTTCCCTTTCGCTCTGCTTCAGCGATACTGCAATTGGTCCCAATCCCAGATATCTGCCTGTAGGTTGGATTGTCTGAATGTATGGTTTGATTTTTCCAAGTTTTTCAGCTCACCTCAACAATACCCATACGAAAACGCATGCACACGGCAGATATTTGCCCTTGCTCAAAGCCATTGCTCCACTTCCATGCTGTGTTTCCAACCTGCTGCCCATTATTACCTGTATATTTGTAACACTGCCAGGTTCAGAGATTCTCATCTGGATTACATTCACATCCAAAATAGAAGTGCATAGGCTCACCTGAATTCATTGCATTCCACCAGTTTTGGGGGATGCGTCTTTAAATGAAAGTCCTTGGTGTCTGCAGCTGTCTGTAGGTGTGCATCAGTAGAGACGAAGGTTCAAATTTTGCTGGACAAGGTGGTAGTAAATACCGAAACCAAATTTTACCCATCAAAAGCTCTTTCAGAAATGGATGGGTGGCATCAGAAAAATACCATATTGTTATTTAACTAAAAACTTTTAACAACAAAACCAGTACAGCAGATCTCAGCAGCCAGGCCATGAGGCTCGCATCATCTGGTACCTGTAATGAAGTTCACTGCTGTGGTTTCACATTAAAGCCTTTCACTGAGGAATAATATGGAATATAACCTGAAGGCTACAGGAAGTTCAACCTTTATCACCATGGTCAGCAAAAGCATATATATGAATGATTTGGATAAGATGTGACGCTTTAGAGTCTACTTATCCCTTTTAAATATTGCAGGGAGCCGCAGGCAGCTGCTGAGATGAATGTACTGCTGTTTTCTAACTCCCAGCGCATTTCCAAGGTAAGTAACCTTAACTATGCTGTTCGTGTCATATAGAAAACAGCTCGCACCATGTCAGCAACACAGGCGCTCATCACTTATTACCGTTAATACATTGAAAACATTTTTTTTCCCAAAGCAGATGCATTTTTAATGCATTTAACTTATTTCCAAGTGGTAGTCTGCAGCGCTCTCTATATTTTATTATTCTGCCAATATTTGTTCTAATTTGTGTTGGAATGGATGTACCATTAAAAACATCCTCAAATATATCTTTCTTTCAGAAATACATACATATATATATATATTGTATTTTTAAAAGATATTCTTGGAACAAAATTGCACAGTTTTCCTATTGTGGAACTAATTTATTGTTTCGGCTATTTCTTGTAATAGTTGTCAGCTTTCCAACGTAAAGGCACGATTTGCCTTGCTTCTGATTTTCCAAACTGAAATATTGTGTCTACAAATCCTTCATTTTGGAGTACTCAATGGGATTTTTCTGAGCAGATGGAGAGAGCCGAAGAGTGCTTTTTATAGAGGTATTTTAACTGACCTTCAGTCCAACTTGCTTTGTCTGTATATGATTCTAACTAAAGCTATCCTTTTCTTGTTAAAGACCAAAACATGTATCATATTGTTAGAATAAGCTGAGTTATTTAGTGTTCCCCACTATGGTTATGTTGTGACTGGAGTTCAAAGGTAGCGGCCTCCAAGGCAGAACTTCTCAAGCATCGTACAAATCCTGCACTCTTTGCAGGGATTGGCAGACTACAACCACAACCATGGTCAGCCCCGAACATCTGTATCCTAAAGCATTAGATTGGTTAAGCTTGCTGGGGGCAACCCGCGCTGCAGGAGGAAGGCCTTCATATGCCATTTGTTTATATGGATGATAACTGTTCTGAAAATCTGTAACAAAAAGAGGATACAAGCAAAGACTGATTCTATGCAAAAACACTTCTGTTTGAACTGATCCAAAAAAATTATCCAGAACTGACCCAGCAAAAATCACAAGTTTCCCCCGGGTTGTATCACTTTATCTGAATACCACAGAACCTAAAAATCTCAATAGGCAGAACATGTAGTATAATTACAGTGTGTTTTGCAGATTCAATTCTTCATGCTCAATTGATTAAGTTCTTTCATTGATAAAGTACTGAACTTGATGACCGTTATATTGCCCATATAGGACCAATTACAATTACATTCTAAGACAAGTTCAAGGCTTTCCTGTTAGCTGAATGTTTTTGTTGCACATATTTTATTTTGTTCAAATACAATTCAAAGCCAAATTTGACATTGCTAGTACATATACATTAAAAAGGATATATTTCCTAACCCAATCTAATTCTTTCCATTTCCTCTTACATGTGACCATCTGTCTCCCTCGCCTTGCCTGCTTTCTTAATCTATCGATCCTTGCTCTTACTTTGCCAAGGTCGCATCACCAAGTCAGTTATTTCTAAGAACAGGACACCAGCTTACCCATACAGATACAGACACATGATAAACACACATTTCCCTTTGCATTCAAAACACATATACAAATGAAGTACTCACACATCTGACCAGTCTTGATTAATCAATTGGATAAAACCATTTTTTACAACCCTGCTCCTCCAGGGGCGTTATCGCAGGCAGTATGCTGTCTGCATAAATCATAAATCAGACCAATCTGGTGATTGCAGCAGTGATAGTTCCTGCTTCTGCACCGCCTTGGCGTGGCCTAATGTTATTTCCCTCCCCCAAAATGCATAATAACAATAATGATAATAATAATATGCACGTCAAGCCCAGCTCATAAATATCAGGATCAATCTGGCTTGAGAGAGGGTACATATGTAATAAAAACCAATCAAATGGGGAGCAAGTGAGTGCTCTGCCAGTGTTATTGTTGATGTTACAGAAAAAGAGAGGGAGACAAATAGACATCTTTCTCCTGAAGAGCGCCGAGTGACCCCTCACATGCATATTTTGCTCATTTGTATGTGTGATTGTGTCCCTGAGTGTATTTGTGTGTCCTCCCATGGTGCATGAGTGATGACTTCAAGCTACTGTGACCCCCACACATCACCCCTCCATGCATATAAAAACAGCCTACTGCTTTAATATCCTCATTTAATGACTAGCCCCAGTGAAAGACCATTAACGTAATGACATCACACTGGCCATCACACACACGCGCCAGACACAAAGCATGCTAACTCTGAGCGGTGACATTCTCTTCTTTCACTAATGAACAATGAATTAACAGGAGAGGTGAAATGTCTTTCTTTATTATGCTTGTGTGAGTGCAGCTCTGTCTTCATTTTAATCCTAATAGGAGATCTTTGCGATTGTTTGCCTGCATATAGGCTCCAATATCTATGTGCGCTTGTGTGTGTTGCTGCAGCAGCAGAGTTGGGGGTTGGAGTTTCATTTTACTAATTCAAGGACAGTTCCTAATCATGCAGAGTGAATACACGGACACATTACAGGAACATATGCATTAACCTCTTGCATATTTACGTCACGGACATGCACACACTCGGACGTGAACGCACACTCCCATGCTGACGGCACACAAGCAATTTGTAATATTGAATAGCTGACACAGTAAGATTTCATAATCTATTGACAGTGTCACAGCACAGTCATGCGAGGTGGTGGAGCTATTGATAAACATAGTATTGGCCTGTCATCCGTGTTCCTTAATCTGGGCTGATGTAACTTAGTGCAAACAGCAGTTCCAAGGCCACTATTGATGACATCATAGAACCTGTGGGGGCTGAGGACTCCCTAAAGCAAGGCTTTCCCTTGTGCATTGTGTTGGAGCTGCATTGGTGATTCCTGTTTTTTAAATCTGTAACCACCAAAGACAGAAGCAGACGATGAGAGATATGAGTAATAGTATTGTCTTTAATGCAAATAATACACAATTTAAGTATTGCATATGTTACAAAATTTCACAATGATATTAAGGGTTCCTTAAAAAACATAGTAAATAATAATCTTAATTGATTTTTCTTTAAAAAAGGGGGAAAACAAACAAAACAAGTAACTTAAATTGGCAGCTTTGCTAAATCATATTTAGCATTATAACTTTGTCATCATACACAATGCAAACATACACACGCATACAATAATACATTTGCATGTAGACAAAGGCAAAAAAAAAATCTTTCCAAATTATGAATTGAGAGTTGACATCTCTCATTACAAAAACAACATTAAACTGCTATATCGTCAACTGTTCATAATTCTAATCAGAGGGCTAATGCAGTTGATATACTATACCTCAGCACACTATTCCCCCATGATGGCAATTATCGCAAAACACCCGAGATCAACAACCCAGCGCACACACTTGTAAACAGGCATACTCACACCAACCACATCATTTTTGTCCCTCCAATTAGAATTTTTAATATCCTGGTCGGCATTAATGGAGATTAATGGCCAATCGCCATGATGAATTCCAACACCATCTATTATCATTCCAGCCTTGGTCCCAGTCCGCTCTAATTACATTCTCAAAATGCCCTCCGCTCTACAACCCCCAGCATCCTAAGATCAATCAATAATTTTAATTTTCGGATGCCCCCCAACCCCGCTCCATTCCATACCCTCGTCCTCTGCTTTCGCTCCTTTCTTCCTTCTCCATGCGCGTCGATTTGTTTCCAAAGAAAATCAAATGCCGTAGAATAAAGGCTTATGGGGAGTTAATTACCCATCTCGTCTATAGCTCCCTTTGATTCCTTCGTTTGTTTCTCCATTTGTTCAGTCGCTCGTCCCCCTTGTTTCTCTCTTGTGTCTGCTACTGTATGTCTTCCCTCCTTCGCCCTCTCTCTGTCTGGCGCATGGGGGGGCGCTTTCCACTCTTTTCCCCCTTCTTGTCACATAATTAGCATGCAGATATGCATTGCCTGATTCGCAAGTCAAATCGCCTCGCTATTTCCCCCTCTCTGCGTCTCTGCTCGATTTTGGGGCTCTGATTGTTCTTATTCAAATAAGGTGTTTAATTTGGGTAAACCCCCCCCCATTGATTCAGTCTATCCCAAATGCACGCACACACTCAGTGTATGATAACATTCCTCTTTATCTGCACACAACAGAGCTTTGCCCAATCTACTCCCACACCCCGCCTTGCTGCCAATCACGCAAGAACAAGCAAAACGTGAAAAATTACAGACATTTCTAATCCTGTGGCCATTTCCAAACACCTTGGGGTCTGAGTTTTTGTAGGTCCAACCTGCCAGTAATATTCAGCATACCTCAATGACAAGTTTCATATGATGCATGCTCTTCCTTTTGATTTTTGCTTCGTTGGCACACATTCAAACAGACAAGAATACAGTACAGTATGTGTTTTGCACCCCTCCCACCCCCAGACCCTCCACAAATATATTTCTCTATCTCTCTTTCTCTCTCTCACACACACACACACACACACACACACACATGCACAGATGCATGTCTGCTGGTGCAGGAAGATGTTTGCTCAGCACATTTCAATATGAACATCAAAATAGTCTATCTAGCTGCCATCCGTTTTCCTTGTCATAAACCAACAAAAGCCAGCATTTTTTTTCCTGAACACTGTGAGACAAAAATCACATACATTTTTCCACTTAACGTCAAAAGTCATTATATATATATATATATATATATATATATATATATATATATATATATATATATATATATAATATATAAAAGAAAAGATTGAGGTGGGTTGCAACATTTTTTTTCTGATGGCCATGAAAAAAAGATATGCCAAGTGAGTCAATAGTTGACCTTTGCCACATTGCATAAATGGAGGTCAAATTGGAGGCCAGACCTCTATCTCTCACCCTCATTTTGCTTTAGGCTCTCATACATACTTAAATACTATGCCCAATGCATACAGTCATTATATTCTTAAGTTCACATTGAGGGAATATGCTGAAAGTAAAACAGCATGGTCTCTCCTGCTACACTATGTGTTCACACATGGGATCTTAACACATAAACACACAGATGCCAACAAGTGTCAGAGTGTAGGGGGAGGTTTCCCTGCGTAGTCATGTCTTGGTATCGTTGGCACAAGGCCAGCTTTGCCATCTGTCTCCTCTCCCCCTTTTCCTGTCTCTCATCCTCCTCCTCCTCCTCCAAGCCAATCTGCTCTACATTTGCTATCATTACGTGCCTGCCATCCTTATGGCATATCCGAGTCAGGCGGCAGGCACCCTTTACCCCTCTCTCTCTCCTCCTCCTCACGCCCCTCTCTTCACGCCCCTATTTCCGCGCCCACATCGCCACGGAGTTCTCTAAAGGGTCCAGGTGGCATCTTGCCCTGCTCTCCTCTTGAAGCCAGGACAGAAAACAAAGAAGCGCGGCGAAGAGAACAAAAAAGCCCTGAAAACGAGGATATACTCCTTTCCACATCCTGCTTGGAGCTCGCTGTGCTTTCTGTGCCCACAGGCTTGGTGTTGGTTTGTTGTTGTTGTTGTTGTTGTGGTTGTGGCTGTTGTTGATTTCCATGCTTCTCCCTCCTCTGGATGGCTGTCGCAGTTTAAGCTAAAAGGCTGTGAAGTAAACCTTCTTCAAACCTTGGAACTTCCCTGGCTTTGGTGGTATTGACAGGACCCTGGTACGTCTCATATGCCCACACACACACACACACACAAACACACATATGCTCGCACACATACACATGCACGTAGATGCTGCAGAGTGTTTCTCTCAGAGCTCCCTACCACCTCGTCCGCCTGCTGCCTCGAAAGAACTGGGAATACCATGGGATCTACCAGAGACTCGCTCACACATACACACAGGCACACGCCGGATTTAATACGCACGTGCACTCGCCAGTCGTTTGAGGCTGCAGGAAAGTGAATAATCAATTAAGTATTGATTTCTTGTAAGATTTTGTAAATTTCAAAGGCAAAGACAAAGAGGGTAGCTTAAGGAAAGCCGCCGCGAGCGAGAGGAGCCGCAAATTAGCCAATAAACACAGATGGGGGAATAAACGAAAGTGAACGAATGAACCGCTCATCACCGCAATATGCTTCTGTTCATTTCTTGATTCTCTATTGTTTCTACATGCCCCTCCAGATGAATTAATGCTGAATGCGACAATGGTTTCCTATGGAGACGAAGGAATGGCGATTGGGCGAGCGAGGGTTAAAAGCAAGAGCTGCAGGAGGAGAGAGAGTCACTGGAGGACTCGGTAATTAGGCAGTCGGCAACACACGCCTCATCAGTATGCGGAGTATGCAAATTGACCGGCTGGCTCTTTCTTTTTGTCATGGATCAGAAGGCAAGAGCTGCGGAGAAGAATTAAGAGCTATTATTCTACCCAAGAAGAGGCTGATATATGCAAAAAAGGGGGAGCGGAGGAGGAGAGCAAAGAACACTCTTTAACCACAGAGATATACAATGGACTCCACTGCAAAGGACAGTCAAATACAATTACGCAAATGCACTCTAATTTTCCCGCACACCCTGGAAGACTTCTACATTTGCGCTGGAAATAGCGAAAGAGAAAACGACAATCAGACACGCACCTCCATTCGCTATAATGCCTATCTACACATATTGATAGGCTGCTTCATGGATGATAATTACCTTTTGGAATATCAAATCCTGAAATGAGCCTCGGAATGAAGGAACAGGAAGAAAGGACAGAAAAAAAAGGAAAAAAAGAGCGGAGGTATGCAAAGGCGCTAATGATATTCAGAGCACTGACTGTGTGTCATCTGCATGATGACAACGGCCAATTATAATGAACCATTGGCTCTCCGCCACAGATAAGTAGGAGAGGAAAGGATATGGGTGAAGAGAAGGGCGAAGCGAGGAAAAAAAAAAACTTCCTTGTCCCTTTCTTCTTTATTTGCCGCTGATTTTTGCAAATTCTGTGTCGTGTGGATTTACAGTAACGATACATGTTGGAAGAAAAAAGACAACCTTTCCTCGCATTGTCCCTTAAATGGAATAAAAGGCCACAGAAGATGACAGTATCCCTCCATGTAGGATTTGTGGCTGCTTGGGGTGGTATTCCATTGGTCAGTTGGACTTTGGTTCTGATGGCACCCGCTCCTGTACCAACCACCGATCAGACGAGCCAACGAATCTGTTGGAAAACACACTCATACGCACAAGCACACAGGGCGGCATCATTCACTGTTCCGCCGTCTCCCCTCCCTCATCACACTACAAAATGCTTCCCCATCACCGTTTTGCATATTCGCATGCCGCCCCGCCTGCCACAAAGGACTAAACAGCCTTATGCAAAACAGCCTGGTATCCCCACTTACATAGCAATGAGACGAACAGTGTGAGAAAGAGGGGCGGGAGCTGGGCGGGGGGTAAAACTCGATGGGGGGGGGGCAGGAGGGCCACAGGGGAGCTTGTTGGCATAAAAAAGGGGCACGTGCGGTGATACCACTCCTATTACGTGATGACAGAAAGAGGCGGGCGTGGGAAAATAGTGGTGGAATGGAAGGGGGGATGAAAGGGAGGGGAAAGGAGGGAGAAGGGGGACGAGGGCATGTTGGCACTAAGAGGGGGCACGTGTTGCCGGAGGGGGGGGGGTGACGTGGGAGGGTGAAGTGCAGTGGGAGGTACAAGGAAATGGGGGGTTAGATGGGGGCGCGGCAGGGGGTGGCACTAAACACAGATGAGTGTCTAAAGAGGAAGGGTGTTCAGATTGAGGGGCCACCTACATTAAGGAGGAATGTCACACCATTAAAACACAAGGCAAACGATCGCCCTCCCTCCACACACACACACACACCGCCCATCAGACCTCAGGGGAATATGCCAGGGGGTGTGGCTACCGTGCCTGTGACGAAGCAGGGTAACTTCCACACGAAATACCCACGTGTGCCTCCACAGACCTGCAGGGGTGCCAGCGATGTGTGTACACTCCCACGCGCACACTCACACCTTTTTTGCATACGCAGATGCATCAGGAAGCTCAGTCCTCACTGCAGTCTTGGCACCAAGCCAAAGACGTACGCAAACACACACACACACACACACACATGCACACGTATTTGACAAGAAGGTCTTTTGATTTTGATCTGAGTTTTTGTGTGTTCATTTGAATGAAGTGTTTTTATTGCTCTGTAAGATTTAATTCTCTAGGGTGGGATGTTTTATTGCAGTACACTGTATTCCATAGTAGTTTGGAAATTATTGTTTAGGCTACAATTTTGCATTTATTCCACACTCTTTGACTTTTATTTTGTTTTACCATATGTATGCTTTTACTTTTTAACAATCATTTTTATTTCAGTGCCATTTTTTGTTTGAAATTGAATTAGAGAAAATTGTCGTGCTTTAAAAAAAAAAGAGAAAAAAAGTGCTTTATGATGACCAATCTGACAGGGAACTGGGTGCAATTTCATTAATTAAATGTCATTCGAAAATACAAGTATCGTTGCAGCTAGTAAGCTTGTCTTTTATTAACACTGTAGATTTGTGTTAGAATGTCAACATCTAAAGTAGATGTTGTCTCTTCTTAGGCCAACATCTGAGACTAGCTCAGCTGGGAGTTGTGTCTGAACCTCGACCTTGGTGACAAAAACACTGAATTGGTTTGACTCCTGTCAAGAGTTCACATTCACCATCTTAAAGTCATCCAGTGGCAAGTCGATTTGATTATTTTCACATTCACTTCTAGTTTAAAAGCGATAGTAGTTTCACATGTCCTTCTTGAGATGCAAGCATATTGCTTTTAGCCTCACTAAGTGAATCATCAGTGGCAGTATCAAATTACCCTCAACAGAGACCAAAGGTTACTTAAAGGCCTTTTAGTCATCCACGCTGGCACGCCAGCTAATTTACAGCAGACTCATTAGACCAGCATTAAACACAATTTCCTGCCGACAAATTTAATTTGGTAGAAAAATCATTACCATGGCAATAATAAACAAGCCTATACAGTAGTGGCTAATGGCAATTTGAGTAACCTAATGTTGTTAGCAAAGCCCAGAAATAGCAACAGTAGTTTGAACAGCGTGATCAGAGCTCTGTTTAACGTAGATGTCGACATGGTGAGTGTTAAGATTACTTTGGAGTTTTTATTTTCTTTCTGTTTTCTTTCTGTTTTTCTTTCTTAAGCTTTGTCTTGGGCCTGGACTATGACAGTGGAAATATAATGTTTCATAACTGTCAGTGCACAGGGTTGTGTGTAGCCTGGGGTTGCTGTGCTGAACAATAAACCATAATTTGATAGATGAGAAATTACAGCGGTCCATCTACTGTGCAGGGCCTTCACCCCGGGCAATGCAATACCATGCCAGATGATGTGTCACATTTCTCTGAGAGGGGGAGAAAAGTGGAATTATTGTTTTATACTTTGTTAATAATGTCTGCCTGTTTTTTTAATGTAGCATCCCTGTTTGTCTTATGTAGATAAACCGATACAACAGATGGATTAGAGGCCTCTCATTGGCACTGTCAATTATTACAGGCCCTCTGTCCTTTAAAGCTCAATACGTAGCAGTGTGAGAGGTGCTGCCAGGAATGATAAGCCATCTGAGTTCATGTGGTGCATATATTGTTGGAGTACACCACTGATTTATATTTAACAGTCACTAAACATCTACCTCCTCATCTCTCCCACATGTGGAGAGTCACTGTTGATAGGAGATATGTATCATAGCTAACCCACCTCTGTTGGCCAATGCATTTGCCATTAGCGAATGCATATCTCTCTGAGTGTGGCATGGATTTGCTGTGGAGCAGGTTTGAAATGATATGTTCTGTTTGACACTGTGGCTGAGAACTACTCAGACCAGCCATTAGTACTCTTGGAGCATGCTCCAGCTCTGTATCATTTGTGTCAAGCATACAAGACTGATTTGACTTGACCTCATACCGTGTGACTGACAGATATGTGAATAAACATAATGGTTGCGATCCTACTGGAAACAAGCGCCTGAGTGTAAATTAGTGGGCAGCACTAATAGCAAACATAAGAGGGAACGTTTTAAGTGCAAGCATTTAACCGGGAATGTACTGCAGTAAACTGAGGCGAAGGTAAGAAGTTGGCAGTGAGATGGGCAGCTATTTATCATCCCTGTTGTGTAAGCTGTTGCTTTGTGATTTTCACCACTAGGGTCACAGTGAGGCGTCTGTTAACTTGTATTGTGCCCACATCTAACAAGAAAGAAATCCATTCAAATCTGCCCCAAGCAGAGTCTCTCAAAGTGTGATCATATATATATATATATATATATAGACAGTTCCTCTGTTAAGAATATTATATTTGTATTGCATGTTTCAAAAGCTCTAGCCAATAACAGGAAGGCTAATCCCACTCCTTTGTTCTGCTGTGTTGGTTGTCTTGTCAGACAACAGCGGTACTGAAGTCAATGGAGGAAACATTTTGTCCTCTTTTTGAAGCCACTGAAGCTCACGTCCTCAGAAGGTGGTGATGTCATGTGAAATGAATGGCTTTTATTCCTCAGTAATTTTATGATCTTGGCATGAAACCTTATATCCTACCCCATTCCTATTAAGGACCCCCTTTTCTTTCTTTCTTTCTTTTTTTAACCAGAGCAATCTGATAGATGTTCAAAAAAGATGTTTTTTTCTTCCCCTTTGTTCTGGTCAGTGGGCTCATGCAATGTTTATTAGATTAAAAGTCAGTCACTGCGACGAGAGAAAAGGTGAAAAAATGCAAAACACAAAAGAGAAGCCAATCGCTGGCACTCGCAGTGCGTTCTCTGCTGGTCTTTTTTATTACAAATTGAGCCCAAATCACTTTGGAAGGCACCAGTGAGGGGAGGGATAGATTTGTCTGTGATTTAAAGCAGCAGTTTGTAGTGCAGCATTTATGATCAGAACTTGCGTCTGTGTCTGACAATTAACATGACTCCAGTCGGTTTTATGGCCGGATTCAAACAGGGACTGCGTTTCATAGTGATGATAGAAGACAGAGTGGACATAAATAAGAATATACATATGTGAAATCCATAAAGGGTTAACACATGGTTTATATGGTAAAGGGAAGGAAGAAAAGGGTGGGAGAGTTCATCCTCCACATATGAATTGTCACAGCAGCCTTTATGATGTACAACATAGTGGGGGTTGTCATGTTCCGGTGCTTCACATGTGCCTGGAACAACTGAACGTGACAAAAATGACTCACTCTCACTGAAAGAGTGTGTTTCTAACACTCTTTTTTTCATCTTTGTACTGTATTAAACTGGGGGGTATCTAATCAGGCCAAATGCACAAATTAAGGCGTATGAGCTGGCTATGTAATTGTTCAAGCTGAAGGGGGGAATGGTTGTTTTTATACGAAGATATAAAGAAGCTGCTTTGCACTGAGTGATTTTTTACGATCTTTGATGAGTTTAGGATATCTATTTCAGCTATTACCCCATAAAACATGTATATATTGCTTTGAATGCAGTCTTTATTGCCCTGCTTTGTTTAATGGTATTCTCACACTGCCCATCTAAATATTTAATGAGTGTTGACCCTGGTTCCCATTATTTCCTTACATTAATACCTATTTGCATAAATGTAAATTGTAAGTGCTCGTAGAGCTACATCACACAATTTTCCAGTCTCAAATCTAGCTCACAGTCTAGTTTTGTAAGGCTTTTTCACTCACTAAATAAACAGTAAATAAAGATTTAAAGTAGGTTCCAAAACCAGTGCCACTTAAATGACTGCATGTTTAGCGAACATCACAAAGATGGTGAACAAAATACCTCTGGTTCGGAAAATTTAAGCCAATGTGAAAGTCCCTAAATTTAGCAAAAAGAAGTCTGTTTGCATGGAAGTCTATGAGAAAATGACCCTACTTTCACTTGATTTATTATCTTAATAAACATTGTAAAAAATAGTTTCTGACAATTAGCCAGAATTATGTGCATTTTGTAAATAATGGCCTCCCTGATGTTGCTACCACTCTACTAATGCAATGAGCTATTAAGATTACTTACAAAATACCATACTCCACAAACCAATGGGTGATATCACTTACTTATGGATTCGTACCACAGATTTGATGTTTGAATAGAAATTATTCTGTTGAGCAGCTGTCTAAAGTATTCTATTGTAGTCTATTTCTGAAGTAAATGTGCAGCTGTGCTTTAATTTTCTGTGAGCTTCTTTGTGGATTATTCTACCTGCTGCATCCTCTGCCTACTGTGCTACATCCTTAGTGTACTTCTTTGTGTCCCTTCAGACACTTTTCTGCCTTAACTGCCTTTGCCTCATATTGTTTCTGTGCTGCTGGCTTTTTTGTTCAAGTTTTCCCTCCTCTCACTCATTTTCTTGAATATTTCTGTGGATAGTCAGGGTTCTGACTTCTTCATGTCTTCCATATGGTCGTCACATCTATCCACCTCCCCGCCAGTAAACTTGGAGTTTGCTTTGGTCTCGTAATACTTGAAACCAGTAGTGTAATGTGAGCTGGTGTAGCTCCAATATGCCTATATGTTCAAATGTTTGTACGTGGAATTTGAGTGTTCTCTGGGATCCACGTGTTTCAGTTTCAGCCCGTCCTCGCTATGACTAGATGGTAAGACCCAGCATCTCTGATGTCTAGTAGAGTGCCTAACATTTCTGGTTGGTGCAGATGTGGTCGATCTGATTTCTCATTTTTCCATCCCCTTTTTTGATGAGTCCTCAGCTGATGAGGTCCCTCTCAGCTCCTTTGGATAGCACGAACCCGACTCCCTCTGCGGTGAGGTGGTGAGAACCTTCCACCTCACACATACCGCCAGTTAAGTTTCATACTTTAAGAACCTCGTACAACAAATGAACTGCATGCTTTGTAGCTGTGAAAAGCTACAAAGACGTGTACTAAAATTGGTTGTATATCATTTTTCTGTGTTTACACGGGACTCCCTCATTCCAAACAGCTATGTCACAACTCGGCTAATTCTTTTTGCGTTACAGAATCCGTTTTGACAGACCCAGAAAACAGACATGAAGTCATTGCTCTCTATCAAAGGTGGCACTCTGACAATTGACTACAGCTACCATGTGCAGTTTTGGAACGTCTACTCCTGAAGCAGGCTTTATTACTGTTCTATTGTCAGTAGAAAATTCTGTTCCTTTATGTCTTCTGTGATTTCTGAGGCTAGAAAGAAGCTTTAACTCTATGGTTATTTGGACAAAACTCACTCTTGTAGCAGTGCTTGAAACACTGAAACAGAGGTCATTCATTTGTACTCGTTTAACCATTTAATCAAGGATTTAATAGATAACAATGTAACACTTGACTTGACCAGAACATGTTTGCTGACTGTAGTGCAGTTAGTGGGATTGGATTTATCCTTTTAGCAACTATCCGTTGGAGATAACCTTTCTCTAAAGGAGCATATGTGAATGGCTTAATCTGTAACCCTGATTGACAATGCAAAGTAAAGTCAACTAATATCACTGGAAAACTGTAATAGAGCGCAAAAAGAAAGACCTATATGACCTTACTTTAAGATGAATTTAAATCCCAAAGAAAGGGTCAATAATAATCAAATAAATAAGAAAAAAAGCAGTAAACACAATGGCACTGCTTGTTTTCTTTCTCTATATAAATATGTGTGACTTCTCTGGGGCTCAAAGGGTTGGGTACAGTAGATAATGTGTTGGACAATCAACACTGCAACTCTCCGCCTCTCTCTCCCTCCCTCTTTCCCTCCAGCCATCAGCAGCATCAGCCACCTTTCATCAGGCCAGACCATTGATCCTCCACCCGACAGGGGGTCCTTTCAGTATGCAGCCTAATGTTCTCATTATATGTCCTGCATGGTCCCACTGCTGATGACTGGCTGATTACCATCTCATTAAGAGACATGGCCAGGCAGGGGAGAGAAGGACCTGTCACAGTTTAAGGAGCTCATCAGAGCACAGAAATAATACATGCTGGAGGCTTGCTTCATGTCTGATGGTACCTGAAGGAAAATTATTTCTTTATTGGAGGAAGTAGCAAGGAAGAAAATGCACTGTAAAATACAATCTGATCATAATAGGGATGTAACATTTTAATGCAGAAATGGATCACTTTAAATATTATTTGCCACATAAAGTAACTATGTAGGTGTTGATTTATCATCAGCATAATGTTCTGCCCTGGCAGATGGGAAAGATTCCCTCTATAATCTGCCAGAACATTAATACTGTACAATTATAGACTCAGACACTCCGTTTGATATGATCTGGTCAACCCTTAACATTCAAACTTTGAGATCTGACTCTGACTGTTTTTTGATGTTTAAACTCATTCAACTATTCAGAATAGAATAGTATTTTGATACACTGTTCCTCATCTGTTTTAATTAAGAAAGGTTCCGGTTAACAATGTACCTTGATTCAGCTGGTCTCTTTCAAGGTTTCTGGACAGATTTTCTTTGACACTTTGCGTGTTTGTGTGTATGTGTGTGTGTGTGAGTGTATCTTTATTCCAGCATCCGTGTGTGTTGGGAGGGGGGCTGAAAATCCCAAGGTAATCTGAAGCACAAAGGCAATGTCATTATAGACACGGGGGGACATTATTCTAAAATGGCAAGTGATGCAGTGCTGAGACAGTAGATAAGGTGAAGAGAAAATGTGGAGGGAAGAGGAGAGGAGAGAGTGAACGCTTGGATTTGTCATGGACAGATAAAAACAGACTAAGGCCAGGGCTGGATGACGCCGTTATAGAGGTGTTGTTTTTTCCCCCCCCTCTCTTCCTGCTGTCTTTCTTCCCTCCCTCCCTTTCTCTGACTATACCCTCCTTACTCCATTTTTGAGGTTTATCTGACATACGATGAATGCAGCAATTTTATCTGAATAGACAAAGGAGCGGTGACATGCAGCCTCTGACGACTGACCTTGAAGGAGACGAAAGAAAGGAAGGGGAAAGACAGGAGGGAAGGAAGAAAGAGGGAAGCAGCCATTGTTGTTGCAGCCTCTGTCTGTTTGTACGACTCTCTGAGCGATCTTAATGTTGTCCTACTAATACTTGTAATAATATATGGTGCACATGTTGGTGCATAAAACATAACAAATACTCTTTCTTTGCTGCATGAGAGGTCTCTGTAGCTATGTGTCTTTTGTGTGGGACACTGACATACATAAAGATACATACAGTGGCTTCAAGTATTTTTATTTGTTGGTTCTTTTGATTGATGGAGAGGACAGTGTAAGTGAAAGGGGGAGAGAGAGGGGAGTGACGTGCAGGAAAGGGCCACAGGTCGGACTGGAACGGGTCCGCTGCAGTCAGGACTTAGGCCCTACATAGGTTAGTACAAAGTTCCACCTTAAGTGAGTTAAACAATTGAATGTTAAAACTTGCAACTCTGGATACATTCTGTTCTTTGACGCTGGATTTGTCTTACTGCTGCATGAGTGAGTGCAAGGCACGACTCACTTTTCTCGTCTAGAAAGACATTTTGCTGTCTCCCTCCTATCATACCTATCGCTTGCATTAATGTTTTCACCACCTTCATGTTAAACCAACAACTGTATGCAACAAGTTCAGGCATGTTCTCTGGGGGCTGCTGAAAGTCATCCTGTGAAATGTAGGGAATCGCTATCTGATGTCGAGATAGTCGAGCTAGGTTATTGGATGACAGGCACATCAAGAAGTCAATTACAACATTTCATCTCAAAGTAAAGCGTGGCATGCAGTGAAGAGCGCGGATTGATATGTGCAGATTTTTCTTCAAAACCAAAGGGAAGCGCCAACCTTTTACCTCAGGTTACATATTTAATGAATATCACTTCATTTGCTAAATCATTCAGAACTGTGCGGAGAAAACAATTGATTCATCTTTTGTGAAATAAATACCGAAACAGTAATGGGACACCAACAGAGTTAATAGAGCTTCATCTTGTCTAATGCAAACCTCAGTCTTCCTGCTGCTGATTGTACTCCGTGCGTAATTGATGACTTTTATTTCCACTCCCATCTCTCATAGTTACAGTAGAAGTATCTACTGCCAACATGTACTAATTAATGAGTTGATTAATGGCTCACAAGCGGACATTAAACATTGTCACACAGCACAATAGATAAACAGCATACGTGTTAATACTTCAGCAAATATCATCAAGCAGATCGCGGATCTACATTTCTTTCTTTCTTCTTAATTGTGATGGCGTTTTATGTGCTTTACTCTCTGCATAGGAAACCAGATGTATTGATAATGTCCTGTTTCATGAACACCATGAAACACAGAAGATTGTAGACAGATGGCGTTCACTGTTACTTGAGGCTTGTGACCGTAACTGCATGCATGCGGCACCAACCTTTACAACCTTCGAGAACTTTTAACCCAAAGTAGCAGCTGCCTGATGTCACCTGGAGTGCATGCATTGAGCTTAACACACTTTGGCACACCTAAACTTTGTAGTTTACGGCTGCACAGTGACGTGGAACAGGGTTATATGTGGCCCACAGCTGGCGTCTTCACTTGTGATGGGACATTACCCGCAGCAAAGACTTGACCAAATCAATTAACAGACATTGTTCTGACATAAACATCGAGTCACGTCTCAGATTGATGTAAAAGAGATGCCGAGAACATGGCATGACCAGATTTGACCGAACCTTCCTGAACTGCATGTTAGTAATTTTAAATGTCAGTAATCTTCCGTGTCACCAAGCTCAATCTGAAACAGGAAAAGAGTCATTTCACTAATCGGGCCAAAAATCACATATTATTTCAATGATAATATGGGAAACAGAGCAAGACAACCCCACAAGATCGAAGGAAACATTCCAGATAAAAATATAGTTACCGAGGACTTCCACATTTTGTGTACTTTCAAAGAATGAACTTTACAAAAAGATAGCTTCTTTTTGTAATATTAGAACATTATAAAAATGTATGAGAATTGTTTAATGTTAATCCTCAGGAGTTCACAGAGAATCCAGAAATGTAATCATTAACTTACCTAAAAGTATTCAGAATGACACTGGGAATAATACACTTTACTAATGAAGTTGCATTTTATATCATCAGAGATTATTCTTTTATTTTCTCAAATTTATACTGCATTTATTGGTCATAGATAGACCCCATGGATTGAAATGTTTTGTAGCAGTTACCCGTATACTGATGGATACAAACAATAACTTTTTCATCAGTGACATTTTGAATGACATTTTGAATTTTACTTGTTGATATATTTGAGTATTTGAGCATCCTTTGCCTAGCATGTTAACGTCCAAATCAATGAAATATTTGTCATATAGGATAAACACATTTAAATATAGATGCAGATGCCCCATATTACAGAGGCTGTTATCGAGACAAACCCACTGAAGGTTTATGCCAGTTTATGCCATAAGGCTGTATGTGAAGATGATCAGATCCATGCGAGCAACATCAGCACTCATGTTGGCTGCAAATGAAACAGAACAGTCGAATGTACAACAGTTATGACTTAAAATTGCAGTTACATTGCTGTCATTTTGGCAGAAACCAGACCGATATTAATGAAAGAAGTAATTTAAGCCACTTAAAGATGTTTCTCAGCAACTAAATTTTCAAGGACTTAACAATAAAGGATAACTTTTAAAAAGGAAGTGAATGAGTTGATATGCAGTTTGAGGACATCTTTCTTTATATGCTATCTTGCTTTAGAATATCAAGTTATAAAAAGAGAGACCAAGGATTTATTAACAATGAGGGAAAAGGAAAGACCACGTGTGCTCATTACTTATTTAATCAACTCTGAGGTTACATCCAGAAGACTAGATGATATTTACACATTTAAAAGATGAATACCTCTAAGAGTTTATAAATAAATTGAAGAAAACTTAAATGAACTTAGATCTGGTATAACAATCTTGTCAGTTAAGGATGGAAATTAAAAATGGTCGTAGTTCACAATACAGACGAGGTGCAGGATGTAAAGGATCAATAGCTCTATAGATGGAGGAGAGTCTTATTTGCAGTACTTAAACAAGTAAATGAGGTCAGCAACTCCTTCATATGCAACTAAAGACTATGTAACTACTCAGCCTTTCTGTAATATGTTTCAGCCACATAAGATTGCCATTGGTCTTTCTACATGATTAATGTGAGATATTTTTCTGTGCTATTCTTCAAGAAACAGAACAAAACATGTTAATCTGAGCATCTTCAAACCCAATCTGCAGTGGGGTCAGCTGCCTTATGTTTCACGGAAAACGATAATTAATGAAAGCAATCTCTCTGAAAACACACTGCAACAAGGGAAATGTCACTTTTGGGGTAGTATGTACTTTGTGAGCTCTCACTGTAGTGGTGTTTAGATCATTGAGAAAATGTCAACCCCCCCAACCCCCCTCTTTGCTTCTTTAAGCTTCAACGTTATTCTTTTGATGAGCATATGGAGTGTGGCATTTTTCTTTGCCGAAAAGTAAAGTTGTTAAATTTAGCCTTTTCCAGGATCTTCAGACTAGATGAAATATTCAGTTGCGTTAACATCTAAGGACTCAAGTAAAAAAGGCCCTTAATCCATTTTAAGCCCCTCTTCAGACTGATATTCTGCTTCAGTGTGGACGTTACTTTGGAAATATTAAAAAAACCAAAGACACGGTGCTAATTCAATATATTATTTTGAATTTCCATATAATTCTGTATTCCAGCACTTAGTACAGTACATTTTACATTACATTCTCTATTTAATCCCACATGAATAATGTATTTATTTATTTATGATATATACCCATTCCATTCCTCAATGTTTGCCACAAGTTGACCAATAAACTGCGATGTTAAGAATGTCCCGTCGTTTGTAACAGGTGTGGGACTATCCAGACAGTGATCTTTTAATCTGCTAATGTGAAGGGAAGAGCAATCCCACATCTGGAAGTTTTACTGCTCTGTAATTGCGGAGCTGCTCGTGAGCAGCCCCCTGAGCCTCGCAGAGAAAGAATGACCTGCATTCAGCTCCGAACACAGACGGACGCGATAACATTTGGAGGGGATGACATTTGTGTTAATTTCAGATGACTTGCCTTTTCCAAACCAATTTGGTTTTCGCTCTGTTTGTTGACGTTGCTTTTAATGTGACGACTGTGACATGCATTTCCACAACAGATGGATTAATGTTTTTCTTTTCTCTTTGTATTTTTTCCTCTCTCTCTCTTTTTTCTTCATTCCCCTCCACTCCCGCACTCTCTTTTTCTCTCTCTTGCAGGATTTCATCTAGACAGGTGCTTCCTGTCCGGACTTTGACGTAAAATTAAACACAAGTCCAGATGTGAAGTGTGTGTGTCCGCAGGCCCGTGTGTGTGTGTGTGTGTGTGTGTGTGTGTGTGCAGAGGGAAAAAGCATGTTTCCTGGTCATTTTACCACAACTGAAAGAAAAAGGAATGAAAAGAAATAAAGTAAGACAGACAGAGGAATAGAGAGGGTAATAAAGAGTGTGGCCATGAAAGAGAATTTGCTATAAATGCAATCCCATGATTTGAACAAGTTAACTCTCTATAAACCTATTATCCTTCGATTTCAAGCACAGCAAAGGGACATGTCTACTTTGTGTGCACGGACCCTTTTTTACTTTCATGTGTTTTGCTTCTTAGAAAAAAAATACAAAAAGTTTGTCTACTTAACATGAAATACTGGTGGTGAATGAAGAATACATACTTTAACATATTTATGTGCATGTCACATACTGTGTACAAAATGTTCATTCCTCAAGCTTCAAGCTGATTCAGGGATAATGGCATCACAATGCTGCTTTCAGGGACCGATTAAATACAGCCGTCTGAAAAGCATGGTTTTCCCATCCTTTGCTTTTCTTGTCCTTGTCCTGAATGGGGAGATGGGAAGAGGGACAGTGAAAGAGAGAGAGAGAAATGAAAAGGTCATGAGTGATGGATGCTTTGTGTGTGTCTGTCATTCCCAATTACTGAACTTTGCCTTTTAAAGCGTCGCTCAGATGCATTTCTCATCTCTGCCTTTCTGACTGATGAAGAGGAGGCTCTGACTGGAGGCACTGTGTCTTTTAAACACCGCCTCACTAGTCATTCACTATTTACTTCAGATACAACACACTGCAGCAGACGCTCCAGCTCGGCAACTTTTTCTCGATTTGTATTCATTCTCATATTCTGTTATCAAATGTATAGTTTCCCCGCGTTCAGGTCTGTTATGGTACCATGCAAAGAAAAGTGAGATTGCATATCTTTTTTTCTTCTTCTTTCTTTTTAAAGAAGTTCAAAGATACAAAAATACACCACAGGGATCAGCATATATGGAGTGAGGCGGCACTTTGATACTGAGCAATGCAGATGCATACAATACCTCCAATCAGTGCTTCCAGCACAGACCTAAAAGTGTAACCAGCCTCTTTCAAGCGTATCACCGTTACCATGATTCATTCCTGACATTTTTAAGGCTGTTGAGATGTCGAACAGCATAAGTAAACAAATAAACAAAATTGTGCCGAGTTTGGTGTTATGTTATTGAAGCAGCAACCACTTAATGATTTGATAGTCTTTTGCACGCCAGGACAAAAAAACTCACCAGCAAGATATGAATTCCTAAACTGCATTTTTATATTATATTATTATATTTTTTGTAAATTTGCACTTAATAATTATGTGAATATGCTGCTATTCTTTTCACAATAACTGCTTGATGAAAGTGTTTCAAATGCTTTCACTGCCCTATGTGACTGCCTCATATGTGTTATTTTTAAGGGAAAGGAAAAAGAGAATAGAGGGACAGGTGCTTTGGCAGGCAGCCGGGTTAATCTCCTCTGTGCTCTGTCAGCCTCCTTGCAAACTTTAAAAAGTGTCATGTTGACTAGCTGTAACACTGTGACACTCTACAGACATAGGAAGAAAAGGTGGGAGGGTGGAAGCAGAGATTGAAACAGAGCAGCAGGAGATGGAGAAAGAAGGATGGCCAAAAAAAAAAAAAAAATCCAAATATATACGTATATACGCAGACAGAAACGGCAGAATCCTCCACCACCTTCCTCATCCTCGCTTTTTTTCCACCCACTGTCTATATTAAAATCATTCCCTGTTAATACATCTATTTTCTGCTCGTGAAAACCCCCCTAAGTGTCACGATAAAGGTGGAGGTGGTTTGTGAGGTCGGCCCGAGGAGAGCTTTACGAGACAAGCTGCGCTGATATATGGCTCGCGGAGACTCCATTAAAACCCTGGACCTGCGCCATTTGGGAAAATGGAGGTCACTCATGCTAGGGTCATGTGACATCTATAAAATCAAACTTTTTCTTAATATCTGGCCATATATCACTTGTCTTTTCTCCCTCTTTTTGCCTTTTTTTCACAAATGCTTGAATCTTAAATAATAGGTCCCGGGTCAAGGATGATCATTTCAGCGAGGGGGTTTGTGTGTATGTGCTTGTGGTTGGTAAGGGGAGCAGGGTGATACTTGGTGTTTTTGATAAACGTACTATATCAGATCTGCAGAGGACCACGAAGGGGGACAATCTGCAGTTGGTAATCTTTGAAAGAGGAGAACAGGTGTGTAAAGGCATGGTCGGGAGTCTTTTTTTCTTACTTAATGTGTCTCTCCTTCCCTCTCCTCCATCACTCTCTTTCCCTCTGTTTGTCATGCTCAGCTTCTCATTCCGTCCCGCTCTGCAGGTAACCTAATTAAAGTGACTTCACGCTTTCTCCCTCACTCACCTTACACATATAATTGTCTGTCTCTTGCACTCTTATTTTTTCACTCACATTCTTTGTTAGAATCTTAAACTTGTCTTCAACTTACCCCCTTCCTTCTACTCCAGATCCTGTCTCCCCTCAAACTGTATTTCCTTAAAACCCAAGAAACGTGTCATTTCCCATCTCTCCCACCCTCTTCCTTCTCTGGTTCTCCCTTCCCTTATCTTCATGTCTCTTTAAGCCAGAGTGTGTGTCCTGTCTGTCTACCCGTGGCTCCCAGCTCCCTAGGGCAGCATTTCCAGGCTTCATTTGTTTGAGGGCTTTCTAATCTGGGGACTGGGACAACCTCAGTCCGCCGTGCCCTCGTCAATCATCCCCACAGAGGAGCAGAGAGGAGGTGAAGAAGGAGTAGAGAGGAGGAAGAGGACTGGAGGTGATGGCATGATTAGTTATCTATCCTCGCTCTCGCCCACCCGCCTCATCGCCAGCGACTACCACTCCCTCCATCCTTCCCATCTCTCACTCACTCCTTCTGCCTTCCTCCATCTCTCTCCCTCGCTATCTCTCCATCTATCATACCTTCTTATCTCTCTTTCCCTCTACTCTCTCCTGCATCCTGAGCGCCGGCCTGTAGTGCCATCCTTCTGTCCGTCTGTCTATTTATCCGTCTGTCTGATTGTCTGACCTCAGCCCGGACGGTGGTCCCTTTTGTGTCTGTGGACAAATGAGGATGACCTTTTATTGTAAAACAGACACCTACGGGGAGGGATGAAACCGCCGGTGTTTAAATTAACAACAGAGAGAAGCGAGGGAGAGGGAGGTCATTTCAAACAGAGAGAGGGAGTTGGAGGCAGGGAGTGAGAGTGTAAAGTTTTTGAAGTTCTAATAATTATAGAACAGTTTTTGCGTCGAACTAGCATGGCCACTGTTCAATAATAAAGTCCCCTACCTGGCTGGCAGCTATTGATGAACAGTGAGGAGCGGACCTCTTGAACGCACCCCGGACCCATCAGTGTGGGTGCATGAATTATAAATGGCATTGACAGTGGAGGCCATAAGAGTAGACAGAGTATTATTGCACATGAAGGTCCATTCTGATTTTGATTATTTTTATTCCAGGGGGCTCACAAAAGGCCGTTGGTGAATATTCTAAAAGGGCACAGGGCTGAGATGGGCTTGATCGCAGGCTTTGATTTCTGGCTAATAGCCACTTCAAACAGGCCCGGACAGCCTGGAGACAGGGGAGGAAGATGACACCGAGGCTAAAGGACAGAGGGACATGGGACACTCACAAAGGGAAACCACACATGGAAGACATGTTACATGTTATAGTTTAAGCATTTAGCAACAACTATTCTCCCAGGAGCTAATATTTGATCATATGATACAGGTATTAATACAGATGTTGGTCCATAGTTTGTTCTTGCTTTTTCTTTTTTAAACCATTTTGAGCAACTTATCTTTCAGTATTTTCGCATCGTATGTATTTTTCTGTTCTGTGTTGATTTTGGCCCCATACATGAGAATATCAGACAGTGTTATCCAACTCTTCTCTGATTGGTCTGCAGATCTCAAGCAGCCTATGAATTTGTTTGTATGATTCTGTCAGATTTACTGGGAGCTTTCCATACATTGTGCGGACAAACACAGGACTATTGCTCAAGGGCCCGGCGTCTGTGTCCCGTGTGAAGCCAAAAGTTGAGTGATGACCCTTTTTTTTTACTGATGACCCTCTCTCACGTGTCGCTACGCCACTGAATCATAAAATGTGATGTTACTTTTTTTTACAAAGGTCTACACGTCCCCCTTAAGATCCCGATACTTTAAAACGTCACTTCAGTCATGCAGACCGTCCTGTTGCCTCTGTGATCTGGTGTGATCTGGTGGTCTTTTGTCTGCTTTGACCCATCTGAAGTAAAGACTTCTGGGTAGAGAGACACAGTCTGGATTATAGGCTGAATTTAATACAGCAAAATTAATCTACCCCACTGCAGCACACACAGCACAAAACCTCACCTACACACACAAATACCCAACGTGGTATAAATCTTCCTTAAGGTCCATCTCCACCCCCTCTTCATCATAACTGCCTCTCATTCATTAGCCGCACACAAACACACCAATGTACACACTGCACACACTGAAACATATCTACACACACATATATACACCAGCTGGGATTGCCACACGACTGAGATAGCCCCGATAGCACAGTCCTCCTCTCTCTCTTTTAATTACAAAGAATGGGCCTGGGTAGGTCACACAAAACAAATCAATACCTCTAAAAGAAATATTCAAATGTGACCTAGAAAACAGAGCTTGCATCCCCATTTTATCATTGATTTTTGACGCAAGGCGATTTAGTCTTTGAGAGATTTCTTTTATTTTGTTTTTGTTGCGTGCCAAACAGCACATAAATATTTACTCCAAAGATGAAGCACAAGTGCGAGAGAATGAATATTGAATTTGGAGGTAAGCATGTATGTATGATCCAATATCCATCCGAAGAGAGGCTGCACATTGTCTCAGTCAGAAAGGCAATATAAATATAAGCATATTTGTTAGAGGCAGGGTCAATATCATAAGGTGGATACGGTTTGCGCCTCTGAGGCTGCTTAGAGAGATAGTTTGAAATCAATGGTGTGTCTGGCACCCAGCTCATTGTCTGATTACTCTTTTGTTTCTTACAGCTACACATTTATTTATTTTTTCTGATTCCATCGGTTTGTAAGATTCTCTCACTTTTAGTTCCACTTTCATTTAGAACACTCAAGAATGAGAGAAGCTACCTTTTTAATAACTGGTTTATCCTCCTTAAATGTTTGATTTTTTTAGGATTGCTGAGCCTGAGCATCCTTTTGCCTCCGAGAGTGTGCTACTTCAGGGTCGTGCCACCACACATTCTCACCTGTTAGCTGCCCAGCACAGCCACGGCCTTTTGGGCCAGTTGGGAGTTAAGTGCTCACCTGGGGATTGGAATTGACAGCTTTCCTGTCGGATGCCTACTTCTTTGACTTCTAAGCTGCTGCTGCCCTCAATAAAAACGGTTCAACTGATTGCGTTTCTTAGATATTCCATTAACGTGTCGAAGTCTATGCGGTTGAGGTGGTAGTGTCACTGCTTGCTTTGTCTAGAAAAGTACAACTTTCCTCTGGAGTTTAAGCTCAAATAATGATCCACAAGCTCCTCTGTGGAAGACATTTCAACATATTCCATCTAGAAACGTCCAATCCAAACAATTTAAAGTCAAAAATGTAGTCACCCTAATAACATACAAGCCACGATGGCTGATGATTTCAGAAATGTGAGTGAGAAAACACAGATAAGTTGTGCAGAAAGCCACAAACCCAGCTTTTTCTGATGGGTTTTACTCCGAGATGGTTTCTGTTGGTCCCACTGCTCAGGTGTCCTGGGCTCATCTGTGTGTGTGTGTGTGTGTGTGTGTGTGTGCGCACGTGTGCATTTTTTGGTGAGTTAGGAGGAAGAAGAGGATATAAGCCTGGATTAAGTTCAGAGGATGATTTTTATCCTTGTAGGGGGTCTCTAAACGGTAAGAGATGGATGCAAGGTGACCCTATCTGGACACCTGCACACACACACACACATACACATGCACACACACACGGATGGACTCCAGAAGAAACATGTAATCATCACACACCCACCAGCAAATACACACATGCACAAACACATATAAACACATAACCACAAGGGCAAGGACTGAGGAAGAAAGACTCCAGAAGAAACATGCAATCATCTCTCTCTTTCCCTCACACACACACACACACACACACACACACACACACACAGGTGTGCTCTGATCCACAAATAGGGATTATATAGTGCTGATGTTAGAAGTAAAAGAAAGAAAAGACGGCTCTGCCAAAGCTTCCTCTTCATTGTCACGGCGATAAGACTAACAGTATTGACAGTGGATGGAATGACACCTTCTATAACTCCTTCTTCTTTTATCATTTTCTTTTTCCTACGTGCACCTCTGACTTGTATGTAAGTCGTGTGAAAGACGTACCGTGTGCTCGTTGAAGAACTAAGAATAAACATGGAAGCACAATTAATTGGCATGTCTTCCACCAATGTATGATTTCTTCTTGACTTTCTTCACAATTATGTTCAGAAAAAAGACTGCAGTGGTATAGTTCCTGATCGAACATCAGGCCAGCATCACGCTACTAGAGAGCAAAAAGAGCAGGTGAGCGAGACATAAAAAGAATAAGAGAGAAGTAGAAAGGGTGGGGGTGCCCTCTGTCATTTTTCCTCTTTTCATTTCCCATACAAGTGACGGCAGCGTTTGATGGAGAAGACGATTATTGTGGGATTTCTCTTTGTTCTCGGCCATTAGAGCTGGAGATAAGCGGCGAACAAGCAAATGGAATTTTCTCATTCAAATCCTCCTCCACCTCCGCCATCTCCCTCTCTGTGACTTCCTCCTTTCTTCTTCTCCTCTTCGCTTCTCTGCTCCTCATCGTTTCCCAGCTCTGTGTCCACGTCCGAGGCGCTGATCAGATTTAGCCCTTGGAAATGAGATTTCAAGGGAGTCAGTTCATCACACAATGCTGAGCATGACCTTTCCGTTGTCTCTGTGTCTGCCTTGTAACATTTCTATACTATGCACACGCGGGGACGGGCAAACACACACACACACACACGCACATGAACAGATTACTTCTGAACTGCATTTGACACACAACACACTTTATTAAGAGTGAGAACAATCTGGATACAGAACAATAAAAGAAACAGAGATGACAGAATGTGGATAAAATAGGCAACATTGTGTAAAGTTGCTTCTCGTGAAAGACTGGGGCCTTTGGGTCTTGACTTGTTCTTTGAGGTTGAAGTGTGGGTGTTAGATCTGAGCTAAGGAGCAGGTACAAACTCCGATTCCCGAACATGCTTACATGCATAGTTAAAGGGAAGAACCACGTCCTTGTGGCTTCATCTTGGTGTGTTGCTGCAGCAGGAGGGGAAAGGGGATAATAATTCCCCTCCTTCCTATGGTCACCCACCTCGTTTGCCTCCATTTCACATAGTCTTTAACTTTCTTTCTTCCTTTTTGGCCTCCTTCCCTCGCTGTCTGTCTCCCTCTTCAGCTGCTAATATGAAAAATAAAAAAGGTTGTTTTCCCACCTCGGCTGTGCTGTTTCACCTTGAAGAACCCCCCTGCATGGGATCATTCCAAACAACCATTTCATTCAGGGATAGTAATCAGACAGACAGACACACACACACACACGGTAATGGCAGTAAGTGATTAGGTTCACAGATGAGGGATCAGTTTTGTCCATTTTCTGGGAAACGGTGATTGCTCACAGCATTCATTAGCAAATCGCAGAGGTCAAATGATTCTGAGGCAGCACTCGCTCTTTCAAAACCTGCCGCGCACCGTCCAAGATGAATTAACAGACATGCCTCTAAACTAGGTGTACAGATGAAAAGGACACAGCGTTGTTATGCCCCACATGTCTGTGGAAGGGTTCGTAAAATATGTAAGCACCAAAACAACATATTTTTTTCAGCAGTATTTGTGTTAATTATTGACAAGAAGCGGTCACATTTTTCCAGTGACACCTGTCCACGCTGCTGTTGTAACAGGGAATACACAGCACAGGGGCCTATTTGAATGGCACCGTGTGTGAATGCATCATTGAAATGTGTAATCCTCTAGCAGCTGGAGAGCTGTGTGTGATGGAGAGAGCCGGGCTTCATCATAGCCTCCACAGGAGACGGGATGAGTCCAGAGTGAGACAGACAGACAGAGACGTAGAGACTGAGAGAGAGAAGGCGGGAGGAGGAGAGACACCATACTGACAGTATGAATGATACATCATATGATTGTCTTGGACAGAGCTGTTCTCTCTGACTGCCTGTACTGCACTCTCCAACTGTCCTCCATTTCACAAGCCCTGGTGGACTGATTTATTACACTCAACAAAACTGCTATAGACTAGACTGGATGTTGCTGCCCATAAGTTAGCAAACTTTCTCTCAGAGGAATTCCCAAAAAAGGAGTGCATGCTTTTTTTAAATATATTTTCCCCCCTGAAATTCCACAATCACAGTGACGGCTAATTTGAAATAAGAACACGAGGAGGTTGATTTTAAAATGGGATTCTGGCCTACATCTTCAAGCATCAGTCAAACTATATATTTCTCCTGTGACTTCATCCGTGGAAAAGTTCACTGCCGTTACTCAAATACCTTTGGGGTCGAGATAGGATTTCTGTTTGTACTGTATGCCAGCCACCTAGAAAATCAATAGCAAAATCAAATAAAGGTGGCATATCAAGACACATTTAAGTGGGTATATCTAATACACTTTTGTTTTATCTCCTATCAACTTGTCAATAACGATCAATAATCTTTCAAGTGCAAAGCCTTTCTCTTCCTTCCTTCCTTCCTTCCTTATTTCCTTCCTCCGCTCAACAAGCAAAGGGCCGGAATAAACACATGTCATCAGTTGGCTAACAAGAATGGTGTGTTTGTGGGATGTAGGTTACATTTCAAAGGTTTGAAAGGCCAGAGAAAGTCTGTCTGTGAATTATTGAAGAGGTAAGGGATAGGATGGAGAATATGAGTGAGTAGCATTTAGAGTTCAGAAGTTCTGTGTTCATGACTGAGATGGGAAATCTATACGCTAACCTTTCTTTGTCTGAAGTTTTATTGAAATTGACTGGTCAGGGGGACGGTATTGCATCAGAATAGTATGGAGTGATTTCAGTCCCTCCTGATTCCAGACCTCCTTCTCTCCTCAACTTACAAAGTGTGTTTGCCCCGTATGCGGATGATGAAATCTTGTAATATGTGAGATACTACTTCCCAATTCTGTCTGGAACATGTATTTCTTTCTGGTTGGTACGTACACTCCTGATAATAAATGTGGGAAAGTATTGCATTCACAAGCCAGTGCTGTTATTCCGTTTTTAGATACTCAAACACTTTACTTTTGTTTTCTGATGATATATGCCACATAACCAACATAGTCAAGTATCACACAGTGTGGCAATAGGGTCTCTGAACACTCAGGGGACTACATTTGTTTTGGTCAAAAAGATATACATTTTTCACTGCCATGCTGTAGCTATTTTCTAAATTTGCCAATTTACCGTAAATAGAGACAATCATCAGAAATGACAACATATGGAATTGCAAAGAGGATTAGGCATAAACACCTCCCATATCTCCGCCAGCCACCCCGTTGAGGGAGGGCAGGTCAGCAAATAGGCTTTCCACATTTCAGACATCACAATGTCACTCCATCTCATTGCGGCATCCATTACGTGCTACCTTGGGAATGAGACGAGGGCCATGCTGAGAATCACGGCAGAAAATGGCCGCCCGCGAGGAGGGGTAAAATGGCCAGCGTTATTATTCCGGCTCCCCCCAGGGGGAATTGGCCTGAATATAGATATGCAACATTATAAAACCAGGTTATTATCTGGGTGCAGGGTAACGGCCTCTTGCCACTCTCTCCCCTATGACACATACACACTGATAAACACACATGCACACGCCTGAGCACGCGTAGGCTGCACATATTACAAAATGTGTGTGCAGTATCTGGGTGGTGTAATATATGAGATGATTGTAGCCTTTGTGGTGATTGAGAGACGTTCACTGCCCCTATTGTTGCCATTTTTCTGTTTTCATCAGGTGCCTTTGTTTTTGTGATTATTTTCTTTCTTTCTTTTTTTTTTTTCTTTTTTTACAGAGAATTAACATCAAGCTTGCCTCTGTTCTCCTCTCTTCCTCGGTTCCCCCAGTATACATAATGTCATTTTATGGTGCAATGATATTTTCCGATTTCAGTAATATAGACGGCAGCTTCATATCAGTGAGCATTATTCACTTATGGGCTGCTTGCTTTAAAACATCGTATTGCTTTGGTAATAAATGTGTTATTTGAGTCAATATCTGTGTGTGTGTGTGTGTGTGTGTGTGTGTGTGTGTGTGTGTGTGCGGATTATGTAGAGGTTTTACAGAATATACCTTGCATGTTGAGCCGTGTGCAGATATTCACCATCAGAATGATGTAGCGCTTTTCACAAATGCACACATGGACAAATGGACATTTAGTGCTATCTCCACATGCAGCATAGGATTGCCACAAGCAATTTAAATTGTGTGTAAAGCCACTGCTGCCACCCCTCTCTGTCTCTCACTCTTTATGTCTTCCTCTTTCTATTTATGTCCTTATCTCCCTCTCCTCCTCTGTATCTTCCTCTCTCAGTTCTAGCTTCCTCTTTCCTTCCTTCTCTTGTTCTAAATGTTTTTTTCTGTTGATCTCTGGTGATTATGGCTGCCTTTCGTAGATCTGACCCTTCCTTCCGATGCTTTTCATACAATTTAATAGCTCTTTCTCTTCTCTTCCTCCACCTCTCTCTCTCTCTCTCTCTATCTATATCTCCAGGTCCGCACTAATTCTCTCCTTTATTCATGAACCTAACCCTGCTGGGTTACGTAGCTTTGTGTGTGTGTTGTGTGTGTGTGTGTGTGTGTGTGTGTGTGTGTGTGTGTGTGAGGCTGCGTAAATAGGAATATGAATCTTTAAGGGCCTGCTGCTACTGTGGCTGAAATGACTTTTCAGAGCTGCAGTGATTTTCCAAGAAGGATTTTGATGAGGGCCGGATTGTAAGAGATGTGTACACGTTTGTGTATGTGTGTGCTTTGGTTACTGTGTGTCTGGTTTGTCTCTGTGTAAATATATATATATATATATATATATATATATATTCCTCCTTTTTGTTATTTTCCAAAGCTGAGCTCACACGCCCCCCAGCTCCCTGTGTATGAAGCGGACAGAGTGTGGGACGTAAATGACTATTTGAACACCACAGCCAAGTGTCAGGCTGATTACTCACCGCTGACCATGATGAGTCAGCAATAATTCATTAGCGGCCCGAGAGCACAGTTGGGAGAGCAGCTGGGGGTCAGGGTTGGGGTTAGAGGCCATGTGGGGAGGTACTGCTCACTGAATTAAAATAAGTGGCTAGCCTTGGAACGTAGGCAATCAAAGTATTTGACATTTGGTGGAATTCATTGGGGACATGAAATGCCAAATGTCAAAGAAATGGAAAATATTTTTTACAAAAGATGAAGATAAACTTAAAAAGACAAATATTCAACTATTGTTGCCGAAGGGTTTGGACTGTGTATGTGACGTGACTCAACACTGACATTTGTTCACCAAAATAAATCCTTAGTATTCACAAGTCCTCTTTGAGGAAGATTTTTCAGACAAAATGTTACCGCTGTATCTGATACTGATATCACGTAATCACCCTATTCTCAAATTCACACAAACTTTTTACTTTACATCTTCTTGTTGTGATTTGTGCACACTTGATTATGGAAATCTGTAATGGAACATGGATTTTACCCACTTAATTTAATTTTTGTTTGTTTTATTTACTTGCCCCCCAAAAATGGTCATCATACCACACAAGGTTGGCTCATGGGCTACAACTGTTTTTACATTAGATTAGATTTAGCTGTAGATGGAAAGCTCCGAAAGGTCAGTGGGTGAGAAACTCCTGTTTCATAAACTAATCAAACCTGACAACCCCATCAGAAAGGTCCAACTGCTGACAGATTGAAGAAATTTGACTGGGTGTGTGTGTGTGTGTGTGTGTGTGTGTGTGTGGATCTGTAGCGTGTGCCTGCTACTCTGGAGTGTCTGTCACTAGCCTGCATCATATTACCATACAGCCGTGACATCTCTTGCAGCTTTCTGAAGCCTCAAATCTGATAAAAACAGAGATAAATCTGATCTCTGATCTTCCTGATGAATATGATAAGACCTGCTCCAGGTTAATGGACCTTGACACCTATCAGGGCCCCGGGAACCACTGATCCTGGATCAGAGGTGGAAGAGACTGCAAGGTGGAGTTGGAAGGAGTGTGTGTGTGTGTGTGTGTGTGTTGGGGGGGGGGGGGGGTGTTAGCAGAAGCTGCCCTGGAGAGGTGCTTGCAGGCTCGGCTTGGATGACAGCCATGGCTGGGTGACGGTCCAAAGCTCGATGCAAAGCCCCCCTCGCTTTGCTCATTGTCATTCACACACTCACAACCGCTCTCACACACAACTTTCCTCCTGCCTTTTCCTGTTTTTAATTCTCCCATCCCCTCTCTCCTCTCTTGTCTCTCTTGCGTATTCTTGTAGACTCTCACTCTATTTCTGTTTTCTCTCTCTCACACTCACACACGGGGATCTGGGGGATATATAGGGGTGTGGTAGAGCTAGTGATGGGGCTCTGCTTTGATGCCCAGTGGGAGATTACAGGGCCAAGAAGCAGAGATAAAAGTACAACCGAAACACAGGTATCTGCTCTTGCTTATGCCTTACAAACACATTCAGACATACGCTTACACACATCCATAACACATGTTCCGAGTCGGCCTCGGATGCACACACTCAGGCACACACCTACATACACACTAACATCTAATGGCTAGTCAGTGACACTGAGGTCTTAGCCCCTGTCTGCCAGTCCTCATTTGTTTCCCCAGCCCCTCCTATGTGTGTGTAGCAGTAGCACTTGCTACCGGGTGTCTTGTTACTCCTCAGAAGGTCTATTGATTTAACTCTTGCCACAATCTATAACACTATTGTCTTGCCTTAAGTGTCTCATCTGTACAATTCACTGGCAGGAGTCTATACATCAAAAACCCTGCCTGCTTAAGGATATTGGTATTCCACAACATGCTGGGAATTCTTTTTTTTTTTTTTTTTTCCTCTCTCTCTCTCTGTGAATTTCACATTTCTTGCACACTCAACCTTACTTTTTTTTAAAGCGAAGATGCTCGCAGCTAATCATAACACAAGCTGGTACGGGTTTATTTTTACTACCGTTGTTTGTGAAGTCAATATTTTATTTCACAATATCATATAGCAGTGCTGTAGACAAGAGTTATGTTTTAGCTTTTTACAGAGTGGGAACTAGATGATATTCAGCGTTGTTGTGGGATTCTGGCTTATTGAATGAAAAATATAGGCCTACAATTGAGGAATTCGGGTTTAGGTTTCGTCCTAAAAAGGCCTTGAGGTCTTTTGGCAGAATCTTAGTTCAAACCTTACATCATAAGAAATCATACAGATCCTATATTTGTCCATTGATATTTGAACATATTCTAATAGTAGTATTCCAATAGAAAAAGGCAATCGTGTTTCCTGGTGTGAGAGATGCACGTTCTTGCGAGCAGCCTATAGTACAAGATGTTTGTCCTAACCTGGAAACATTACAGTCCAATATTCTTTACTGTAATTCTAAATCACATTGTGATTTTGCTTGTATACCTTTCTGAAACAATACCAATGAGAAGGCAGTTAATGCTTGAGCCCACAGTGCACAAATCTCAAGGTTAACTTTCAGAACCTGGCAATATCCTACCATTGATTACCTTCAAGTGGCACCTCAATACAAATCGTTGACAAGGGAATGTGGCCTCTTCTGAGCGGTATTAATTGATCTGGAAAGAATGTCTAGAGAAACAAGGACAGGTGGCTGGGCAGGTGAATAGCAGAGACCCTGAATAGCAAAATTCCCAGACGATGGCGTTTTATTTACCTCTTCAGTGATGCAAGCATCTTTGAAGATCTATACTGCTGCTAGGACAGCTGTTATAGTGTTGCTTGAGAGGCATCATTAGGTTTATATGACTTGCAACGTTGTGAGCATCTAATTGGTAACATGACCGTGGTTTTGAAGAACAAAACAGTAGATAGAAATTTCCTCTCAAAAGCGGAAACAAAAGCCATTTTTATGCACATCAAGGAGTAAACAGAGCTTTAACTGGTCACAGCATGTTACAGACATTTTATCTGTTTGTGAATTATGCACTTTTACAAGCCTGGAACTGCATTCAAGATATTTTGGAACAAATATTTATGTATTTTACACCCACATGGATCAGTCAATTTATTACATTTAGATCTATGACACACGGATGATTGATCTCAGCACGATAAGATACAATCAGTTACTTATTCAAATACAATTTTTTGGATTAATCATTAATGCATTTGAGAAAAAGAATCTTAAAAGTAAGAATTTAAGGAGTGCATTCCATTCTACAGCTGCCTATCTGTGTATGCTGTTTTCTCTATACAGTCCGCTTCCTCTGACCATGCAAAATTAGCCTTCAGGTTTATGTTTTATCTTTCCCTCCACGTTGCCAATGCGCTCCGGCGCTCATCTCCATCTGCCACCCCATCTATCTCACCATCACGTTAAGAACCTAAAGTCACACAGATATCTGGTTGTCACGGTGAGGGCCTCTGTCACCGTGGAGACGTCGGTGGTGTAATCCGCAGGAGGTACATGTACCTCATCCTAGTTACCGTCGCCGAGCTCAGCAGGATATGACACGGGCCCAGCAGGAAGTGATAGTGATTAGAGGGAGACAGCGTTATGGAGATGCCATTTCACTGAGAAACCATCAGAGGTGTTTCATTAGGAGCCACAGCAGTACACAAGATACAGTAATGTCCGTCCGTCCGTCCCTCCATCTATCTGATGAAGAATACTGATGCACAGGTTTTCACAAATAATTCATTCCATCTCTGTACTGGTTGAGAATATTTACACTGGGAATCAAATTCTGTTGTTGTTTCTGGTGCAGACATGAATAAAAACATGAGGGTGATTTTCCAAGGCAGAATAATGTGCCATTGGCGCCTTTTCCTCTGGAGTTCCATTGCCCTAAAATGAGGCCGGTCAGAAGGGGAGTGATGGCGTTCCATGATGGTATTATACGATCACTACCTACCCGCACGTTTCCCTCATCCTCTCCCGCCCTCCACCTTTCTCTCTCGCTGTATCCGTCTGCCTCATTTTAGGTTCACCCCGGTGTCCAGATACTAAAACCAGCCATTTTGGATCCGCATCACTGTCATTCCATTATGATGGGAGCATGCAAGCGTGCACGCACATGTGCAGGGATCACAAATATGTATGGAGTAATGCACACGCGGCCACACACTGACATTGTCTCACAATGGTAAAATTCTCTGCAAAAAAAAAAAACATTGTGAAATCGGTTTGTGATGGAAAGATATTGTAGCGACAGGCATTCAGCGTTAAAGTCAGGTTTAAATGTCAGTTTACAGCACAGCTGAAGAGAACACGGTGTACTGTGTGTCCACAGATCTATTTCAGTACTGGCCCAATTGGACTTCACATAAAGAAATGCACTATAAATATATCTTTGACGAGGCTACTGGCACCATAGATGTGATAAATACATCATTTAACCAGTGTTTAACCATCCAAATTATGTGTTATGTGTGTTATGTGTTCTGCTCGCTTTGCATGGCGTTACATTGGTCCTGTTGTCCTTGAAACGTGTCAGAATATCTTTTATTAGTCTGTAAGCCCACAATATGTCTCACTGAACATTCAACATCCCTGCACTTTGGCCATTATAGTGATTCTAATTCTTATTCTGTCTCTGAATAGGCAGCACATCTGAGCCCGACTGTTCATTTATCTAAGCCGACGCTTTCCATTGAATGTAACAACGGGCCTGCGCAAAGTAATGTTCATAGCAGGAACTTGATCCTTGGATGATGGCTGTTTTAAGATGGCAGATAGGGAAGGAAATCCTCCCCAGCGGTGCCTTCATCTTTGATATGCAGGCCCTCCTCACACATGGGTCCCTCTATGAATACTTCACACGTTTGTTTATATATATTTACACACACATTTTTATTAGGGGGAATTATGTCTTGGAAATGTCAAGGTTAATTTCCTGGTAAGCAGAGACAAGGGGGCGAGGCCTGCAACAAGGAGAGGAATGTGGAGGATTTGTGTCTGCGTATGAGTCACTCAGTGGGTGCATGTCTGTGTTAAACAACCACACAAGAGAGGAAAGTAGCCCATGTAGGAAGGATAGAAATGCCTTTATTGGTCACATATCTGTGTCATATCAGCAGTTGTTCAGATTTCAGAGGAGGAATCGTGAAGGACAGGGACCAAGAGAGGTTACGGCTGTGGAGCAGGAGCCTGCACAATAAATATTTTCATCCATTTCAGCTCAGATTTTACCTTGTAGAATGAAGGAGAAACAAGCAGTTCAACATCAAAGAGAGAAAAATAGATTCTTCCTATTTTTTTCTAACAAGATAATTCCACTCAAAGCACAACATTATGAACATCTTAAATGCGTTACCTCGAAATAATAGTGCAGTCCTTTTATTTGAAAACCATGAATCAACAAAAGTAAATCATAAATTTGTTCATCATGATAACATATTTGTTAAACAACTTTTACCACACTGTGATGACAATGAAAGTTTAGAAACGTCAGAACACAACGAAGAAAATAAAATAAAAAAAGAGCTAAAGGTGAGCTGGATGAAAACAGTTGGTATTCAGTTGAAAAACAAAGTATCACTGTACCTTGACATTCACAAACAAAGAATAAAGTGCATGTCGCTGTTTCATTCCGTGCCCCTGCCTTCTCTCTTCCTTCCATCCAATTTACCCTCTTTCTTTCTGTTTGGTGAGACATTTTCCCCTCCGCTACAAAGCCAACGTCATGTTCAGAGCTTTTCTACATAAGTGTTTCATGTCACTCCTTTTCCCTTAAAACACACTTTTCTATTCCGTGTGTTCTTGGTCTTATATTTGGGTTTGAGAGTGGATAGGTAACATTAAAGAGCTATCACTTTCTCTCTCTGTCATTTCCCTTCTTCATACACCATTTGATCTGAAGCCAGATATGGCTTTTAGATGTGTGCATGCAGACACACACACATCGGCATGGAATACCATGGAATGCATGCAAACGAATGCACTAGCACACACACTGTCTGTCTGACTGACAGATAAACTGTTTGAGGGAACACACGTACATGCACACTCAAACATGTGCAAAAAACACACCTTTATCTCGCAACGGCTTTTATTTTTTTGTATTTCCTCCTAGCCAAATATCAAAAGGCGAATACCATCTCACATCGCACAGACAAACAACAATATTACAATCCCGGTACTCGACAATGCCATTTTCAAATGCCCAACCCTTGACAACTTGTGGAATGGGTTGAAGGAAAGGAGGATTCAAACAAACAGATATGAATACACAACAAATACCACCTACAGCCAATAAAATATGCATGGCAGAGGGCCACTACCTTTAAACTGAGTACTGTCAGAATTAATAACATGCACAATAAGAGTGGATGTCTTCCACAGGTGTTTGTCTGTCTTCACGCTCGATTCTATCAATGTTTTATTTTTGCACGTACCTGTATGTGCGTGTCAAATACAATACAGCTCAATAGTGTGATGTCAAAATGCATGAGGGGCTCAGAAGATTTGTTGCAAGAGAAAAAAAAAAAGCATAGTTGTCAGACTTCTTGTTTCAAATTTTCATGACACCTCTAAATAATATCTTAAAATATATCTTCACATGGCATAAAACATTTCGACAGCTGAACAGACGTATGGTACAAAATGTTCTGAAAGTCCAAATTAATGCACTCAGAGTGTAAGAATGTGCCCGTCTGAAAAAACCTTGATATGTGAGATCCCAATAACTCATCTTTTCTTTTACACCTGTCTTTGTTCACTCTCTTTCTGATCTGTAATTGAAAAAGCATTCCATTTTTTTTTTTCTTTTTTTTTTTCACTGCTATCCAAAGGCTAAATCCAAAACACCGGCCAAGAGGTTAGCCTGGTCACCTGGCACCCACAGGCACACACACACACACACACACACACTCACTCTCTCTCTCTTTCTCTCTCACACACACATACACACACCTGGCTGCTGTGCTTCAATAAACTGTAAATTCCTCCTCTGCGCCCACCGTACCCAAGCTAACCCTTTAAAAGTCACCCGCCTCCACCTTGTAATGCATGAACCCACAAACACACACGTACATACTTACCAACAGTCACACACAACAGACAAGCCCAAACACACACAAAAAAACAATGTGGCTTAGTGGATGGTATCAAATTTAGTGGCCACGGGGATCTGGCTGGGGTCGTAAATCTATATCTAACATGTGAGAAAATCTCTACATGAATATCTGGAGACACAGAGGGAGAGGGAGACGGAGAGACAGACAGCAGGATACAGAGAGAGAGGGACAAAGGGAGAGGAAAAGCAAAGTCAGAGTCTTGCAGGGAGACGGAGAGCCACAGACATCAGTGGGAGACGGGAGTCTGAGCGAGGCATGGGAGGAAATAAACAAACACATTCAGGACGGTGGAAAAACCGAGTGGGAGAGTGGACGAGGAAGCACAGTGGAGGAGAGACGGAATAAGTAAGGGAGATAAAGAACCGGCAGAGGGAGAAATAGAAAGATAGACGGAGCAAGAGAGTCACAGACGGAGACTGTGACAGTGAGAGATATATGGGCGGAGGGACAAACCGAGGGAGAGAAGGAGGGCTGAGGGAGAGACAGACAGACAGAGAGCGAGAGAGATACATGACCCCTCTCTCTCTAACAATGGCTCTTCATGTGGTGCCCAGCTTAGCAGGCGAGCCGCTGGAATCAGGAATGTGGAATGTGGGATTTCAGGCTTGGAAGTGATAGCTACTGTCTGTGTGTAATATTTAGGGCCGACGCAGGGAGCCTCTGGCACGCCATGAAACACATGGACGCCACTGCTTTTGCACTGCTGCAAGTCGGGTTATGTCTCAAATGTGTGTGTGTGTACATATGTACAAAAGTGTTGAAACATTTGTGCACAGCTATATATATATATATATATATATATATATATATATATATATATATATATATATATATATATATATATATATATATATATATATATATAATATACAATCTTCTAGGAAATTATAAGAAATGACATGTCTAAGAAAACATTTTTCTTTTTCTCTTCTGTCATATTATTTCTGTCAGTTTAATGATAGTTCGTATGGCATGTGGTAGAAAAAAAATAGCCAGAGCTTCGACTTAAGTTTAAGTAGCAATGCCGCAATGTAAAAAAAAAAATACCCTGCAAGTTAAGCCCAATTTTCCCGAGTAGAAATAAAATTATGTGGGTGTTATATTGTTACAAACTATTGTACTGTATTTTAGAATTAAGATTATTGATGCAATGTTGTGTACCTGGTAAAGATGAGGCTATTTTTAATGACTTCATTTAACAGTTTACTGTATAACAATGCATCATATTTTATTTGTTAATCATGTATAGAATTAGAATCTGCACTGATGGAGCTGTGAATGATTTATAGTGCAGTTATGTTTGCCTCTAAAATGTCGTGAAGTAGAAGTATAGAAGGAAGTTGTGTAAAATAGTCGAGCACTGACACAAAGACGTCCAAACTCCACAATAAAAAGTTGTGCAAACCTTGTCCAGGTGAGTGTAATCTCCCCTTCATGATTACAAAGTGTGCACACACTGTGTATTGTCACTCTTTGTCTCTCGCTCTGCGTCTCCCTCACACACACTGCTGCTAACACAGGAGACAGTTGTTGCTGGCCGCCCCAATGCCTGTCATGGCTGTTAGGCCAAATCCCATGAATTATGGCTCTTCCAGATGTAAGAGATTTCTAAGCTGCCTCCAACGGCCTGCGGTCTGTGGTGAGAGAGAGTGAAAGAGAGAGAGAGAGAGAGAGATTTGGGTTTATGCAGTGTCATCCAAAAGTCCATCTTCCTGTGTCTATCCCTCATCTTTATTATCTTTCTGTATTCTATCAGTAGAAAACTGTCATTACTTCCAATTACTTTTAGACACAAATATTATTTTACTTATCACACATTTGAAATTTCTCCGGAATACGTGATTTATGTCTGCAAGAAAGAGTGACTACCTCGCACGCTCCTATTTCGTCTTAAAGAGAACTGGAAATTGGATATTTTCACAAGAATATATATTTCCAGCTCAATGATGGTGGTTTGTGTGAAATTAAGTCACACCATTCCACATTTTCTATTTCTATTTCACATCCACTGGTGATTGAGGATATTGGATGGAAAATCACGTCACATTGGATGCACTGGTCTACCGACGGAATTTGTTTTTACATATTCATCATTAATTATCCTGTTGATTAATGGAAACGTATTTAGTTGACGTGATGCACTTGTTAAGAACTACCGGTTGCTGCGGGATTATTGGCACACTGATCATTTTGTCTCACCATTATCTTAATTTCCCCGTATGCACGTCAACACTTAAAATTCAACCCCCATCGTTCCTTTACTTCGTTTGGTCTGCTCTCACTCTTTCTCTCATTAGTACTTCGTAACCAGACAGTTTATTTGAAATTATGAAAGCATTACACTCTCTGATGTAGCAGTTTAAAAATCAATAGCTGAAACCCTAGCCGCCTCACTTAAGCCCTCTCCTATGGCAAAGGGGATGTCTCTTTCTCCCTCTCTCTTAAATGGTAATTTCATTTGCAGTCACTAAGACCTCACCGATAATTACCAATGCCCTGAGAGAGAAAGGCGAGTGAAAGAAAGAAGGGAGAGATGAGAGACAGGAGGGGGAAAGAGGAGAGATGGATTAAGAAAGGAGAGTGAATGCCAGTCATTAGAAAAGCTTTCCTCTCTCCCTCCTTTGATCAGAGTTAAGAACACATTGCCTTCGCTCTATCGCTCCCTGACACCAGCCTCTGAAAAGACAAGATGGAGCACAGGAGGGAAAAAAAGGTGAGTGAGGAAGAGACGGACTAAAAAAAAATGATCCCCGAAGTCTTAAATAGCAGGCCTTAATTTTGACATTGAACCCTCTCTGTTCTTGGGTTACACCGAGGCCGTCCATTTTCAGAGAGCTCCACCATCCATTTTCTCCCCCTGTCTTCATCTCTCAAATGAACTAATCAGAAAGAGGAATATGAAGTGTCCTGCAGGATCCATTTCTCTAGAAGCATATGGCAATGATTGATGGGGGACAACTTTGACTTTCTCAGGTCATCCTCCTTGCACACATCTGGGAGCATGCAATAATTCTCTTAATTTTAGACTCCGTCTCTTCCTCCTGCCCCTCTTTTTCTATCCTTTTTCAAAGGACTTCAATTTCACTTTTGCGGAAAAAAAAGTGCCTCCACACAGACTACCCCCCCCCCCTCTCTCTCTCTCTCTCTCTCTCTCTCTCTCTCTCTCTCTCTCTCTCTCTCTCTCTCTCTCTCAAGGCTAACACAACCAGTCATTTTGGCTGAAATAAAGGTACTGTAGTGGTTGCCAGATGTTTATAAGGACTGTTGGGGCAATCCCCTTGTTTTTTTTTTATGGCTCCCATGATTTCTCTTTCTTGCTTAAAAAAGCCTTTAGAACCACTTATGTCATATAGCTATGGTAACTGGATTTACCATATGTGTAATGCTACTTGATATTTCGTCATGACAAATACTGTAAAAGAGCCACAAGGAATAGGAGTTACCTGTGTTTATGACTTTTGAATGGATTTCAGTGCAAAAAGCCGCACATCCTGAGATTTATTCACATCCAGTTCAAACTGAGGGTTTTGGTCGTTTGTTCCATTAATTCAAAGGGAAATGAAATATAATGAAACTTAAAAGTTAAAAAGAACATTATTGCTGGATTGTTATTCAAAGCCATTTGAAAAAAAAGAGGAAAAAAAAAGAATTATCTTTCAGTGTGTGTGTGTGTGTATGGGGGGGGGGCAACTATCTCAAACCTCCCCGACAGCAACTGGGCCTTGTTAGCTGTGCATTGAAATCAGCTTTGACTCTGAGTTTACAATAACAGAGAGGAACTTCGACCACTAAATGCTTTCAGGAAACCCGCCCGTCCTCCTCCTGCCATGTGATGATCCCACCTCTGAAATATTCAGCACCATTAACATTCCGATGGGTATCATCCCCTTTCAGACACAATTCGCTCCGCTCTTCAGACCTGTGGGCGAAGGCAGGGAGAGGCATGGAGCAGATACTATCTGTTCCCATTCTTCACAAGACCTCTCCTTCTCAAAACACACACTTATGAGTTATATTTGGTGCCGAGGAAATGATACACAGACTTGTGCCATGTTGTTTCTTTTTTACAAAGAATAAATCAATACACTAAAATTTAATTATAAATATTTGTGATGGAGTATGATTTTCTTTAAATAGGCACTGGAGTGTATGAGATTTGCTTGCATTAATATCCTAATCAATGAGATTTACATTGAATTAAATCACGCTGTAATCGTATTTGTACTTAAGCGTGTTTGGGCCAAATTAATTTTGTTCTTCAGATAGTGTTCTGTTATCTTTAGATGCTCAACCATTAAAATCTTCCATCAGTGTTATTGGCCAATGAGGCTGAACGTGTTTGATCTTAATTGCTAATGATGTGACTGTGTTGGTAAATTGTTTTGCCAATCAAACCTTGTGTTCTTCGCCTATATTTACAGCTGCTTTCATGTTGTCAAGCCACACAGTCGAGCTGCCGACAATTAGCGTGTGTGTGCTGTCTCTCATCATGTGTGATCATGTGAGAGACAGAGCACTACACTTTAAGCACAATTAGCCAGGCATTTAGGCATCTTAATTGGTGACATTCGATCCCAGGCACTCGCTGATGAACCACTTAGCAGCGGACTTATGGATTAGCAACCGGCACCTCTCTTTCTTCTCAGATGTAACTAACGGGTCAGGAATTAGTGCTCTTAACTCTGCCTTACAGATGAAGACAGCTGTATCGACTTGCGGGGAAAAACGACCTCATCTTCCACTTTGCTTTTGCTGAATTCAGTCGTACTCCCGTCCCGTGTTCTTATCAGCTCCTCGCGTCATGTGTTTTCTCATCTTATCAACCCAAAGCAAAGCTTTTTGTTTAAACTCTGATTTGGACTGCCATGTTGGCAACGGGCCACTCGCATTTGGCCGTGACAGTATTTGGCCTTTTGTTGTCATGGTGCTGAAGCTGTCTCAGTTGTCTGGGCAACATGTGCTGGAGCTCATGGGAGCCTCATAAATGTCATGTATCAACGGAACCGCTTGGGAAGGCAGGAAGTCCTTGCCAAGAAGAAAGATAGATAGAGCGCCACTGGTGTTGGGGATGCCATGTTGCGTTAAATCACGTTTTCGCACATTAACGCCAGACATACACGTGCATACTCGTACAGATGTGCATGCAGCCATGCACAGAAATACACTGACAGTTGCCAACATTTGTGTTTGTAAACAGGCAGGTATGCGCAGAGATCACTAACAAAATCGCATTCAACCATTTTGGTACAAACCCAGAAAAGCTAGAATAAAGTGAGTGCACTAGCTTCAAATAAGCCAAACTCCAGAGCGCTGCAGGAGTGCAGTAAGTGCAATCATTTTTATTTTTTTATTAATTCAAATAAACCATCATCTTCTTAGCCAAGGTGCAGAGTAAGAGATGCGTTTTTAGCCTGCGGTGGAAGATGTGTAGCCGTTCTGCTGTCCAGGTGTTGGTGGGGAGCTCCTTCCACCATTTGGGAGCCAGGACGGCAAACAGTTGTGACTTAGTCGAATGACTCGGTGGCCCTCGCAGTGAGGGAGCATCAAGCCGATTTGCCGATGCAGAGCGGAGCGGGTGAGAATATAGATATTGCAGATGTGCAAACACACTCTTCTTCCCGTCCCCTTTATTCTTACCCTCCCCTTTAAAAGTAACTCCTATTCAAGGAGCCGATTCAGCAGCCTCCACCCCACCCTCTGTAGGTGTGTCACATTTTTGCCACACTTTCCCCTCCTCAGGTCACTGTCGTGCCTGGACCCACTGAAGAAAGGAGGCTTTAAACAGGAGAGACAGCACTTGTCTGTTAGATTAACGTGTCCCCGACGTCACATGCCTTGGCCTGCACACGTCACCACTTGTCTGGAGGTGCCTGTCGAAGTTCATTACAAAATGCCAAGATTTAAGAAATGGAGAAATTTTGTCAAAAGGGTAGACAAAAATCTCTGGGATGCACATAATGTGCATTCCTTTAATTCCCTGATACATTTGATGTGATGTTGTATGTTCTGAAAATGCTGGTATGAAAACAATTTATGTTTTTTTGTTTATTTATAAAAATGCCTTTTGATTTTTTTTTTTTCAATGAGAAATAAATATTTTGGACGCCAGATCATTATTATTCAACGCAAAACACATATTCTAACCAACAAAGCAACTCCAGGCCGAGACGAGGGCCAGTCGGCATTTCAAACGCCCCTGAGATTCCAGATATTCTAATACCGTGGGACCTCCTCTCATATTTATTGTGGGAATCAGAATTTATGATGAGTAAATTGGGCTTCTTCATCTGTGTGCCGGGGGGTTGCAACATGCGGCCGAGATGGCTTGACTTATTGATTACAGGGAGCAGTATGCCCCATTTCAAAGGGAAGGAGAGCCCCCACCACGCAACTTCTGAGAATTAATTTGCCCGGCATGGGCCTTCATGAGAAACACATGTCCGTACACACACACGGAAACGCAGGCATAGGCACAAGGCACACAAAACCAAAGCCTGCAGGTAAAAGAATCACACACACATGAAAAAAAAGAAAAACAGCGCATGCAGACCCCTTTAGCCCCCCAACACACACACACAAGACACATTTTTGGAGTGCTCATTGACAAGACAAGGCCATTCTGCTGTAACCAAATATTGCTGGTACGGGCATATTCAGAAAATCAGCTTCTGACACTCTTTACTAGATACCTTTTTTTCACAATAACAGAAGTGAATTCATAGCTTTTGCATGGTATTCAATGAAGCTACTGTTTCTCACTTTGAAATCTGTAATGTTTTTTATTTTGTTGTCATTATTCCTTATTTTAAATTCAGACTTTCCCCCCCTATGAAATCCGAATAAGAAAGAAAAAAAAAAGAAACATAAACCCTAACACTGAGAGGTATTTAAAAAAAAAAATGTTTTGGCTTCTCAGCCTTTCACATAAAGTAACATGCACTGACACTGTAACTGTACTGGAAGCAAATACGACTCCGACACGGTTCCATCCAAAGCGTTTCTCCAGATCGAGCCACAGCTGAACTATCAGTAGTTCATCCCTGGCATTGTCCACCGGATCACCCTCTGCACTCAGACACCAGCTCCTATTTCACCAGCAGCACCCGCGCTAATTTATCATCATGGTCATGACAGACAACACATCTGTGTGTGAATGGATTGAGTGAGGACAGAGGGAAGTGAAGGAGGGACAGCAGTGCGAGCGAGGGTTGTGTGGGTGGGGATGGGGGGGGGGGGGGCACAGAGAGGGAAGAGTAGGAGGAAAAATGGTAGCAAGGAGGATTCGGATCACACAAACGGCGAGGCTTTTTAAGGGTCATATTTTGTTTGAAGGGCCCCATCCTACCCTTCGCTCGACCTCTCTCTATCCCTCCTGCCTCCTCCCTCATAACACGCTGTCAGCTATCCCCCTCAGCAACTGGACAGCTCATTGTCTTGGGCTATCTTATATTACAGCCCATATACTGCAGGTGTGACATGGAAAAGCATTAAAGAGCTTAAGGAGTGAATTGAGAACGTAGACCTGCAGAGGTTTACGTCGGCATATAAAACTGCGGCTTCGCAGGCTGCGAAAGGGCAAGTCTATGACGACCGCCTCGACACTGGTCCCCGTATGAAAGATTCTTTTCAAAATGTGTATAATTTATTTACATTATATTGCTGGTTGACTGCCGCCGCAGTGTTTGTCGGCGTGGCCGAGCCGGAGCAGTGATGAGCATGATGGGCAGATAGGTGGAAATATGGATACACACCAGATGGGGGGGGGGGGGGGAATACACACACTTACACACACGCGTCTCGTGTTCATATGTGCAAGCTCATATTCATACGGTATTTATGTGTGCTTGTGCGTACATGCGTGCACACATGTCGAGACAGCAGGTGTGTGCACGCGTTCTCATGTGTGTGTTCAAGCAAGCATATCTGTTTACTTTTGCTCTCAAAAACCCACTCACATTTGAATGCAGGAGACAGGACACATCTCCCTGCTCTGCGAGCCGCTAGACAGCTCAGTCAGAATATTTTAGAGTACACACACCCACACACACACACACACACACACACACACACACACCTCTCTAGGGTACCTCATATGCGGCACCTGGGGAGTGCAAAATGGAACTTTTTAAAAGCCAAAAACACTTCTCCCGAACAAACTAGTCACGCTTAATAATACCACACCTGTGTTTCTCTCTCCTCGCTCGCGACAGGCCGTCATTATCTACAAGGGGAGGGTATTTTGGCTGCTTTTTCGGGAAAGGTCGTTGTTGTTTTGGTGTCTGAAAGCCTTGCTACATGACATGGCAAATAGACTATGAACTATTTGGAATCTATGCATCAACAAATACATTTTGGTTATGGAAATGGAAAAAGGAAAAAGGAAAGAGCTTTGTGGATATAGCGTGAAAGCACTGCAACTTTGCAAACTCCTGAGACATTCGATTGACTAAATTGCCTGTTTTGGACCTGCAGTCGTGCTGCAATATTTTTGTTGAGCATTATATTTAGGAATCAAGAAAATCTATGGTGTTGAGATGTATTTACTTTTTGCGATACCGCACGAGAGGAGTTGAGGTAAATGAACTTATGTACACACAGACTCGCAAAAAACAAACACACACAGACTCCAAGCACACAGCCAGAATGTATACAGGCAAACACAGATGCACCTTCTGCTCTTATGAAGATAAATATGGCAAGGGGTAGATTTTCACCCGCACCCACTGAACGGGACACACGCATTCATCTTTGCTGTAGTTGGGGTTTTGGGTGTGTGTGTCTGCCTGTGACGGAGGGGGGTGGGGGGGGGGGATGCATATTGGGGATACAGCGGCAAGGGTGTGTGCACCTCACTGCCTTTTCAATGTATGGAAATGTATGTGCATTTTTAAAGTAGGGGGGCTAAATTTATTTCTCTTCCCCACGTGCACCCTTCGCCCCTTCCCCTCTCTCCACACCTCATTCCCGAAGCTGATAGACCTATGGATGCATGATAGATGGAGAGAGAGGGGGAGAGAGAGATGGAAGGGGGGGGGTCTCTGCATGGATGCATACATGCATGCATGGATGTATAGAGGCCCCACCCCACCCCTTTCCACTCAAACACACGCTATAAAGTCCCTAACACACACACGCATACACACCTCTGAATGCAGGATTCATGCGCATACCAAACGTAATCCATAGTTTTTACATAATGGGGAGGAGGAAAGAGGGGAGGCGAGCTGGCTCCTGTAGCTGGGTGATAAAGATAATATGAATCATCTGACTCTTTCTCTTTCTCTTCTGTATGTACACACATCCACCTAGGGAGATGCTGATATGCTATAGGGGAATATAATGAGATATGGAGAAGGTCCCCCCAGATCGTCAAGAACACATGTGGGTCATATGTGTGCTTTGTGCAATTTCCACAATGTCTGAGGATTATGCTTCACGGTATGCAGAGATTTAAAGAAATTACTCCAAGTGCAAGTCACATGTGAGCGGAATGGCAAAGCTATTGCACTATTTGGGCGCATTGCATAAAGGCAATCGCATTGGGAATGCACCATCGAGTGCACTGTTTTGATATGCAATTGATGGATTTTCTGCACGTTTGTATAATGTTATGTATATACTGGGAGATAGGAGTTTGTTTGTCGCTGGAATTAATTAAGCAAAAAAGTATGCAACACACTCTACATACAAACAAAAAGAAAAGTCACTGTTAATTATTCAGAGAAAGTTAATTTTTCTGAATATAATTAAAGGCATTTAACCATCAGGGACAGAGTGAGATCAAAGATGTATATTTGATGTCATACAGATAGCATTTTTAAATTAGCAAACCCTCTTAACTTTATAATTATCTTTAGTGTGAGAACTGAGGCAGGAAGTTCTTTTGTGTTAATTCTGGGTCTGAAATAGTCTCCTAAGAATTAGATGAAAATTAATTAGAAATAATTGCAGATAGACATGCAGATTGCATTTACAATGCAAATAAATCTTAGCAGAGCAGGACTAAAGTTACTTTTTGTGCCAGTATTATTCTGTTATAACAGTAAAAATATAAGAGGGCTATTTTCATTGAAATACATAAACTTAACAGGAAAGCTATTTATAAAATTCTAACATGGATTCTAACTGGAATGTATGTTAAACCAGGGTTTCTTTAAATTAAACAATATATTCCTTCACCATAATTTCATTGCAAAACATGACAACATTTTCCATTCTTACTTCTGCGAAAGGAGTCATGTTTTTGGATGTGTGTGTCACAATTGCTCTCTCCCCTACCCCGCTCTCCCCATGTTTCTGCTTGAAGCTGACACACACAGTAATGTCCAGATATATCAAGAAAGATAAATAGAAAGAGGGACTGAGATAGGGTGTGGTGTGTGTGTGTGTGTGTGTGTGTGTGTGTGTGTGTGTGTGTGTGTGTGTGTGTGTGTGTGTGTGTGTGTGTATGAGAGAGAGACAGAGAGAGAGAGAGGGAGGGAGAGAGGTTGAATTCTATCTCCAAGTATCAGTGGCCCCACGGAAAAATAGAATTGTTTCCTCCATATTAGGAATCAAAGCTAAGCTCGGTGTTATTGTGTCCACCATTTTGACTGCAGCCGACAGACCTTGAGGAAGCAGGTGCACCGGGATGAGTGTGTAGGTGTCTGTACATTTTATTTATTCTTTTTTTGTTATTTTGATTTGATTTGTGCAGGACAAAACGCATGCTTCTGTGAATGCAGTTGTTGTTATATATATATATATATATATATATATATATATATATATATGGATGCATATGTGCATGTATACATACATATACACATATGCAAATGTGTAAATATATTTATATATACATATAAATATATTTAATATAATGTAATATATGTGTACGTGAATATGGGTAAGTGCGAACATGTGTGCGGCTGGTGCACAAGCATCTACGCCTGCAGGTGTCTGTGCCTTGTGCATTCATAGTCCCAGGGAACTGTTGACCTCACCCAGCGCCCCCCGCACAACCACACTGTGTGTTTCTAGAGGATCCTTGAACTTGACCGTGGAGGGAGAGGGGTGACGGCACTGGAGCTAAGGCTTAAAACAAACCACTCTGATGGACAACAAAGACGCGAGGGGGGGGGGGGGGGGGTGGAGGGGTGGAGGGTGTTGGGGGAGGGTGTTGGCGTTGGCTTGGGTTGGATGGTGTATAAAGGTTGAGATCCAAGGGGGAAGGTCCCCAGGGGGCATGTATGTTTGCGTTGGTGTGTCCATATGTAGTTTATCAGGCCTTAAAAATCTGTTCCTTTATTCAGTCATCCATTCATTAGCTCATTTTTACCTGTATTTATATATTTGGTTTCACTTTCATTAGACTGGACAAATGAGAACTACATTAACTAACATGAAATATTTTTTCATGATTACTGCCTCTTTTTTTTTTTTTTTTACTTTTTTTTTATAGTGGTTCAAATGTTGCCACAATTAAACAGCACAGTGAGGTTATAAAGCTGGCTCTCATGAGCAACATGTGTTCCTCGCTGTGTGTTGTGTGGCCATGCATATAAAATGTCTTTAAATATTTGTGTTCATTGATGCTTATGTTGCTGTTATTTCTGCGTGTGTCCCTGCATGGTACTCGATGTATGTGGACGGCTTAGAGATTACAGTGATACATAGATTAAATGCAGAAAACTAAGTTTGATTTGATTTCTGGTCTGAACTACTCAAATATGAACGCCACAACACTAAAGAAAACAAATGTGTGAACGCACGAGTGTGAGCATGTGAGACCATCATTCCAAATGTATGTGGTAAAGATGAGTTTAAACAAGAAGCTGCAGGAGAAGATGAAAGGAGTCAAACAAATGGGTTGAAGGGAGATAGAGAGGAGGAGGAGGAGGAGGATGAGGATGGAGAACAGGTTGGGGTGGGAGGGGGTTGAAAGAGGTCAGGGAGCATAGCATCTCTTGGTGAGGAAAATGAAGTAGCGTGTGTGTGTGTGTGTGTGTGTGTGTGTGTGTGTGTCTTCCTAATTGTGAGTAGAAGGTGAGGGGTGAGGTCTTGGCATGCTTCTCGCAAAAACAGCAGATAGAGATGGACAGTCAGAGGCTCCGTTGTACTGTGTGAGTGTGTGCATGCGTATGTGCACGTGTATGCATGGGTGTCTGCGTGCTTGTGTGTGCATGTGTGTGTGCGCACCTATGAGTGTGAGTTTTAATAGCCACAGTCAGAGAGCCTCTGTCAGACGGTCAGCTAATTGGCCATCTTACAAGTACAGAGGAGGCTGCTCGCAAATTGGCAAAAAGGGCAACCGGCTTCAATCTGATACCAAACTCCTTTCTGTCACGATGCTGTCCATTAGACAACAGCTTAAGTCAGGGAAATGGAACAAAAATAAAGAAAAACAGAATACAAAACGGGGAAAATAGTGGCGTAATTGTGCTTTGGAGACTCGTGTTGTTGCGCTTGACCCGTGTGTAGCGAGACAACGGGGATCATGCCAGATTTAGCGTAAATAAAAATTTGGGGGAAACGTTGCCAATGCGTTGGGCTGCTGGGTTTTTATATTTGTGTGTGAATGCATGTGCCGTTCCCTGTTACAGAAACCTTGTGTATTTAAATCCAAGTAAAGTCCCTACTGGGTTCCAATTAGGAACAGGTTTCCTAACGCCCTGAGGGGAACTGATAATTATGCTGTTGACTGTGGAAGTGTGCGTGTGTGTGTGTGTGTGTGTGTTTTCAGGGGGGCTTAACACGCGTGTTATTTTTTTTCCTGTAATGTTTACAATGTTGACTTTGTTAGTTGTATCAAATGATTCTAAATAATTAGACTTGATATGAGATTCAAATCCTCTTATCTCAGTTGTTTACCATGAGCCAAAACACACAAACTACCATGTCGTGCACAGAATCAGGCACATATAGTTGAGTAGTTGTTTCTGAACATTTTAGAGACCTGGTGCACATGGTGTCTGTATGTGTGTGTGTGTGTGTGTATATGTTGTGTGTGTGTGTGTGTGTGTGTGTGTGTGTGTGTGTGTGTGTGTATGTTTGAGGTTTAGAGGGAATGTACAGCAGATAGTAGTTACTCTTCTTTTTAATTGTGTAATGTTTATCCTGCTGATGGTCCTGGCTGTACCATACAATTATTCATAATTGGACATTATGCAGAGATTCAAATCCTCTTATTTCTGTTGTTCACAAACTGCTTTAGGTATGAAATCTAAGGAGCAGCAGTTTTATATATATATATATATATATGCGTGTATTTCTGTGTAGATATGTGCATGATTGCTTGTGTGTGGGTGTGAGTGTGACAGGTAGCCGTGCCCTAATGCTCTTAAACTCCCCGCCCGCCGCCTAACCTTGAAAAGAGAGAGTGACGCTGATGTAGTGGACAGCACACCTTTCACATCTAAACCTAAATCTTGAAAAATGTCCCCTCAGATAAAATGGATGACCCAACTGTTGGAACGCATTGGTATAAATTCATTGTTTTTGCCAAGCTGAGCTCACAAGAAAGCCAAGAAAACGTTGACTTTTCTCCGTATGGTTTTTCTGCTATTTGAGAATGTTGCCATCATGGTGAAAAAGCAGTTTATTTTTAGCACTGCAGTGTTTTTGGGGGACACCAGGGCCATTCTTTCTGTGTTTTCTTGAACTCTTATTGTGGTTGCCACTATTTCCATATTGTGTCGGTGCAAAAACGCCTCGCAGAGGGAGAATTGAATATGAGATATTTACAGCGTTTTTCTTAATCCGTACAGATGGACGTGCCGGGGTGTGTTCGTATCGCTGTAAACTGTTGTAGACTTATTCACATCAGACGAGCTTCTCGGGAAGGGGGGGGGGGCATGCGGTTAAAATCCAACTCCATTTACAAATCAGAGATAATTTTCACACTCCCTTCTGAAGATTTTTACATGGAAATGAAGAGAGCGGAGTGTTGAGGGGGGCACAAGGAATCTTTTGAGACTGCAAAACAGCATAATTGTTTTGGTATCCAGTCGGGTGTTATACTACACATAATATATGGTTATTTCATACAGCCCCCAGACTGCCAAGATGTTTTCAATTTGGCACAGCCCTGCGATCATGATATCACAGAGAAAAGAGGGAGAGAGAGCTTCCAGTCTGGGATGGTCAGAGCAGTGAGAGGGCGATCATTTTGCCAAACTCAAAGCACCCCCCCCCCTCTCTCTCTCCCTCTCCCTCTCTCTCTCTCTCTCTCTCTCTCTGGGACGAATAATTCCACAGTTGCTGAGGCACTGAAAAAGCAATCTGCGGAATACCCCAGGGTCATGTCTGTGGCCGGATGATTTGTGTGAAATGTCATACATTAAATATAAGTTTAACATTCAGCCCGGTGCACTGTAAAACTGCCCTGTCGTTGCCACAGTCCGCCATTTCCCTCTGTGCAGAGAGGGTTCGGGTTCAGGAAAGCGGTCACAAAGGAGTTGGACACACAAATACACACATACACACTACCCCCTGTGTCTGCCCAATCTTAGAGGGAGTAGGAGTGAAGGGGGTTGCAAACGACGGGGAGTTGTGAGGCCATTCGATCCACAGCTGCATTTCATTTACGAATGCGAAAGCACTAACTTTTTCTTTTTTTTCCCCCTGAAAAATATATCTATATAATATATTTTTTTCAATTTCATCTTGTATTTTTCCCAGGGAGCTTTCGGGCCAGACAGGCATTGAGGAAAAAAAGGGGGGGGGGGGAGGTAGATAGACAGCTGGACAGAGAGACGGGCAGTTTGTCTCGAGGCAGGTGTTGAATTCCCGTCCAGGCTGAGATGAGAAAGTAAGAGAGGAGGTGAGGAAGGAAAAAAGGGTTGTAACTAATTCATAAAGTTTCAGGAAAACAGCAGCCAGTGAGAGGAAGAGAGAGTGAGGAGACGCGAGAGAGACAGAGGAAAAAGGTGTCTCCAGGGACTTCAGTGAAGCAGTCATCCCAGCAAGAGAGAGAGAGAGAGAGAGAGAGAGAGAGAGGGGAGATTCTGTCCATCCTAGCAGATGAGAAAGAAATGACAGAGAGGGTACAAAGGATGTCATCCGCCAGATGGACAACTGATGAGTTTTCTCTTTGTCTTTCTGTGTTTTTTTTTCCTAGCGGCTTGTTTGTTTGTGCTCAGTCTGAGCCTCTGGAAAGTTTCTGTCTGAATGACTACAATAAGACCATGTGTTTGATATGTAAAGAGGAAACATTGCGGGTATTTCAGAAATGGGAAATTCATTGAAGATGGCCGAGTTTGGTGATGATCAAAGGGCAAACACTGGGTGTTTTGAGTACAGAAAGTATAAAACTAGATCTGCCCTGATCAGGATGTGCCAGACCCATTTGATATTGTTCATGATTGTGATTATGTACCTCTCTGCCGCTTCAAAAATAGTCTTATCTTCTTGGCACAGTTCAATTTAGTTTTTGCCCGCTGGTGTTTGACAACATTTGCATCTAAAAATCCATGTACCCTTTCTCCAAATTCTGCTTATTATTGCCATGAAAGAGCTTACCACCAGATTTATCAATTTCACCTTGAAGGTGTTGTACTCGCCAGTGCATTTGTAAGCAAGTCGGAACTCTTTGAAGACAAACACAGTATCGCACAATCTGTAACCCCCCCTCCCCCCCTTTCCTACCCTTCTCCTCCCTTTCCACTAGCTACTTCAAAGCAGAAAGGCTTAGATGAAGGTTTGGAAAGAAATGGAAAACAAATTGTTCATTTGTATCTGGGAGGAGACCAGACACTTGAGCAAATTCTCTCTGCATTCTCTCTTTACACGCGCCGCAGTGAAGTTATCTTAAGGTGGGGTGCAGGAGAACCAGGGAGAGGCGAGGCTCAAGCTATTGCTGTTTTAAAGTGTCAGGCAGGCAATCAAATGTGTAAATGAGAGCAAAGCTGGTCGATCATACAACTGAAGGAGAATTTATTGCACTTCAGGAAAAGAAATGCTGTTGTTATTTACACTGCAGTAAAAGTAGCAAAGCAATACTTGTTTTTATAGTATTTTTAGTATATATTTGTGTAAGTTTTTAATGTATTAAGGCACAGTTGATTAAATAGTCCATGTGTAAAATTATTGCACCATTGAAGATTCAACTGGAGACTATTTTTTAAGTCATGATGAAGTTAATTGACTTTTTTTAGTGTTAATACAAGTGTAATAAAATAAAAAGAATCACACACAGATGTATAAAGCGATGATCATCAAGGTGGAAGGCCGAGGCCATAGCTTATTAGGCTTACCTATAATTTCACAGAACAACAAAAGCATGCACTCTTTTTTTTAACACTTGTAAGAGACCCATCTCCATTTATTATACCCGGCCATGTAGCTTTGATCCTGGATACACGTGTGCTCTTTCATTTGCAAAATTGAGAGGCATTGTCATGTCAAATGGCAGGCTTGACTTAAATTGACCACATGGAGTTAAATAGATACCTTGCTCAAAAGGAGAGACATTCAGATAACATGCATAATACTCTGCTTTACTCTCAAAGGTGATGCTGGAACCCTAAATTCAAACAAGCTAATAGATGAAGAAGAACCACACTTAAAGTCACCTCTGCACCAATTCATCATGTCGGTGTTTGATTGATGAGATGAAGGAGCGTGTGGCCCAACAAAATTGTAGCTGCCACTCTTTAGTGAGACCGGCCTCCAGTCAAGCACCAGTGCAGCGTATCTGGGGAATTTACATCCATGTGGTTAGTGGAGGTTCAAACTGGGATTGAAGACACGAGTCGTTGCCGTGTTGTTGGCTAGTTTGACCGTATCTACGACCGGATCCATACATACAGTGCATCCTAGTCCACATTGTATATTGCTGAGGACGCAGGATTCCATACCATAAGGGTATATCTAAGTAATTCATATATGTGTTGAGCTTCGGGCCTGTGATAAGGAGAAATGGCTTGATGGAAGAAGGCCAGGCTGCGGCTCCTTGGCCATTATCCACAGGCAGGCAAATCAAGCCAGCAAATCAGGAACAATGGAGCCCTCAAAGAGCAGAGTGGGGATCAAAGCAGCACTAACTGGCCATTGCAATCCAATTGAAATGTTCACTTTGCATCTCTCCAAAGGTAATGGATGTGGAGAGTGGGAGGTGAAAAGAAAGAGCTGCCGCTCGCATTTGACGTAAAATTATGGAAGGTAAGAAGCGAAAAAAAGGAGGAAAAATGCACGTGACAGCCCTGGCCTTCTCAAGTCATCTACTGTAGAAGCTTCATAATGTCCCTTGGTTATTTTGACTTTGAATTTGCGAAGACCCATTTTTTCACTCCCTTTTTTTTCTTCTTTTTCCTTTGAACCTTCCAATTGTAACATTATGATGATATATGAGATGCTATACTATGGCCCTTGTGCATGTGGAGTAGGATTGAGGCAGGCTATTTCTTAAAGTGTCCTCTCACTCTCTCTCTCCACCTCTCACTCATCCGCCACGTCTCTCTAGCTGTCTCTCGCTCTCCCCCTCTCTTTGTCTCCCCCATCACTCCATCTTCCCATCTCTCCATTTGAATGTGTTGATCACCTGGGGAGATGCTGCATTAATGCTGACGCCCAGTAAAAAGCAGAATCTCCTCTTTATTTATCTGCACTAAAATTCCTCCCAATCTTTCCAGCACATTTCACTCAATCACGCAACTCAGGCCATTCCATTAGCCACACAGGGGCGTTTTACCTCATTGAGCACAACACGCCCCGCACTTCTATGAATATAGATTCCCCTAAATTATGTATAATGGGAGTGCTCAGATTTTAGCATTTTTGCTAAGAGGGTTTGAGGGTGTACGAGTTGTTTCTGCTGCTTTTTAAGTGCATCTTGAAATTCACCATGTCTGCAAGCATCTGGCGTTTGTGTTTGCTCCCTCTGAGTGTGTAGATTGTAAATGGAGTAATGTGGACGTGTAAGAACATCTAAAATTGTCAATAGGTCAAAACAAAGTTCTCTGAGTGTATGTTTGTATGATGGATGAAAGGTTAAACATGGATACATGTTTTTAGACGTTGTTCCTTCCTCCCAAACTATTGCTTTGAGGCAACAACTTGGATTGGTTACACCTTTTTTACTGTTGCTTTGTTAAAAACTCAGTAGCCCAAGTTGGACCGATCTCACAAGCAACTTGCAAGGTTGTAGTGTGGGGAGTGTGAATTTGATCTCTTGTTGTGCTGAACATTTTTCTGATCTGAGTGTGAACTGTGTGACTAATTGGACGGTAAGTAATTTTAATTCACATGTTGGCAGTTGGTGGCCATGTTGCTCAGCAGGAGGGAGGGACACAGTGGAGCAATATCAACAAACAGACCAGCAATTCTATAATCAGAACAAAATCAACATCCTCATTACTGACTCTGAGCTGCTGCCGACATCAAAACGGGCTTCAAACTCTTTCCCCTTGTTTTCAGGGAGTGATTATGTTTAGTGTCGGCCAGACATATCAACTTCTGTTTTGCACAGAGGCAGGCTCACCAGAATACTAATCACCTACCAGAGGGATAAAGTTAGAGATATTTTAATCACATTCACATTTTGGCTGTTCATGCTATGTAGCGCCATATTCACCTTGGAGTAATTGAAATATGTACTAATTGTTTCATGTATGGGATGTGAAATTCAACATGTGATGCAGTATGTGGATGCACCCTTTCCAGTTGGTTTCAGTCTTCTCCAAAGTGAGTGACGGGTGTTTCAGACAGACATTTTTGGATGGCAGACATTGAAAAATATTTCTGTCTTAGGCATGGCTGTTTTTGACAGAAGGAAAATTGACAGTAGTTGGAGGGAAGTAATGACACTGTATGTAACCTCAGTAACATACAGTGTCATATTATTTTACTTTTGTCTACTTGGCAAACTGTGATTATATAGCTGAGTACAACAGCAATAAGAGTTCTGTGTGCCTGTGTTGACCTCTGCAGCTACACTGTTGGGAACCTTCAGGTATCTGGACCTGTGGTTTGTGATGCAGAAAGGCATCTTTAACAGCTCCTTTGAACCTATTTTCTGTGTTTTTATGGCTCATCCACTTTGTTATATTTTAATAAGAGAGGTGTATTTTTTACTGTTTAAAAAATGAATTTAATATTTGCTTAAAATCTTTTTTTTAAATCAGACAAATTGTAATTTGCTTCATGCACTATGTCCAAAATGCAGAACTTCTACACTTTATGCATAGTCCAGCAGCAATAGCTGTGAAAACTGTTCAGGGCCAACTTCAGCCCAACTACGGGATGCATTGATTAGGCTGAGCACCGATCACATATGAATAAGTAACCGAGACGAATCACAGCCGGACTTCATGCAGCTTGGCCCCGTTTGCAGCACTCGCTCAGCGGTCCTTTGTGATTACACGTGCCTAACGCTCTTTAATATATTCTATAATATCACATGACTGTGCTTTTTATTTGCCTGCGGCTAAGCTTGGCAGAAACCAGACGTAAGTAAAGGCCAATAGGTTGAAGGTTGCCAGGGCTTTCTGCATGTTTCATGAACATTGCACCCGTGACACCCATTGAAATTATGCTGTGGAAATTCAAACGTATGTCGGAATCTTTTTTAGAAATGACTCTTGGCCGTGCGGGATACAGCAGCAGTATGCAGACGAGTGCCAGAGAGGCTGTCAAGCCTGTTTTAGGTTGAACCGGGCCTCCGACGCTGGCTGTCTCTGTTGTTAGAGTGTAATGGACGTGTCACCCCTGAGGAAAGGCTGCTGGCTGCCTGGGTCACCATGCCCTTCAGCACATGACACACACGTCACGGATGTGACAGGAACATGCAAAAAGCATACAGACGCCATGGCAACCGGGTCTGCATGCGCGCGTGCACATGCGCACAGCTGCGTGTGTATTGATCTGCCGTGTTTTCCAAACTGTATTATTGACCTAAATGCTGTTTCTAACATCTAATCTGTTCAAGCCGAGATGTAATTTTATAAAGAATTTAGAAACTTGTTAGTTTCACTTAAGAGATTGTCAGCTGATGGAAATGTATTGCCGCGATTTAGATGGATTACTTTCATAAAACCCGATGTTGCTTTGGAGGGAGCCAAATATAGTAAGTGTTCCAGTAACCGTAGGATGCCTCAGCACCCACACAGACACACACACACACACACACACACATAAACATACGACAAACACTTTCTCATATACAGACGCATACGCACTAACACTTGTTATCGATCTACAGCTTAGCTCATGCCAGCAGGTAGTCCAACTCACCGGTTATTCTGAGGAATTGCTTTCAGTAGCTCTATCCCCCCACCCCCTACACACACACACACACAGACACACACACACACACACACACACACACCCGCACACGCACACAAGCACTACACGATTGTTTCCAGTGGTTAAATCTACGCAATTTGTGCACAACCAACTCGTAAGACACCATCACCTCCTCTTCACAGATCAAGGGCTGAGTTAGTCGATACCACACACACACACACCCGTGCACCCTTATAACTGAACCAAGTTTAATGCCTTGAGAGTGTCAAGTTGAATACTGTTGCATAGTTAGAAACAAAATCCTTCATCCTGTCCTCTCATCCTTCCCCTTCCTCCTCTAAATATTGCTTTTCCTCCTTCTCTGTCATAGTCATGCTTTTTGAATGCTCTTTACAGCCGATAACACAGTTTGGAGTGTAAAGGATCAGGGATTAAAGCGTTTTCTGTGAGTATGTATGAATGGCTTGGGCGTACTCGTGTGCATGTGCATGTCATCTTTGTTGTGATCCCAAACGGCCGGGCCCTGCCCCTACCAGCGTGTCCCTTTTTTGAATCTAATTTTAAAACAAGTAAGAGGAACACAAAGTTCAGTTGGTAAAACCGACGTTAGGTACAATGGAATGTTTCTCATTAAAGTCAATCAGCCAGTAGACAACAAAAGAACCTTTCATTGAAGAATATGAAGTGAAAATAAAAAACAGGGCAACGCTTTCGCTGGCACCGCTCTCCTTGTAATATGTTATGTGTGGAGCCTCCTCCTCCTCTCCCAAAATCGGCCCCTCTTGTTTGAAACAGATCGAATTAAGATGTTCAAGGATTCTTTTTTTTTTTTTTTTTTAGCCCCGTCCCGCTCTTCTGAAAGGTCATAAGTCTAATGTAATTATAGCACATAACTGTGGTAAGAGAAACACATGCCAGGAGATGATATGAACATACAAGCTGTAAACTGCAACTTTCTTTTCGCTAAGCAGAATGTTGCTTTTTATGACTGAATCAATATCTTTAACCAAGGCTTGTAAAGCAGCCCAGTTAGAGACTTTATTTAGGTTTACCGCTGCCTGACCTCCTCATACTCCGCCTTGCCTTTCCCTGCATGAGAACAGCAGGAAGCCTTGCATAAGAACCAGCAGGCATTACGTACAGTATATATGAAACGGCCCCTATGTGGTCCATTTTCAAACAGACATTTATTAAATTTACCGTGATGTATATACTGTTTCTTGATATGACTGTGCTCCAGACTATGTTAAATGGATTATCTTTTCCACTTAAAACTATTCAAGCTGTATGTAATGATTCATTTAGAATATTAAAACTAAAAAAAAAAGTAATTTAACATTTACTAAATTGCATTACATGTAAAATAAAATAAAATCTGTTTTGCACTTAAGATGTCATTTTAAAATAATCTGTTAGGTAGAAAGGCAGTTTTGCAGTTCTTTAGTATATATTTAGTATATTAAAACTTTCTGAAGTGAATAGTTGGGCAAACTGAGGGGGGAAGTAAAGACATTTTTCTAAAGTAATAAAAAGTTAAAAATCCAGAAGGTGTACTCAGTACTAAACTCAATGTAGGGAAAATGAAAGGAGAGAGGAGAGAGCCCACAGTAGGTTGTGGAATAATTGTTTTTATTAAGTTTTATGCATTTCATACGGCTGGGGTCTGAGCCTACCTCGGCCTCTCTGCAGGAGATGGGCTGCTGCAGTACGGTGACATGTGAGTGGCGGGGTTTGGCTGAGTTAGCATTCTCACTAGCGAGCTAATCTACTAGCACGTCTACTGTCAGCTGACCGCTGTTGACCAATGCAGCATATTGTTACCAACTTATCTACACACTTTTATCTTTTTTTAAATGTGACAACATTTTTAATAGGAAGCGATGTTATGGCTTCATTATCTCATATTTCCTCCTCAGACAGACATCGTGAACAAAGTCATGTTCGCTGGGCGACAGCAAACACGACTCTGATAACCAGACAGTTGAAACGCTCCTGAAATGTTCTGCATGAATATTCAAAATGGGTCTCCCGTGGGGATGAGTTGGAGGGAGGCGGGCACGCTACAAGTCGTTAGTTTGTTTATCTCATAAATGTAATCATTAATTAAATATTTAAATTACTTTTGCATCATTTGAATCATGATTTGTCACAACTTGATAGAGAAAAACGAGACTTCCAAAACCATGTGAACTACGACACTTTGCTCTCGCTCTGGCACAGCACTCTTGTCCTAATCATCACACATTCAGACAAACAGCATCGCACTGTATGCTTTGTTTTATTTAGTTTATGTAGTAATCAGTCAGATTTCATCAAAACACACCGATAATAATTTAGCTTGAACACACCTTTAATTGTTTCCCCCCACTTGACTTCCGTGTTACTTGTCTAAATGAGTAATTATGTTGTGTATTGAGATCCGCTCTGATCTTTTTGGCCGTGGCGAGGTCGGCTGTAATTATTTTCCTGGCCGAGGCAGAAATAGAGAACGTAATCCAGAAAAAGAGAAGAAAACTTTTAATAATAATGATAATAATAATAATAATAATCCGCACTTTGACTAGCCAACAAAGAATCAGGTGTGTGTGTGTGTGTGTGTAGGAGGATGGAGGTGGCGGTGTGAGCATGCTCTCTCTGCTATTTGCTCGCCTGGTAATCAGCCAAACACGCTACAAGTCTCCTGCCATGATTTGCCCCCCAGTGTGTCTCCAGTCTGAACGCCTGTGAGTAAGTCAGTGTTTCGCTATGTCGACGTGTGCATGTAATTATATAGTTCATATCCAGTATATCGTCTCAGTGTGTTTGCATGGGACCGCGTTTGTGCTTGAGTTTACTCTGTGTCCATCTGTGTGTGTGTGTGTGTGTGTGTGTGTTTCAGGATTTATATTTGTTTCCTGTGCCATTCCCCTACTGAGGGGTATACCCAGAGGTTTACAGCTTGTGCGTGTGTGCGTGTGTGTGTGTGTGTGTGAAGCCTTACATGCTCACAGATGTGTGTATTTTTTCCGGATGGGAATACAACTCCTAGGACATTTAATCTAGGGTGAATTTCACGCTAGTTACTGCTTGTCATCAAATGTTTCTAGCGTAAAATACTGCAGCGATCTTTTATTGGCGGATGTTCGGGACGAATTCACTGTCAGACCCTTGAGTGCCCGACTGCCCTCCAGATAGACTGAAATTGTGTGTGTGTGTGTGTGAGAGAGAGAGAGAGAGGGGGAGATAGAGAGAGGAAGAGAGAGAGAGAGAGAGAGAGAGAACGAGACAGACAGAGAGATGGAAAAAGGAAAAAAAGTAAGAGGAAGAGATAAATTGTAGTCAACTTTTTTTTGCCTCCATTTTGATGCTTTTCAGTTGACATAAATGAGTGTATGGAAGAGTTGGAAGTGCAAATTAAAACTTTGTGCCGCAGAGATTCAGTGACACAAAAGCCTTTTTTCCACACACACACACACACACACACACACACACACACACACACACACACACACACAGATCTGATCCCAAGCTTAGGGGAAGACGGATCCAGTACATCTACAGTCGTATGTGTTCACTTAGCAAGCCACAGCTGCTAGTGCCATTACTACGATTTCCTGTGTGTGTATGTCTCTCTGTCTATCTGCTCCCTCAACACACACACACACACACACACACATCTAAGGGCCCGATCCAAATGGGTTTTAGCAGGACACATATTTTACACCCGCCTGAGTCGCTCTGATGTTCAGGTGCTTTGCTATAAAATGTGACCCAGGTTGTCTCTTAATGCATATCGCAGCCTCCAAATATATGACGTATTCCCTGCATTCCTTCTAAAAACAAAGGAAATAACTCATAACCTTAACTTTAAGCGCCTGAACAAAGGAAGGGGTAATAGCTTTTTTTGTGCCTTTATATTGAAAGCGCTCAGTAGTCAAGCAGGGCAGTGTAAAACAAAGGACATTTGTTTAATAGAATAATCCTTCCTGTGTTTAAGGCGACTCCAAAGCTTTCAAATTTGAGTCTTAATGTTTCGACAAGCTGTTCAATCAGTTGTTTTTTGAGGACATCGCAAATGGCAGGCTGTCTCTGAAATACGTTTGCTTGTTTTACCTGACCCACTTTTCCCTCGCTGTGTGTGTTTGTGTGTGTGCGCTGTCCCTCTTTGCTCAGAAGGTTGTAAATGTAATCTTAGACACATGTTACTTCGGCCGATGTTTTTCAGATTGATGTCAGTTGCGATTAGCATATCTCCTGCCAAGACACAGGAGTGCTCTTTAGAGCCCGGTCTCATACACACTCACTGACTCTCACACACACACACACACACACACACACACGCACGCGGGTACACAAACCGTTGGGTAAACATAGCTCAGCTGCCATTTTGAATGATTGCACGATTATTATTTGATGCAGTGATTTATTTTGAACGCAGCCTGTAAGTAAACTGAGGCAGGAGCGGATGAGAAATCTGACTGACAAGCTCCAAAACAAAATTCTACCCCAAGACGGTCTCCTGACACTCCTTTCCTGCAACATATTATTACATCCTGGCCACACACACACACACACACACACACACAAAAAACAAATTTTAACACTCCCTGGCCTCCAACTTTAATGTCACCCTGTCTGTTTCTTAAAAATGCCGTCTGCCAAGAGCAGCCATGTAAATGCAGCTGTGACCAACACACTCCTGTGTCGAAACTGTTTCATTTACATTCATCTTGTGCTTGGGAATGGAGAATTCCTTCTCCAATGTAAGACAGCGGGGGAACTGTGCAAAACGAATTTCTCGCCATCTCTGGAGAGGGAACGATATAGGGATTCAGAACACACCCTTCAGACAATGGATGAGGAGGGGGTCTTATTTTCTCTTCTCTCCCCCTTCTTCCCCCTGTCTCTCTCCACACCTCCCTGACCCTGCTTCCCCTCAACCTGCCCAGCAGAGTGAGAGAATAAGTGTAGCACCAACAGGGGGGGAGGGGGGGTGGAGAGAGGCAGAAAGAAAGTCAGATAAAAGTAGTTAAAAGAGAGAGAAAAGAGGGGAGGGGGGGGGGGACACAACAGGAGAGTGACTGACCAAATACCCAGCGACAGAACAAGAGTGGAAGACAGATGCAGAGAGGGAAAGGGAGAGGGGGAGAGAAGATGAGAATATATATGCGGTGGCCAGTGTTGTGAGACAAGGCAGGTTGCTGTCACTTTAAAAATGACTGTAATAAAAGTGACCGTCGGAAGATGGATCTGGTGATTTTGGCTTGCTAATCAGTCATCTGTGAAGAGGACCACAGCCCAGATTCAGCGGCCGCCTGACACCTCTTGATTGATGCCTGTGCCCGATAAAAAAGGCCCATTAACTGTCCTCCTATTAAAGTGGGTGAAATGGCAAAAAAAAAAAAAAAAAAATGCTCCTCTCTTCCACTCTGCTCTTCCAATCTCTCTTTCATTTAAACCCCTCTATCCCTTTATATGTTCTGCCCTTTTTGCTTATCAGTTCTCTCCACGCTGTTAAGGTAGTCTGTTCTTCTTACGGTTATTATTGAGATAGTGGGAGAGATGTTAATCAGAGAGGCCTGCTTGTGTTTGTGCGCGTGTATACTTGTTTGCGTGTGCACCGGATGTCACTTACTGTATTTGAGCACAGTCTCCCAACGACGAGTACTCACGTTACAAATCAATAGTTCAATAGGTGGCCAAAGCACACTAGGCAATGCGTTTGGCTGGTACCTGCCTCACAAATGGTTAAGTATTCAAATGAGCCTGCGTCATCCACGATGCCGGAAAGTGTTTGACTTCCAGCCTTCTTTTAGCCTCATGACATGCGTCAAAAAAAAAGAAATAAAATAAAATAATGACCTTGCAGCTGAATCTCATATCTCCTCATCTAGCCTTCTCTCTTAGACACACACACACACACACACACACACACACACACAAAGATTGCCTGCAATAATAATAACCCCACAGACGACAGCTTCAGCCCCCTCCCTCCCATCCCCTCATCCCCACCTCACCCCCCCCTCCCACATACAATCAAACAAAGCCTCTCTCTTACCTTGCGCATGACCAATCCTTCCATCTCTCCCTCTTTTTTTTTCCTCCACCATCCTATCTATGCATGCTCTTTCTGTAAACCCAACCACACCTAACAGCAACACCTTGCACTCTCCCTACCATCCCACAGCCTACAGCGCGGCACTCACACCCCCAATAAATACAGCCCTGGTCTGCTGTTTTCCCAGCTATCCCTTTTTCACTGCCCCAGTCTCTTTACCATCTCTCTCTCTCCCTTTCTCTCTCCCTCTGTCTTTCCCTCTCCCCTCGCTCCTGGCTGGTGCTGGTGAAATATCAGGGCAAACGGATTCCAGCTTTTTTTTCCTCTGGCTCAGAGGGGTTGTTCTGTGCGATTTGGCCCTGGGGTGCATTTCAGCGCTTCTGATGTGAGAGAGGGGGCGAGAGAGAGAGAGAGAGAGAGAGAGAGAGAGAGAGGGAGAGAGAGAGGGCAACGGAGAGAAAGAGAAAGGAAGTGTGAGAGGGAGAGAAACGAGACACTGCCAGGGTTTATCCTTTCTTTCGACGGGGCAGTCAAAGGTTTTAAAACGACAGGCTTTTGGCTGGCGTTGAACCAGCAACTCAAGGTGTGCATGCTCTTCGTATCTTAGTGGCTTACGGAGGCCTTGAAGTGATCTCCATACATAATCAGGACAATCCACCTCCATGACAGGTGTGCGGCCATCTTGGAATCCCTCTGAGCCAGGGGACTTGAGCAGAATGTCCATGCTCATGGAAAAGATGAACGACTGCAGGGCCATCCCTTTTATTATTTGAAATAGATTAACAACTGGTCAAATGAAAAAAATAAACTTTCCTTTTTGCTTTATATTTTTTTTCATGACCAAACAATAGTGTCTGGTATTTTGATTTAATTACATTTTTCCACTGAGCTGCTTCAGGACACTCATACAAAGATAATGACATAAATTTAAAAATGTACCCGAAGCCAACTATTAATCCTCGTCTCTAAAATTAAGGATGTGTTATTACCTTTTGGTAAAAAAAAAAAAAAAAAAAAAAAAAAGAGAGGAACATTTTCATCAGAAGAAACAGGACAGCATGTTTTATTTTCCAGTGAATTATGTTTATGCTTCTATGCATACAATTAAGTGAAAATGTTTCTGGTATTTTCAGTTTTCAGGCCAGTCGTGTTCTTGAAAATACATTTTTTTTTTTTCCAAAGCACAATTTTTCTGTAGAATTTGTTTTGAATTTCCGCAGTTGTGTTTAACCTTGTGTGACCATGTGTAGTTTGCACAACCACACACGCGTGCGTGTGTGTGTGAGTTTATGTTTTCTAATCTCACATCACACTGTGGGGCGTTCTAAAAGGATTTGTCATTCGCAACTCAGTTGGTCTGATTGTGAATTAAATTTATTTTTAGGCACCTTTTTTTTCCCATCCTGTTGCGAACCCAGTTAGAATTGAGGTCAGGACACACAAACAGACATACATGCACACACACGCACAAATGCACACACCATCTCAGAGAAAGACACATAGCTTTCAGAACAAATCACTGTTGAACTACCCTGTGTGGAATGATTCTGACATTTTGTTTGGGAGAAATAGCATTTAATTGAAGGGAGGGGCGATACGGATGGCAGTTATGCAACCAAGGGAAAATGTCTACATTTCAACCCAAATTGAAAACATAACAGAGTTTGTGTGTGTGCGTGTGTATGTGTGTGATGAGGGGTTGTTTGCACCATGTCCCTGCTATCCCAAGTTTGCTTAGTTGTTTGATTGTGAATTAGCTCAGTATGGGGTGTATTCCATTAAAACAATATTGACATTATAATACAAAGTAATCCCTCTGTTGCTCTAAAGTCCATCTGTCTGTCTTGGATTTGCAGGTATGATTAAGGACAAAGCTCACACAATGCCACAAATTCACTTTGCTCTTCAGTTTATTTCATTTTGTACTCTTTTTTTTTTTTTTTTTACATTGATGAGCTGTTAATATGGCGGAAATTGTAGAGTAATTAATTTAATTATCAATATCCAAGAAGAGAAGAGATCACTTGTTTTTTCCTCATCTGAAGTTCCACAAGCTTGTAAAATCATAATTGGTCTGTTTCATTAGTGTTTCTGTTATACTAGATTATACTGTTCAACTGTGTGGATATCCTTAACGCAAATTGTATGTCTTTTGCTCCAAACACAGTAAGGTCAGAGGTCAGTCTCATCCACACAACCAGTGCTGGGACTGACTCCGTTTTTTTTTTTTTTTTGCTCAATGACACTTCGGCACGGTAGATGCTCGCAGAAATCGCTGTTTGAACCCAGGTCATCCGGTTGAATGACGGTCACTGTTGAAGAGTCCTCATAAGGACCGTTATAATGCAGTGATGAAGGCAATAAGCTTCCTTCAGGGTCACTGCGCAACTCAAATAAAATGACGCCTCTCTCTTTCTTTCTTCCTTTCTTCCTTCCTTCCTTCCTTCCTTCTTTCTTTTGCTCCAAGCGTTGCCAATTTGTCAGAGGCGCATCCGCTAATCCGTGCGCATTTACGCATTGGTCATTGCGCTTCTGGTTGACTTGACTGGCTTGATGGCTGATGGCGTCCAGGCAGGAGACTGCCTGACTGTACAAGCTCACCGCTTGTGTCGGGTTTTTAACGCAAATAACGAGTGGTGAAAAGGATTTACGTAAAAACAACAAGTCATTAATTTTTTATCATCATTAAATTATTAAAAACGATGTCACCGCCTCATTTTAAGTCGAACATTTGTTAGAAATAGAGCTTGAAATAGATATATTTTGAATTTTAAATAAATTCAAATTCTTAAGATATCCAAGCTTTGCGGGGAAATGTGCTTCTACAGTATAATTACGCAGCAGCAGTGTCGCCAAACTGCTGCCAAGGAGAAGTATAGACTACAGTAATGCCACGTTTAAATCATGGCTTACATTACTTTGAGAGTAACAAGCCCGGCACTGGCTATGACTCGCCCCTGACGTGTTCCCCCTGGACCTCGAGATGTCAATCTGTTGCCAAAGAACTCACTTCGCCGTACTGCCCGGGCTATTTGCCGTGTTGGGATGGCCCACTGAGCGTCAGAGGGGGGGGGGGGGGGGGGGGGGGGGGGGGGGGCATGAATGGATGATGTGGTGGGAAGGTGGAGGGGTGACAGAGAGGGAGAGTGGGGCTCCTGCAAAGGACCTCTCCGACCACTAAATTGACATGTTCAAGCTCCTGGGTTGTCATGAAGAGAGCACTCTAATAAGCCATGTGACAACATATAGCCGAACAGAGCAGTCTTACTTTCGTGAGGCCAATAAATAGCAGGCCTGCTGTTCGATTTCACATGATATTAGTATTACTTGAATTGATTTTAACTTACATTTTATTATAATAGTTCCTTCTACTTTTCCAAGCAGTGCCTACAGTATATATTTAATTGTATTATCGTTGCTGTTGTTAATTTTGGTATTATTATTATTTATTTATTGAAATGTCGTATTTATTTTCCATAAATATCGTAATAGACGGATGATTTTACAAATGCTGCATATATATTTGTTCATGTCTTCCTGCAGTGTTCCGCAATATTTTAATATGCAAATTATAAAATTCCAAATTCAGAGCCATTCAAGCATTTTTGATGCTGTCAAACGATTTCCGTTTCCTTGATACGGAGCATACAGGTGCTGTTGTTCCCATGCACGGCAGCTTCACGGGTCTATAAGTGTGTGTGGATCTGAGTGATAATCAATAGAATTTTGGCGTTGAGCGGGGCTGGAGGTGTGCGTGTGTGTGTGTGTGTGTGTGTGTGTGTGTGTGTGTGTGTGTGTGTGTGTGGTGTTTGGGGGTCTTTTTTATTCCTCTGTCCATATATGGAGGACACTCACTTGACGCGTGTCTATTAAAGAGGGATCAACAATGAAAAAGATCGGAGGTCCAAAGGGCCACGTGGGAGGAGGGCAGCAGGGCGACGTGAACCTGAATGGAAACAGCAGCGGTGTGCGTTGTGTGAGACAGGCGCGCGTGGTGTGCGTTTCTGAGTGCGCGCGTGCGCTTCTATATTGTTGATTTCCGCTCGCGAGCGACGGAAATGCGGGCGACGACGTCTCCCAGGTCACCCATCTCCGTCCACCACTCCTCCTCCTCCTCGCTTGCCACAACACTTGTTCTTCTCCGGGAGCAATAGCACGGCGGACCCCTGCCCCGCCTGCATCTGGGTAAAGACTTTACAGTCAGGGGCCATCGATTGCTCTTATCAAATAAACAGAGTGGCACCGGCGGCTGCACCGGACCCACCACCCTGCGCCTCCACCCCCCGACCCTCCTTCCCCTGTCTCCTAATCCCAAATCCCCCCTAATTCCACCCACCTCTCCTCTGCTCGAGAGCCCTAGCAGCTGTGGTCCCATGTAAATTTTACATGATTGGCACCTCCTTATTCCCCCCCCCCCCCCCCCCCCACCCATCCCCTCCGCCTGTCCCAATACCCTTGTTTCTTACCCCTTCATATCATGTTGCATATCAATGCACAGTTTATGCAATACAGCTCATCTGACAGCGTCCTTTTCCTGGGAATTTGCATACCTGATTGTAGTGCCTGAAGTGCTCGATTGTTATTACGATGCTGAAATGTGATACGGGGTGTGTGGAGACGAGGGGTGTGGGTCGGGAGGGGGTCTGAAACAGTTCCCCTTGACCCTTGAAATGCAACGTAATCCCGTGTGGCCCCGTTTGATTGGGGCATTTTTCTGTCTAATTGTTGTCATCAGGACTTGCACTATCATTTTGCATCTGGAAGCACTTTCACATCTAAGTCAGCGGTTCTCAAACGTGGTTCAAGAATCCTCAAAGGTCCGCGAAGGCCACGCAGCGGGCTACCCCCCCACCCCCCCCACCCCCACCCCCCGGCTAAATGAAGAATTGTTTAATTTCACCGTGATTTCATAAACCTGAAATTATTCCAATTACAGAACATATGTCTGAACAAGGGTTTCGCTTGTATCGCCATTAGCGCCGCTTACAGTGGCTTTACAATGCCATTTAAAATCAATAAGAACAACAAAAAAACATATTGGGAGTCCCAGCGACAGAATCCACTTAAACGGGGACCCTTGGCATAAGGTGTGGCCATTCGGGGGTCCTTGACATGAAAATGCTGAAGAAGTACTGATCTAAGTCGCTGAGGCAAAGGGCTGCATTGACAGGCTTTGTTTCTTTTTTCTCTTCTCTGCTTTTTTTCCTCCCATCTCTCTCTCTCTCTCTCTCTCTCTCTCTCTCTCTCTCTCTCTCTCTCTCTCTCTCTCTCTCTCTCTCTCTCTCTCTCTCTCTCTCTCTCTCTCTCTCTCTCTCTCTCTCTCTCTCTCTCTCTCTCTTTAAAAGGGAGCGGAAGAGTGGGCTGATACCGGTCTCATGTTGCCTATGGATTTTCGTTTATATAATCGATTGAAATGTCCCAATACATTGATTTCGGGTTCAGTGTTTTACAAACAAGCGTTTATGGGTCTCGATTTTATGTTAGGGATGATTCCAGTGTGACACCGATGCGCAAAGAAGCCAGAGTTGTTGATTTTTAAATAAATGGTCTAAACACAAACACGTATAAATCTATTGTTTCATGTATAAAAAATATATATATATAAAAACAGAAGGGTGTGTTGGGAGGCACATAAGAAGGGAAACGGTGAAAAAGACACAATATTGTGTTGCCTCTCTCCTTAATCAAATAAAGTGGTGTAAAGAAAAAAAAAACACACACACACAAAAGCATTTCCTTCCCTCTGAATTTCTCCTTGAATTATATGCCATCACTAGTGTGTGTGATTGCGGAATATTAAATTAAAGTGGGATAAGTCCGCACCGAGGCGGGCTGCGTCCAATCCGCAACTCATTTCCCCTGTTGTAGCACCGCATCACTGCGCTCCTCTCTTTTCAATGACAATGTGCCAAATCTGGGCATTTTGAAAACACTTTCCATATGCTATTATCGGATCGCTACTGAGCAAGAGAAAGACAGAAAAGAAGAAAAACGGAATGTTTTATACCAAAGGTACCGAGAGTCTACATTTTTATTTATCATCTCTTTCAATGGCTTATTATACTTTATGCTTTTTTGTGGGATTTAAAAGAGGTAAGAGGAGGAAAATTTGAAGTTTTTTATAACGATTGCATATTTATGGACCGCTGTTGGATGGCTTTAGGGCTGAGTGTGAACACGCTGAGCGTTTATGTTGAAGCATATATGGACAAAAACTTAATTTTGTGTCATTGTTTTACTGCCTTTTCTTCTTTTCTTGCTAAAAAGACAATTGTTTTGCTCACTTCTCTGTGGAGTATTTTCAGCAAACTAGTTGGAGAAACATTTTTTCTCCGACATTAATTTCGCTGAAATAACAGAAATAATTCTGACTTTTTGATTTATTTGCAAATACGTGATTTCGCAGCTCTGCGCCTTAATTGAACACAGATGACAACTTGCAAGTGACTTAACATGTCGGGGATTTCTGTGTCTTTTCCCTTTCTTTTATTGTGGTGAAAATACAGTTGTGATTATTGCACACATTTGGAAAGAAATATTTCTACGTGCATTTTTCATTCGTTTGAATTATTTTGAAGCGAGTGGCAACATCTCGTGTTGGTGTCATGCGATGAAAGACACACTTAACTTATTAACTTGTGTTTTATGGGCCATTGTCAAGCTTGTTTGTGCGCGTGTTTGCCTGACGAGTTGGCCGATGGGTCACGGTGGCGGGTTGCGGGTCAGAGCTGTGGGCTTTTGCGTGTTTTTGTGTGTGTCCAGAGGAGGCAGAGGGGTCAGCCATGCAGCCCCATGAGGGCGCCGACGCATAGGACAAACAAGGTGGAAGTCTGCATGCACATCCAGCAAACACTCACCGGGGACTCGTGTCAAGACGGGCTACACTATTTATTTACACAGCAAATTATTACTATTTTAAAAACATTATAACATAATCCAACACAACCTCAATTCGGATTTCCAGTTTGACTTGTGAGGATTTATCGATGGAGCGACAAGGCTTTCATCCCATGGCTTTTCTGCGCGTGCTATAAGCCTTAAAGCTCGTATCTCCGGACCGGACGATTTCAAGTTATTGATCTACTGGAGTGACATGACATCACGATGAGTTCAATGCCACCTTTCAAATGTCAGCACGTGCAGGAGAAAAATAAAAATATCTAATGTTTGAGAATTACACTATAATTAAAAGGGTTTAATTGCAGTCGTTCTGCTCTACGTTTCTAGTCATCACACCAAGACATTTCCAGGTTATTTATTTGATTTAGACAACACAAATAATCACACGCACGCGCACACACACACGCGCACACACATAATCAAGCACACACACGCACACACACACACACACACACCAGACCCGAGTTTACCGATAAAAATCTATAATTAATTGAGGATGCTGCTGATATGGAAATGGGGCGAAATATTCGTTAACGCGGTCTATTGTCACGCGGTCCTCCGGAGAAAGAGCATCGTCTGCAGGGAAAGAGGGAGGGTGGAGACCGGGGGGATTTACAACACGCAGGAGGTTAAGATAAGCGCCAGCCTATATCAGTTCTCTAAATCCGCGTTGTGCTTTCTCTTTTTCTCACTGAAAACAAATAAAATGACAAAAGCAACTGCGCTGGAAATGTCACACGCGCGCACAAATGTAATGATAGAAAGTGGGTAATAAGTACATCCTTTCACAGAAATGGAGACACTCGCATGAAAAAAAAAAAGAAAAAAATCACGCTGGTTTATGTCTACAAAGTCCTCCATTTGGGTGCACGAGGTCGCAAATGGGATATAGGTCCATTCCATACAGCTCTGAGAAAGCTCGACGCACGGACCCGCTGGACTTTTTGCGCGTCCGCTGCAGCAGCGGGTCGACTCGACTCTCCAAGCCGTCTGCGAGCGACGCCTCCCAAGGCTGACAGGCTAGAAAACCCCCCTGGAGGACAGGGAGGCAGCTGCAGCAGTAGCGGCAGCAGCGGGAGCCTTGGATCCGGGTGAAAAGTGACGCCTCTGTTCCTCACCTCGACCCACCCACCCCCTTTGTCAGAGACCTCTATAAACCCAGAATAAACAGCCTCGGGTCGGGTCGGGCTCGGATCTCTTGGCTTCTTAAGGATCCAGTTGGTATGGGTGCAGTCCAGTCAATGTGGCTGCGAAGTAGACCTAGTAGTTCGCTTGCCAGCAGCAGCCTTATCATCACATCCCAAGCCCCGGCTCATGCAGTTCAATTCACCCCCAGCTTCGATTTTTTTTTCCCATGAAGGCGAACAAGATCTCTTGATTTTCTCCCCGTTTGAGACTGTGTAAAATCTTCCACTTGCCCAAAAGCCACTATTAAGAAACTGGTGGGGGAAACACACAGTAAACGGTTTGCATTGAAAGAATATAGGGCCAACAGAGCGAGGCACTTTGTCAGGACACTAAATGTAAACGCCAGTGAATGGAGCTTTCAATAGAGAAGGGGATTTTTGTGTGACCCTGTATTGGATTTTGCAGTTTGGCTCTATTGAACCCACACGGGGCCTCAGCGGTCCCGAAAGGGCAGTGATGACTGTACATGTGGTGGATTACTGCGATGCTTTGTTGCTGTGATTTTTAAGCTCGAACGTTGATGTGTGCCATATATGCAACAGATCAGATATAGTCTCCTCGCTCCGAGAAAAAAAAAATATGATTTATTATCACAGAATACAAGCCCAAACTGTGTGGTGTAAATAAGTCACATGTGTGTGTGTGTGAATGGGTTTCGAGCACATGATGACACCTATGAAGAGTAGGCCCGTTCACAGTACGCGTGTGTGGTTGTTTTTATGCACAATAGAGATCAAAAATGAGTTGTTCCACAAAGTCGAGGTATTTCATCAATATATATATTTTTTTCTAAACGTCATAGAAGTTAGTTGGTTCATATACTCGGAACATTTCTAGACTTAATTCTGCGCATCCTAGAAAAAAAAAGGTAATTCACCTGTAGAATCAAAATCGATGAAATCAATACAACACACATGAGCATCATGGACAGAAATGTATTCGACTCTTCTATTTGTTAGATCAAGAATATAAAGGGAAACGGTGTTGGGGCGTTCTGTGCTTCGGTGCAGAAATATCCATCTGCAAAAACGTGCTTTTATAGAAAAAGATGACTTCTAAGTACTTGTAAGTTGTTCTGAGTCCAGCCTGTTTGGTGTGCAGGAAGCGGTTGTCCATTGTTCTACATGTGATTCGGCCCATAGAGAGAAACCATACAAAAGGTTTTTTTTCTGCGCTCAATGCGGCCGCCAGGGCTCCGTGTGCGCGTCATTTGCAATGTGGAGACTGTTGATCAACTCACTAATTACACTTCTCTCCTCTCTCCCTCCCTCTCCGTCTCTCTTTTGCTCCCTCCCTCTATCTCTCTCTCGCTCTCTCTCTCTCTCATTCGCCCTCTCTCTCTCTCTCTCTCTCTCTCTCTCTCTCTCTCTCTCTCTCTCTCTCTGTCTCTCTACCCATTCCCAGAGTGCATATCGGGAAATAGACACACAAAGACATGCGCACTCAACTTAATCAGCCATTTTTTTAAACAGGGCTAAAACGATAATAATTAGCAGAATAAAGACATATCGGATTTTCATTTCCTTTCCTCCGTTTCCCGACCCCCGTCCACAAGAGAAACAGCGAGGCAGCCCGTCGACACGTCGTTTCACCGCCACCGGAACCAAAATAAGGGATAGCTCTCTAAACGCTTGACATTTGTGGTTTTACCCCTTTTCCCAATATAAAGTTGGAGGATTATTGTAATTTTCCCTGTTTTTCAACGTTTTGATTGTTCAATTACGCAAGCCGCTGGATGTGACTGTTTTATAAACCCAAGAGCAAAGAGAGAAGCGGAGGTGACGGCTTTGGAGGGGGAAGAAAGTAAGTTTTTTTTTCCTTTCCTCCTCTCCCTTTAACTTTTATTGAGTAGTTTGGGGTGTGTGTTAAATTTAGGGGTCGGGTATCGATTATCTATCTCACTGGTGGATCTTTGACATCGGGGCTGTTTGGATAACAGGTGCTGTGTGTTTTTAGTCCGGGATAAAGGCGGATATCGTGATGTTAGTGCAACTCCGGCGCTTTGGCTCCAATAAAACAAGCGACTGACAGGGTCGGAGGCGTTCTCACGCATGTGTCCGTGCTAATACGCTGGGAGACCACGTCCATACCTGCCTTTTGCAAAGTTTAGACTATTGTTACGGGGATTGTGTGGTGGACACATGCGCCGAATACTCCACGTTAACGTCTAACGAGACGAGACGAGCGTTCCCCCCCGTTTTGTGGCTTTGCAGTGCGGATGTGGTGTTGCCTTTCCAGGAGTCCGATCTCTCGGACATGTCCGCTTTGAGCTCGTTTCCAGTCGAGGGCTCCGGCGTGATGTTTCCCCTTCACTTCCCGACTCTTTATTCCACTCCCCAACCACCAGATTCTTCATTTGAATAGATATTTCGGACGCACTGCCGCGCTCGAAGCCAGCTTTCTTCTCTTTTTTTTCTGTAACACATCGGGTTTCGTGCACCTTCCAGGCATTCACGACCGAAGTGGCGATCTCCCGACACGGTGCCCCTTCCGTAAGCACAAGTGTGTATATTGAAATATTCAAACTAATACCTTTTTATGACACGACCGTTCCAAAAGCAGCACATTTGCCGGTCGCAGTCCGTGTATGTTTTACCTGCTGCGCTCAAAAAGTAGTCTCACTTTACCGAGGCGTGGGTGGCTGCGTCGCCCAGGAGGGAGACCGATCGCTGGGCTACAGATAGCATGCGAGTCCCTTCACAGCCAGCCACCTCCTGGCTCTCCCGTTTTTCTTTAGCCCCGGCATGTCAAACCCAAGAATGTATGAAAAACTCGTATTGTGTTCTTCTTTATTGATAGCAACACATTTTAATTTCCGCCTCCCATCCATAAGTCATTTCCCTCGGTCCCCATTCGCGTCGCTGGGTTCATAATTTCCTTAAATATAAATCGTCATTCTCTTAATTCCCAGAGACGCGGGTTGCAACATCTTCTTTAAGTTGTCGATCGGCGCTGTTTTGTATCAATTTAGAGGAGACAGCGGAGAAGTAGGAGTTCGCAGGTATTTTGCGCCCTGGTGGCTGTTTTTTTTAGGTAGGTAGACTTGGCTCGGATTGGGACGCGACAGTGACAGGGGGGGACATCGATCGCACGGGAGGAAAAAAACAAAACATCAGGGCCAAGGGGCCAGTCAGTCTCCAACCCGGGTACGTAACGGTGTACTGAGTGTGTGTGAGTGTGTGTGCGTAGAGGGACTGTATGCGCTCCATGAACGGTGTACAGGCTAGACGACCTTTTTACAGGACTGTCTATTTATACACGGCTTTTCAGCCTTTTTCATATGGATTTCACAGCGTATTTATCTCCCCCAAAAAGACTTTAAAACAGTTTCCCCATATTTGTGTGGATTATTGAATGCGTACAGGGGTTTTTTTTTATACAGTGTGAGCCTACTTTTTCATCAAAATACGGCTTTTTCTGTACAATCTCACACCGCGAATATGGGCCGTTACCACTGCTTTAATAATCAGAATTAATTTAGTATTATTACTATTGTCATTAATATTATTATTATTATGATTATTATGTTTATATGTGGGGACGTTAGCTGATATTTAAATTTAAAAACTAAATTCAATAAAAAAAGCATTCCTGTTTTTCTGTCAATTAATTGTTAACTTAATTTTAAAGATTGCTAACATATGAGCAGTGATTTCTTTTTTGTGGACAGGATTTAATATAATTGCATCTGTGTAAAAATACTTAATTTCATTACAGAAATGCAGCTTTGGCCTAATAACAAAAAAAAAAAAATCAGAAAAGTGAAATTATGAGAGGAGACGATCCTGTCTAATTGCAGTGAATTTCATCAGTTAATGACAGTATTGTCTCACTCTGTAATAGCAGAATCTTCATGTTATCATTCTTGTGTTGCAAATGAGAGAATTTCGGAGGTTTATGTTTGCATAAGCCCAGGCTCCTTGTTTTTGTTTTTCTGTGCGTGGTGTCTTAGCATTATCAAAGGCTGGGTGTGTATATCTCTGCATGTTAGTTAAGCAGCTTGTAACGTTCATTTTACCCGTAGCAGTAGAGGGGAGGGATACAAAAACATATAGTGTGAAAGATGGGCTGACAGCCCTGGGAGGACAATAGCTGTTGGCTTGAAAATGCTCCTTGATTATTAAAAGCTAATGCATTTTCAGCATTGCAGCCTTCATTAAGGGTGCGGATGGAGGGAGGGGGGGTGAGAGGGATGAGAGGGTACTGGGAGGAGGAGAGGATGGGAGAGAGAGAGGGAGACGGGGGCTGAGTCTGTCCTATAACTCCTGGGCCCAAGACACATGCAGCAAGAAGATTGGCTCGGGCCTCTCCTAGGGGTCGACAATGTGTCATTTCCACCCGGCTAGATTGCCCTCTGCCTATCTGATATTAATGTGCAAATCAATATTTCAGGGATTAAATTTCCCTTCTTCATTTTTTATGGTTTCTACCTCAATAAGTCTCCCGTCTAATAGAGGAGGCTGGATGATTTAGAAGCCTTTGCTGCAGAAAGGGAGAGGGAGAGAGAAAGAGAAATAGAGAGGAGCTTTGCAACAAGGCTATCGCTGCATTTTAATGTTCTTCTTCGTGGATCCCCCATAGGCCCTTAGTAAGGAGGGCTATATCGCTGCTTTACAGTGTAAAGACAGCCAATTTGGCTAAAAGGGCAGAAAGGGAAAATATGAGTCCGGTTGAATACTTAAGACGCGGTGGTAATCCGAGTAGCAGGTATTAGTGGAGGGGAGGTCCCCTCCTCAAACACACACACACACACACACACACACACACAGGGCTACATCCAAACCTGCATTACCAGCCGATACGCTTCAGCGAACAGTATAGCTTACTACACGCTGGACTGCTATAACAATATTTTTTTTTTCGTCTTCTCTTTCTCCTCCACTTCTCGCCTTGTTTGCATAGAAGCCCATCGACATCCATTGGAGAGATTTACCCTCCTGCATAATAACATCTGGCGTATGTGTGCGATGGAAATGAATCACTCTGACACAATGACCTGTGTATGATTATTGGGGAAGGGAGGAGCGTATTACCATAGTCATAATGCTGCATCTCATTGAGAGTCAACTAAATGAGCTTGGACCCTTTGACTCCCCATACACATTCATTAAGGGACAGTGCACACAGAGGCGTCTGTCTGCCACTAGGTGTGTGTCTGTGCATGTGTGTTTATTTAATCCTCCTTCCTGTACCATCTGGTGCGCGTGTGCACGCATGTATACGTGCGTGTCCGGCAGCAGCACAGTGTGAATATCCCCCCCCCCCACTCAACCCACGATCCCCCCCCCCCTCTCCATTCAGCCTTTGCAGCAGAGCAGAGTAGACTGTTTTAACATACCCTTGATAGGGAGAGTGTCAGCGAGTGAAAACACGAAAAGAGAGGGAGAAAGAGACAGAGGAAGAGGCACAAAAGAGCTCTAATTGTAGCACGACCGCTTGGCTTCCTCCCTGATTCACGGCCATTACGATTTGAAAAGCACAACCGCCTGTCCTCCATTATCAAAACGGCAGGCCTACACACACTCTCACATCCATACACACATACTCACTGGGGGGAATCATGTAGATTTTTTTGTCTCTTATCTGTGGCTCAAATAACTGCTATCATTCCGGTCACCAGATTCGAGGGGATTCAATATTGAACACATCCAGCATTCTCCTCACACTAATGGCGGTGGCTGGTTGAATTTACAAAGTCAAAGTAAATTCTTAATTTTCAGGCTTCCGAGCTGGATCATCATATTTGACAGGCCAAGTTGTCTTTTTCCACATTCTCTCTTTCACACTTCTTACTTAGGTTTTTAATGGATAGTGTTTTATGCAACATGTATTATGCAAGTGTTCCCGGCATGTAGTTTTTGATGCAAAGAGGTATCTAACAGCTGAATATTTTAGATGGATCAAGGTGTGATATTCTCTTTATGGTTATGTAGTGTGTGTGTGTGTGTGTGTGTGTGCGTGTGTGATGGTCTGCAGTAGTAGTGTCAAGGTATCCTGGCTCAGCGAGGCCTGTAGGGGGAGAAGCTAAGAAGTCCGCAACAGCTCAGCATTATGTCTCAAAGAGGGGGGCTTCCTTTGTCAGCCCTGGGGCACCACCGCCAACACACACTTTCTCTCTATCACACACACTGAGCGAGAGGCGGAAGAGGGTTAAAGACTTGGAACGAGATCAAGCCCCTCCGTAGCTCCCAGGGAGGGTACTTGTGAATATTCGAGTTTTAGTGTAATTAGCACTTAATTATATTAACATATGCAAATTGTCAGGCGGAGAGCTTGTACCGCCGGTGGGTATCGGCTGAGATACAAGTGACTCTATTGTACCACCACGGCAGAAAAGAGAATAATGGGTGTGTGTAAGGCAACCAGCCAGCAGCCAGCCAGCCAGCCCCCCGTAGCACATAACCAGCTATATAGCTCATTTAAATCTCTGGCTGGCCGCTTTGCCAAATTTCATTAGTCGCCATGACGACCTGGCTAATTGTGCTGACTAATGTCCCCTGATCTGTCGTCAGCCGGGATGGGTGTACATCCTCCGCACCCCCCAAAAAGCATGAGAGGGGCAGAGAGAGGCCCGACTGTCCAGATTAGACCGGCACACAATGACTCCTATTTACACACGTTCCGCTTGTACGAGCGTTTGCATATTCAAAAATACTCTGCCATCTTTCCTTGTCTGCCCAGTGTGTTTGCATGTGCACTCGTGCATTAGCAAGGCTGCGCGCATGTGGCAGCAATGTGTCGGGACGGGACGACAATAGTTCAGCTGTGTGTCGTGTGTGTCACATGTGTAGCACACTGCTGTCTGTGAAGCGAGACTGGGGCTGTGAGACTGGTATGGCCCTGTGTAGCGACATAGCTGAATTTGTTTTTGATTATTGTACAAGACTGAGATTCTGGCAAAGGAAAGCGTGGGCCTAAATAACAGGGACAAGGAGTTCTGCCTTTGAAACTTTCAGCCCTTTTTTTTCATTCCATCCAAATATCTAATTACATCACATCTTTATAGCTCCCCCCAACCAAGCAGCGGGACTTTCTTTTTTAAGGGGGAGGGTGGACAAACATTTAATTTTCTGTGCTTCCCACTAGCCAAAGGTGGATAGAGATTGGGCCTAGTTGGTGCTACTAGTACTTGCATGCTAATCCTGTTTTTTGACAGGAATGTAAACTGATATAATTGCTTTTCAGAGGCAGGAACGGCGGTTTATACAAGTGTGAAAGCACGGGAAAGGGGATTAGCATTATTTTGCATAATGCTGGGCAGGCACTGAATGGGGCATTGAACGCTTGACTGGGTGACAGAGATGAAAGAGAGATGAAATGCTCTACCCCTCTTCTCTCTTTCCCTCCCTCTCTCCCCTCCAGTCCCTCTGTCTCTGGCCGCTGCTGCCAGTAGAGGACTGTGTTTGCTGGAAAGGACCCTGGAAACACCAGGCCGGTGTTTTTGTCCGTTTGTTCGGATGCCAGCAGATGGAAGCTGTCATGTGAGGCAATATGTATGATAATAGAGTAACTGTGGTAACTCCTAGCTTCCTAAGCCTCCATGTATGTACTAAACTGTATCCCTAAAGCACTGGAGTGTGCAATTATGTAGTGGCTGGATGTGGCTCAGGTAGCATTTACATGGAAGGAAGGGAGCGGCTTTCATGGATCAAATCAAACTACACCGTTCTTACATTTTCCTTTATTGAGATGTTTGCTAAGGATTTGGTCGGATATTGACTGGGTAGGGAAACTGTGGAATTGCGAGGCAGGTGTGTTTTATGTGAATGCCTGCGTGTGTGTGAGCCCTGCTGGTAGTGGTAGGTGGGGGCACAAGGGTGGTGACGCAGCTTAAAATTGCCACCATGACTTCCATATGACCCGACTCGACTTTGTGAGTAATTTATGATCAACCGTCATCATTGCTATTGCATCTGGCGTATGGAAATGATCCAGGGTCGAGGGAGGGGCGCTGGGTTGGGTAGTGGAGAACATGAACGCCACAAAGGCCGGTGTGGCCTGTTTTTGTTGTCCCTCATTGGACAGGATCCTCTTTCTTTGACCTTTTGCACGCCTTCCCTCTCCTTTCATATGTTAATGCCAGCCAGACCAGAGGAGGAAACGTGCTGGAGCTGAGTGGAGGAGGACAAAGACTCCCTCTCTCTTTCTCTGCCTCCTTTCCACGCTATATCTCCTCTTTTCTTGCCTCTTCCCCTCTCAACAACTTGACAGACTTTGGCATGAAAGGACGTGAGTGCTTAGCGGATAGGAAAGGTGGGAATGGTGTTCTCGCGGTGACCTGCACCACCTGTGAGGATCAAGTGTGCGGCAGCGATCCTCGGTTATGTGTATGTGGAGTGTTATTTTGAGTGGCCCTTGTAGTGTGTATTGCAGATCGGTAATCGTTTGAGCCGTGCCACCAGTCGTGTTATGGCTCAGTTGGTTGAGGAGTGATTTGTTGCTTTTCGAGTGAAGGTAGTCGAGTTGTCATAGGGAGTATATTTTTCCGTCTCTCTCAGCTCGTCCTTCTCGACGTTCTTACAACCAGTAAAGTACTGTCTCTGGCGGGGTAAAAGGATACTAATACAGTTACTACAACCCTCCCCTAACATAATACGCCAGTGCACCACTGTTGAGCATGACGTGGTTTCGGGGCTCTTCTGGCTCTGTTATGGGAAGGGGGCATGTTATCTGTAGGAAATGTAATTTTTGTCCTCATTGAAATCGTTCATTATTGAGCGCGGTTATCTAAATGTTTTTGTTGCTGTTGGTCCTGCGCCAGTCAGGATTGCGTTACCCTCTCTCTCCCTCTCTCTCTCGTCTCAATGTCTGTCTCTCTCTCATCTCGCCAGGCCTTCATCAGTCTCTAAGGGGAAAATAGAAAGAGGGGGATTTTTCTCTTCCCTCTGTGCTGCGTCCCGTTCTCAGGCTCTCCTGCCTATTTTGCATCAGCCATCTCATACAGGATATTAGCCATGGAAAAACATGGGTCTGGGTATTTCATTTAGAATAATATGTTTATTCTTTTCATTTCAAAGTGGAAAGGGCGGGGTGGGGAAGAACAATCGGGGCCGTGTGTTTCGAAGAGTCTTTCTGTTTGATTTGAGGTCCTGTGGGCCCTGGGGGTGGCTAAGATTCTCAGGTTTAGGTCAACTAAAATAGGCTGTTGACAAAATGAGGCCTCACTTTTTTTCTCTGGTATTGTCTCACTAATTTGCTTTCTCTGTGGACGTCTGTTGGTGTCTCTGTCTCATGTTCTCTGTTGCTCTCTGTCTCCCCTTTCATTTGCATCTCTGGGTGTTGTTTTTTCAGTGGTATGGCAGTCAGCTAGGGAGGGGAGTTTATTGCACACTATTCTAATGCAAACAGACGTGGTCCTCATTTATATTTCTTTGTGTACATCAGCTATATAATTATTCTTATTGTATTTCTGTATATTAGTGTAGCGCTGCAGCCACCTTTCAGTCTGTGACATTGCTTGTCCTTTATACTCCTTGAGACGGTCACTATGAAGGACACTTGCTCAGCCCTTCAGGTCCATGTGAGTGCCTCAAAGTCCTCATCTTACATATTCAACAAAGCATTCAGCAGGCTTTTGTTTTAGAAAGGTTTGTCCCTCTTGTACTCACCAACAAATAATGCACAGTACAAAAGGTTATATGCCACATTTTTATCGATTGCTCTCAGAAGTATTTTCATCGCTTTAAAAGCTGGCAAGGTAAAGACAAAACTGGAAAACAATATGCACACAGAGAAGTTAAAAAGACGAGATTGGAGTTAAGAGGGAAATAGAGTTGATGAATGACTAAGTTTCTCCAGGTTTGACAAAAGATACACCACAATAGCACAAGACGTCCCATGACAAATGATGCATTCTCCCTCTTCGTTGGCCAAAGACAAAGACGGGGATTGAAGAGGCTGAGAGGAAAAATGCACATTAATAGACCGTAAGGAAAAATAAGGAGAGAGTGATACTTTATATCTGTGTAATTTAAAGACACGATAGCAAGGATGGGATACGTGTATCAAATCACCCTTTCTCTTTGGTATATAAGTATATATATCAGCATAATCACATGCCGTTGTATGTCTTTCTCATATGCAACATGATTGGCATGTGGTATTCCTGAAGGCAATAACAGGTGGATATCAAGGCCATTGGCAGGGCTTGTCAGGGAATAAGTGGCTAATTAATTATGCATGACATGTGGTCTTAAACAAACACTGTAATGAGACATGAGACACATTTACCAGACAATTTGTGTGTTGACCTTATCAGTTATTCCAATAATAATAATAGTAATAATGATAATATGAATAATAATAATAATACAATTCACAATTCTTTTACTGAGTATGGAAACTCAAATACTTTTAATTTCTTAACCACCATTTCTTCACTAAATAATAATGATAATAATAATAATTGTAATAATAATATTAATGATAATAAATGTAACTTCAGGGAAAAACATTATTAAAAAGCATATTTCTTTTCTTTTTCCAATGTAGGTCTCAATATGATCTAATACAGGCTAGCAAGCATGTGTCTCCACTACTCCCCCGAGGAGACTCCGGCCAACACTATCCCTCTCAAACCCTGCCTCTTTTTTCTGGCCTGGCACCAGCCTCGGAATAATCTTTAATTATTTGCTTTAAGAAAAAAAGAATACAACTCCCTTTTTTTCTGTGACAGTAAAGAAGAAGAGCAGAGCAGGCGCAGGAATGTTCTTGTATATGAAATTGTAGGTATTAACAGGGCCGATTTTGTCAGCGGTTTCACTGATGTATCAGCTCTCTGCCCCTAGACTAAATAAAGAAGGGGGTTTTGCAGTGTTTCTTCCTAGTTTAGATGAGCAGATATTGGACGGCTTTGAGAGGAATTGTTAAAAAAGCAGAGTATAGCTGAAAAAAGACCTCTTCCTTAACACAATACCCTAAACATGTGTCAAGATGTGGTGATGGATGGTCTGGCGTTTTTTTTTGGCTTGTGAGAGACGGTCATCCTTATACCTTTTTGTAATATTGTAAACGTAGCGGCAGAACTCTTTTAGACTCGAGGTGATTGCTATATATATAGTGTATAATTAAGAAAAATAAGATGCATACTATATATATATATATATATATATATATATATATATACATATTTTTATGGGCCTTTGCTTTGCCATAGGCATCATGTGTGAGTGTATGTGTTTGTTTAAGGGAGACAAAAAAAAAAACAGTGAGATATTGCTGACTCTGGTCTTTAGCTGCCTTGTCATTGACCTCCACGGTCTCCTGGTTGTCACATTACGGACAATGCAACATACACATTACGGACAATGCAACATACACATTACGGACAATGCAACATACACATTACGCACAATGCAACACATAGGCACAGACAGAGGGGTAAAAAGAGAGACTTGTTGATCATTTAGAGTACGCAATGAGACTTTTTTTTATCTGTGATGTTAGATTTGAAAATGTTTTGTGTCACTTATATCTAATAGTGGTTATTTCCTGCAGCGAATGGCAAGGTAATGAGTCCATTTCATCTCGGTTCCCTCTCAGCGGGCTGGCTTTGGATTTGCGTGACATGGTGTTTATTTGATAAAGGAATATTATGGTGCTAATCTAAAACCATGCTAATTACATCTGACAGTTGTTTGTTTGTAGTGAAATCCAATTAAAATGTACACTTTTCAACTCATCCACCCCCCCACCCCCCCACCCCCCCCCCATTCCCTTTCTTCCCTCCCACGATAACCAGTAAAAGAGCCTGTGATGGCATAAATAACAACTGTGCTTTCCTTGTGGTTTTTGTGAGAAGAGGGCAAACTCACAACAGCTGTCAGAAAAAGGGGGTTTGTTTAAAAAGGCAAATGGCTTTGGTCTAAAGTTCATTTGGAGAGCTTTCTAATTAAATAGAGAGCCAAAAGCTTAAGTTAATTAGTAATTCCCTGGGTCCAGAAATTAGACCTGTCACGAGTATTCCAGCTCTTGGAAAGCCAAAAGGTATGTGTGCATTTGTGTTTTCCGTGTTTTTCCATGAATCCCTTGTGTCCACTCTCTGAACACAAGTGTGCCTAAATAAGTGTTCATGTGTGCCTTTTTTTTTTTTTTCTTGTGCAAGACCTGCACATTTCCCCCGTTGAAATGGTTAGTACATTAATAGTCTTTTTGTGGCGTGTCAGAGAAGTGCTTCGGAGATGTTTAAGTGAGGGGCACATAGCTTGTGGCGTCAGTCAGGATACCTGCCCTATGATTATGTTTATGAAGATAATAACAGGGCTGGGATCCCGCCGAGTACCGTCTTTAGAAAACAGTGGGGGTTTGAACTTTAAACTTTATTGTTACCCCTGGAAAAGAACTGGAAGGTTCGGTCGCCATGTTGGACAAACGTCTGTACAATTAGTAAGGTGTCTTCGTATCCTAACCGTTAAATGTAAAAGCAGATGTTCTCTTCTCTCCTGTCCTCCTCTCTTGTACTTGACAGTGTAATTGGACAGATAAGAACAGGTTAAGCAAACATAAATCAGCTGACTTTAACACAATGGAGACGAGATGTCCTTGCTTGTTGAGACCGTAATGTAATAATAACTAGCATTCGAGACGGCCAGCAAACACACTGTTGTGGCGCAGTTCGTCGACTAATATGTACTATCCGATCACTAGCTCAACTGCTGGCATGTTTCTTGGTCACTTGATACAGATAGATATCTTTCACCAAATAGGGCAACAGAAGTGACATTTTTTTCCTATCCTAAAAAGGAATGAAGTTCATGCAACAAGTAGACGGAGTTGCCACATTAGTTTGTAATGCTTAATAATAGGTTCCAAAACATCAGCAGAACTTACTGCTCTTGCAAAACTGATTTCAGTGCTGGAAAAGCACTCCGTGCTTTTAATTTCAGGCCGCTCTGCCTGTGATGAGGCAAGTATTTTAAGAATATAGCATACTATTTCCGAGGCTTGGGATAAGCTACACATCCAAGTTGTTTCACAAGAGTCACAGTTATCACAGCTTAAAATAAGCATAAAATTGGACGCTCATGGTAGTTGATACAGTATAACCAGCCGTTTATATGTGCCAGGTGGATGTGAAATGCCTGCGTCAGAGACTGCTCTCTGTGTCTGTCTGTGAGTGTGTGTGCTATCCTTGACTGACGTGGACAATGTTTGCTTAACCTCTTCTGCGCTGCACCACCACGGCCTTGTCAATTTAAGTGTGTGTGTGTGTGTGTGTGTGTGTGTGAGAGAGAGAGAGAGTCCAGCAATGGTAGCCTTTATTTTTCATGTTCCCAGCAGTATTTATTCTAAACAAACCTGCTGAGAGGCAAAGTGAGAGAAAGAGAGGGGTCTGAATCAACACAAATGAGTGATATTTGTTATTTTTTTCCCGGGGTGATTTAATAATTGTGTCCATCTACACACCCCAATAAAAAAACTTTATGTTTTAGAGACCAGCTTTTTTTTCCTTTCTCTTAGACTTTTTATTTAGCAGCATTATTAATTTCACTTGGCAAATAATCCCAGCCTGCCACCCTCTTCGACTCGCCATGCTATTGCAGCGAGGAGGTGTGTGTCTGTGTGAGCACGGTCTCATGATTTTGCATCATCCAAAGGATAAGGCTGTGATTTATGTAACAGCTAAGCCCTTTCATATTGTGTATGTTGTACCTCACAAGAGCACGATGAGCAGGCTAGATTAATATTTATTTAGCACAGGCAAATCAAGGATTAAGCAGTCATCATTTTAGCACTAATCCATGTCTCTGGTGAGATGCGGAGACAAAGAGAGGCAGATTACCAAACACATAGCGCCGCAAAACCACAATTAGTTGGTGACTCGCTTTCCTCGGCTATGCGGAAAAAATAAGATGGACAGAGGATGTGATGACACGCACAAACGTACACTCACAAAGTTTTGCTTCGTCACGTCTCGCTTACCTATTGTTGTGAGTGTTTGTCTGCTTCACACAGACTTTTAATTTCTCTTACTCACCACCCTTCTCTCTTCAAAAGGATCCCTCATTGACATTAGCAGTGGTTTGTCTGATTCACTCATCTGACGTAAATGTGTCTCATGATCTTTCCACTGTCCGAACACATCCACACACACACACACACACACTCTCTCTCTCTCTCACACACACACACACACACACACACATGCAAGAGCAATGAATACTTCTTTCTTAGCTCCAACCACGTGGGAGAGGGATAGTTTGCTTATGCTGTGTTAGTCTTTGGGTGTGCGCGTGTGCATCTGTGTGTGTGTGTGTGTGTGTGTATGTGTATGTTACGAGTTTTCTTGGGAGTCTGTAAATAAAATTACATTCTTTACTAATTGAGTTAAACTGCCTTGCTGGAGATGTGGCAAAAAAAGATGAAAGCGCCCTGTGTATGTTTTGTGTTTGTGCGTTGCGAAGGCCATGTGTGTGTGAATTTGAATGTGTACAGTGGTAATCTAGTTTGCTCGTGGCACTCTCAGGTGGTAACCAACAGGGATCTTGCATGTGTACCACTGTGAAGCTTCAGCTACAGCAGAACAGTTCATCAAGAGTTGGAATGAAAAAAAAAAAGTGTGTGTGTGTGCGTGTTGTCTGTAGGGGGGCACCCCTCACATGGGGAGCAACAACAAGGAACAGCAAAGGGGCCAAAAAGAGCATTTGGAGAGCTGTTGCAGTATAGCGAGGGGTGATTTGGGAGGGCATGGGGGTCGGAACCAGATGTGAGGGCGATTGAGAGAAAATAAAAAAGAAGAGAGATAAATAAAAAGAATGGACAGACAAGTCGTGCTGTGATAGAGAAAGACGGGAGAAGCACACAGAGAGAGAATGGCATCCTCAGTTCCCCTTTGCCCTCCTTCCTCTCTTTCACCCGGCCACTGAATGTTAATGGCTTTCTGCCTCACCCCCCCTACACGCACACACACACATACACACACCACCACCACCCCTTCAAATCCCTCCCCATGGACACTGCTGCTTTGTTTGTGGCAGTGCTTCTATTCTTTCAAACTTAATTACCTTCTTGCCTTTTGTGGCGTCAGGGGCTGGAAGTTTTGCTCTGTGGCAGTGGAGGTCGTCACACATTCTTTGGCGGTGCTTTCCCTTAATCTGGGGGGTGGAAGGTGGGGGGAACGAGGGGAAGAGTAGTGAGTGGAGCTTCAACCAGCATGCGGTTCTAAGGTGGTTATAGTACCCCCCCTGTGCACGGTCATAATAGTCAGGGCATAGGCTGCCCTTTGTTTGTGCGGTTCATTTCCAATCAACCCTAATTAACTAGAGAGTGTTTCCAGATTGCCGGCAAAAGAAAAATCCCCACTTTTTTTTCACTCCCCTCGGTCTTTGCTGTTTTGAGTTTGAGGAAGGGAGTAAAAAAAATGGAGGCATTAGCTATGTAGATTGGCTTTGCCTTTGATGCTGGAAAAAAAAAATCTTTAGCAAGGGCAGCAAGTGGTGACTGTGACCCAGCAGTGTCTGACTGTTTATTTTCATGTTTCAGTTTGAGTTTAGTTTGAAATATTGCCTCTTCAAAGGCGTGAGACTTGTGCATATATTTGGACTGGGCTGTGTAAGCCCAAAGTCCATCTGTAAAAAATGTTAAAGGCAGTCAAAGTTGTTTTTAATCCATTAAACTTTGTCTCTATGAAACTGTACAAACAGCAGATAAACACTGCCATTGACCTGAGATACACATCCAAATTAATAGAATGTAAGAACTGTTTAACAGAAATACATTTAACTGAGCTCTTTATCTAATAAGATGTCCTGGAGTCTTTGAGGTGGTTACCTCTAGGCAGTGACTGGAGGACATGATATATGTTTTCACCTCACCCTGGTTGAAGTTTGAATAGGGGCTGGTGTAATCTGATCCAAAATCAGATTTTGGGACCCATCTGTGGCTTGAGTGATATGAATCCCTTCTTGCTCTGAGAGAGAGAGAAGAAAAGACAAACATGGCCGCTGTGTTCACCGTGTGTTCTCACCTGGTCAACAAGTTTGCTTTTGCATACTTGACTATTTTTGTCCCATGATGCTCTCATCTCACACAATACTGAAGCTCACTGAGATGTGTTTTTTTCCCTCTTAACAATGAAATATCAGGTACGAACCTGAGGGCAGATGGGTGTATGTTACCTGAGTAACCAATGGACCAATTTACTTGTCAACAACCTGAGGGATAGAACCTGCATACCTACTCTAGGCAATGAAAAAGACCACTTCCGTCCTCTACATTTCGCCTCATTATCCTGCTTCCCCCTCGTCTTCTAAACATATCTAACCATTCCTTTGCTCCCTTCTACAATCCCTGATCATTGCCCATGGAGGCGTAATTTTGATTTTGATTTGCTTAAAGGCATTTTCTTGCAGAGAAGGTAATTTGTTGAACAAGATTCCTACGTTAAATAGAGTGGGGCTTGCTTTAGGTGTCTGGGCCGCACCTTACAATAATGATAAGGTGTCTTTGGTAATGAAGGCCTTTGCTCACAAAGGAGACACAGGGAAGAGGACAGGCGGCCAGAAAAGGGTGTGGGGGGCGTCAGGGAGATCTACTCCATCTAGGGTCTAATATTACACCTCCAGGCAACAAACAAGGACTGCATGAAAACCCTCTGTGAGATTAAGAAGTAAAGAAGACAAAAACAGTTGGTCACGCAAAAGCCCTCCCCCTCTCATCCTTTTGCAATTTTCTCCCTCTGTCCTCCCTTTTAAGACTTTAAACAGAGAGCATTAGGCCCTCCTCTGTGATTGTGTGCATGTGTGCATATGTGTTTGTGCACGCATGCATCAGCACTCTTTGATGGCAGCCTGAGCTCCTCTCGCATTGTGAGGAAGGAGATAATTCCCCTCCGCCTTCATCCACTTCGTTTTTCATCCCTTCATTTCTGCATGGCAACAAATAAACAGGTCTAATTAGACCAGAGTAGGCCTATTCATGGCACTGACAGTGGGAGATGGATGCAGGGCCTTTCACAGTGCCCTTCGCCTTTGTCTTTGGCTAACGCTTGGTGACATTTTGATAGAAGATTTGGTGTTAGGCTGAGGGGCCACATGCCGAGACAGGGATGACCTTCTATGAGACCTCAAGGAATGGACATATAGCCATCGTCTCACGCTGTCTTCTGACTTTGTTGTTTGACTTTACAAGCTTTCATGGGTCACCTTAAAGATTCAGCCTGGATTTAATTTCACCAGTTATTGGCTGTGCTCACGTTAGTATCCAAACATTTTGACAAGCAGTGGGGGAAAGAAAAAAAAACATTTTAGGCCACATCGCAAAGCACAGGTCTGCCTAATTCCAGTGTTTACAGAGTTTATAAATATTCGCAGCAGAATGAACAGTGCTGTCTGCCCTTGCATTAAGATATCGGACAGTTAGTGATGAAGAATTTGAACTTAACAGATCCCTGTGTAAACAAAGGCAGCGGTGTGGCGACACTGCAATTACAGGTTTGGCATTTAACAGGCTGCATCTCTGGCTAATGCCTGATAGTCTGACAGGAGGACAAAAGCAGGAGGAGACCCTGACATCACCAGCTCCGTAACTCAGGTGTGCACTGGATATGTTGTCGTAACACTTCATGTATTATCATCACATTCATTGCAACCTTACAAATGTTGTTTTGGCCCTTGGTCGCGTTTGTAAGATAGATACAGTGTCCAACTTTTCTCCTCGTCTGAAGTGCTTTTAACTGCGTCAGAGAGAGGAGAAAAGTTTAGGGGAAAATTAAGGGGAAAAAAAGTGGAGAAATCCCCTGGTTTAGACTGTCTCTCTGTCTCTCGGGGAGCCACTGAAAAGCAGATGTAGGGATAGAGGGGAGGGGAGGGGAGGGGGGAGAAAAACAATAGGCCAAAGAGTCCCTTTGCCTCTTTCTCCCATCTGAACTAGCAGTGTCCAAAACAGGCATTCCTGGGCTATTATTTGCCTCTCACTGCATCTGATCTGCCACTTTAATTACCTCAGTCTATGTTTCTGTTCGTGTATATGTGGGTTTGTGTGAGCCTGTGTTCCTGTGCATGCGTGTGAAAGCAAGGGGACATGCTTAATTAAAAAACAGACGTCGGAACTGCTCAGGCCATCTCTTTTGTTCTTCTGTTAAAAGAAGGGAACTGTTTCTGCAGCGTGGAAAAACCTGGGCTTCATTGTAAGTCTCTCTCTCTCTCTCTCTCTCTCTCTCTCTCTCTCTCTCTCTATGTATCTGTCCATCTATCTCTCTCCTTCAAATGAAAGTAGACTGGTTGGTTAGCAGAGCGAAGGAAACCAGTGGGGGTGAGGGAGAGAGGAAGGTTTCCTAGCTAGCAGTAACATGATCTGCCTTAAAAGAAGTAGGAGTGGGTCCTATTGCTGTGAAAGGTGCTACGCCAGGGGAATGGAGCAAAACAAGAAGAAGCGAGACAGATAACCGTTCATCTATTTATCCCCGAGACTTAAAATGTCAGGTAATCAGCCTTTATGAAGCTGATTACAAGTTAAAATATTGATCCATGCAAGTCTAAAGAATTCCGTGTCCAAAATGTTACTTTGAGCTCAGGAGGAAAACATTTTAGTCACTTGATGGCAAGACCAGACATCTAATTACATCTCTGTCCAACTATTCTAAATTAACTCAAGCTGAATGGATCAGAATGGCTTCAAACGCCTGCACCAGGCCGCATTGCACCACATTGCTCTTTCAAAACAGCGGACGGGCTAAGTTAACAGTTAAGACTTGAGCATTTGACTTAAGATCTGGCATCCTGGAAGCAGCTCTACTTCCGAGTCGTCGATTATTAAGAAACGCTTACATCCGACTTATTAGGCACATGTTGTAACTTTGTTTATCAGTGGTCTATTGATGGCACGATTTAGAGTGAGTGATAACAGAATAATGGGCGGATAGGTTATTGTTGGCAGGCGGCACACATGTAAACAGCTGCTAACCTGTTAGCATAAAGGGTGATATGTCAGTGCTGAGTGCACACACATTGACTTGTCCGTAAGACATAATTCCATACTTAAAGTGTTAGGAGATGCATAATTCATAAACCTCAGTGTTTTATGTCCGAGCTGCAATTCAAAAGGGTTGCTCCCCAATGAAATAAGCAGTGAAATGACACCATTGACAAGTAGTAAATCCTGTCGTATGTGTCGCATTAGCACTCAAACCCACTGCTTCTGAACAGCTTTACCCTCAATCACATTAAACCAAACCTTGCAAGAGGGACACTGGAAAAATGAAATATGTAAAGTATATGTTTGACTGCAGGACTGGCACTAAGGTGTAATTTAAGTGGATTCGCAAAAGCCTGTATTTTCTATATTTTCCATACTTCCAAAATCCTTTAGTTTACTTCTTCTGTCACACAGGCGACACAGCTACGTCTAAAATTTAAACATTTGTGGTGAAACAGGCTGTGGTGTGTGTGTGTGTGTGTGTTTTAATGCTATGCATTCTTGTGGCGTGACACATTTTTGGCCTGTTTCAACTCCTTGCTTGCGTGTAGAACACAGAGCTAATTGCTGCTAATTTCATTGCAATTACAAGCGTGAGTTAACATGTAGACAGGTGTGTTTGTGTTGTTTGTGTAGGAGTTTAGAAAACCGTAGTTACTATCTTCAGGATGTGTGCCATGGGCTAAAAATCACAAGGATTAAAAAAAAACACTCGGATAAGGTGTCATTTCTGGTTTGAATCTTCTTGGTCTAACAGTTTGGTGGATCTTACTGCATCAGGACAATATAGAAAGGTATTGGTAATTGGTCACAGAAATACACACGTTCAAGTTAAAATAAAACCTTTGGCAGACATGTTTGCATTCCATTAAGATGCTTGTAAAATGTGAGAAAATTAACAATGTTTGCTTTAGAGCTATGCCCAGACTGGCTGTACATACCTGACGAGGCAACTTTTTCCTCTACGCCTATTGCCACATCCATGCTGAACAGATAAGCACTGAAATTCATATTTGGCTCCTTGGGAATTTGTTCTTTAATCTCACAAATAGAGACAGCAACTGAGTGAGATGCAGAAAGAGAAAACATTATTTTTTTCCCCTTTTAATCTATCACTAGTCCCCATGGAATCATCTCTGGTATATTTCAGATTAGACCTGATTATAGCGCGTGCACACACACACATGCATGCACCCACAGACATACTCACACACATGTTTGATTTCATTCCTCACGCTTTTACTGTCCCTCCCACTGGCTTTGTTTAGCCCTGGATTGTTGCAGATTAATCCTCTAATTGCTTTGTAGCTTTGTTGTGAGAGAGAGAGCGGGAGTGTAGAAAAAGAGAGGGAGAATTAAGCAGCAGGTGGATTGGGTTAAAGGTTAACATGGCTCTTTAAAGCTTTCTTTTAATGCCAGCTCATTTACACGCAAGCATCTGAAAGGCGCTGGTACTGTATCAAATGAAAAACACTGGTATGCACAACAACAATAGTTAATTTGATGAATTTAGCTGAGCAAAAAAAGCAGTTTCTTCCGAGTAGCAGCGAAGCTTCAGTGTTCTTTTTGTCTCCTTAAAGCTCTGTCTCGGTTGTTTGTTCTTGTTCTCTTTAGGTGATGGGAAATTATGCCTATGATTACAAAATGAAATGACTGTTGGGTGTTGTGTGGGTTTATGGGCTTAGAAGGCTGTTTTTGTACATTGTGTTTGTGCATTTGTGTATGCGTTTGCGTTTGTGGCTTGTTGTGAAAAGCCAAGGGATGGAAGCAGTGAGGGGTTGAGAGATGGGCAGTCACCCAGGATAGATAACATCTCACTGGTATTCCAAAACATCATTCCTCATGGAAGTTCATTCTCATTCTCTCTCTCTCTCTCTCTCTCTCTCTCTCTCTCTCTCTCTCTCTCTCTCTCTCTCTCTCTCTCTCTCTCTCTCTCTCTCCCTCCCTCTCTTAACTTAATACCATGTGTCCCAATTTATTCTTGCATCCGAATGCTTGTCTCATGACAATATACACTTTTATACTTTCCTTGTCCACACAGCCATACCTTCAGGGCATTTATAGGTTAATAGGTGCTGCCTAATTAGCAACTCCTGACTGGTAAGAACATGCCAAGACTGATTTAGCCTATGATTGAAGACTCCACTGACTCCAATCCGCTCTTCCTCTCAAAGGACTAACTAACAAACTGTTCTGCATTTCGGTTATTTGATAATATTGATATATGATATGTGCTTGATTGATAAGTGTTACCCCTCTGTTAGTTGATTTCGCCACAATTTGAGAGTTTTCAAAGCTAGCTGGTACTATCCTGACATCGTAATGCTTTAACACAGCATTAGCACACACAGGACACAACAGAGGAAAAAATGCTTCCAGCATTTCACAGTGGTACGTCGATCAAAGAGTCTATTTACTAGACAATTGGGTTATTCCTGTAAACTTCCCTACTGCCGGCTGTCGTGGGAGCTGCTTCATTCATTTATACCTAATTTCCCCAGTTTCCAAGCTCTGGTCCCTGGGGCCAATAAGAGACAAAACTTTTGTACAATGATGTTTTTTTTTTCTTTCTTTGGTTCTGGCAAGCCATCTCTGTTTGCCAGTTATAAGACAAGGATGCAAGCGGGAGCAGTTCATATTGGATTCTCAATTTTTCAAAAGATGTCATGGTGCTAGCTACTTAACACTTATTATTTCTGGTAGGTTGCAGGCTATACAGAGATAGATAAGTGTAATTTTGTTGCATCTAAGATACAACTGATTAGCACAGGTGATATTGAAATCACCAACCTGTCCTAGAGAAATCAATCTCATCCAAATGATATGTGCAACAGCAGAGTTAGTACTATGGTGTATGTGGGGTGAATTCATTTGAAGTTGGAATTAATTTAAAGTTAGAATTGGCCAACATGATCTACTGATAAAAACACCATTCACTAAATCTCTGTTGACCTTTTTTTTGTTTCTGTCTTTCCCCAGGTCCCTGTTAGGCTGGATGAGATGAGATCCCTATGTAGTGGTCGTCATGGCAACTTGTGACTCTCCCCCTATGGTGTCATCACGGCAGCAGGAACATGGTGGCCAGAGGCCGGACGCTGCTGCTGAGGACAACTCCGTCGTCGCCATGGAGAACAGTGTCGCCAACAGCAACAACGCCAACAGCAACAACCAATTGTCACCTGCTGCCATTGGAGAGCCAGAGAATGGCCTTGGAGAGCTGGCTGTGAGCCCGCTGCGGTCCACTGCTACCCCAGCCAATGTCAGTGCAACCACCGGCGCTGTAACTGAACAGAGTCGGAGAGAAAGCTTTACTACTGGTAACAAAGGGAGTGTTACCGGGACTTTACCAGGAGGTGGAAGAGCAGCTTTGGGTTCAGACTGTTCTACCCCTGCCACATCTCCTGTGGCACCGGCAAAGGAGATCCCCTGCAACGAATGTTCTACTTCCTTCTCCAGTTTACAAAAATACATGGAGCACCACTGCCCCAATGCCCGCCTGCCTACCACCGGAGGTCATGAAGAGGGTGAGGAGGTTGAAGGGATGTTAGGGGAGGTGAGTGAAGAGGAAGGAGATCGTGAGGTGGGTACTGCAGAAGTGGGGGAAATGAACAGTGAGATGGAGATGGAAGAGGATAGTGATGTGGAGAACCTGAGCGGCGAGATCATCTACCAACCAGATGGCTCTGCCTTCATCCTGGAGGACGCCAAAGAGCAGTGTGGCAACCAGGGGGGGCTCTCTGGGCCTCTCCAATTCAGGGGCCTGCTGTCCCCCCAGACCTTTCCCAATCCCCAGGTCAGCAGTGGCCAGAGTGGCCTGAGCCCAGGGGGGGAGCGGTTGGAGCAGCCCGCTGCACCCATGTCCTTCTACCCCAATATCATCAACACCTTCCACATCGCCTCATCCCTGGGGAATAACCCCCTAGTGGCCGACCACCCCTCCTTCCCAAATACCTCAGCTGGAGGGCTGGCGGGCGCTGGTCCCGTGTTGCACAGTTTCCGTGTCTATGACCTCCGCCACAAGAATGACAAAGACTATCTGAAGGCGGATGGTGCAGCCAAAAACTCCTGTGTGTCCAAAGATGTCCCCAACAATGTGGACTTGTCCAAGTTTGAGGGCTGTGTTGCCGATGGGCGGCGGAAACCTGTGCTGATGTGTTTCCTGTGCAAGCTGTCCTTTGGCTACAGCCGTTCCTTCGTGACACATGCTGTCCATGACCACCGTATGACCCTGAATGATCAGGAGCAGAAGCTGCTGAGCAACAAGCATGTCTCTGCCATCATCCAGGGCATCGGCAAGGACAAAGAACCTCTTATAAGCTTTCTGGAACCAAAAAACCCCCCCAAACTCTGTGCTACCCCACTTTCCCATACCTGCCAACTTCCTAGGGCCAGACACGGGACTCCGTTTGTGGAATGCTTTCCACAGTAGTGGGGAGAGTACCGATTCCCTTCAGGCAGGTTTTGCTTTCCTGAAGGGCAGTGCCAGCAGCTCCTCCAATGACCAAACCCCCATAACCCAAACCATGCCAAAGGCTAAGACCAACCCAAACCTCGGGGGAGGGGCTGGTGCCCATAGAACCCCCAGTGGGAGTTCTGTTGCTGCTGCCACTGGTGGCAACCTGGAAGGTCAGAACTCTGATAGTGACTGCAAGGGCCACGTTAGGGATACATGCACTTTGCAACCCAATGGGCCGGACCTGAGCCAGTACCCGCACGTCAAGCGGGAGCCCGGTGCAGTTGGAGGAGAAAGTCCAGAGCAGGATGAGGATGCTTACTCCAATGGTGGAGGAGTAGAAATGGAGGCAGATGAGGAGGAGGAACAGGCCATGATCATGGCAACGACAGGCCAGCGGGCCAACAGCACCAGTAGCAAAGATTTCCCACTCTTAAACCAAAGTATTTCCCCCCTTTCCAACAGTGTGCTAAAGTGTAACAGTGACAGCAAAGGCTCTGCATCTGCCTCCTCGTCCTCCCTGTCTGTGTGTGAGAAGCTGGATATGGAGAAGAGACGCCTGTCAACTGCCCTGGCAGCAGCCAGAGAGCGGGAGAGCAGCAATGACTCAGCCAGTGAAGCTCTGGCAGGACGGGATGGGTCGTCGCCATCCTCCCACCCCATTGACATGATGATGTTGCGCAGAGATGATGAGAGTCCTGGACCTCTGAATCAACACACAGGAAATCCCAGTACGCCTGGAACTCCGGGGACCCCTGGTACCCCTGGTCCAGGTGAAGGGTCCCCAGGTAGTGGGGTGGAGTGCCCCAAGTGTGACACAGTCTTGGGATCTTCGCGGTCTCTTGGAGGGCATATGACGATGATGCATTCACGTAACTCCTGCAAGACGCTGAAGTGTCCCAAGTGTAACTGGCACTACAAGTATCAGCAGACGCTGGACGCCCACATGAAGGAGAAACATCCGGAGTCTGGTGGATCATGTGTGTACTGCCGCACAGGACAGCCTCACCCTCGTTTAGCCAGAGGAGAAAGCTATACGTGTGGATACAAGCCTTTCCGTTGTGAGGTCTGTCCATATCATTTTCATTTTTATGGACTTCTGTTTTCCCTGTCTTTGGAAAAAAAAAATCCAAGTTATGATAATTTTCTTGATTTTTATTGGTTTGGAATTTATAATCTAACTTTGATCTTAATTTAAAAAAAGCATCACTGGTAGGCTAATAGAAAAAAAATGTACAATAATATATGCAATATAGATGATGCAAGGCAATTTTTGTGTCATATGCATCTGACCAGTTATGGCAACATCTAGAGGTGAACATATTTACTCAACGACAGACTGAAGAAAATCTGATTTTAATAATGAATTACTTATCAGGTATCAACTAGGATTTTATGAATGCATATAGTGTATATCATGCATCCCTGTATTCGTTCCCTTCCCTTTTAGGTATGCAACTACTCAACCACCACCAAAGGCAACCTAAGCATCCACATGCAGTCAGACAAGCATCTAAACAACGTACAAACACTCCAGAATGGTGGCAGTGAGGTACAATACAACCACAACCATACCCATGCCAACCCTGTGCCCAGTGCCAGCCTTGGTGGAGGCTGTGGTGCACCCTCGCCATCCAAGCCCAAACAGAAGCCCACATGGCGCTGTGAGGTAATGAAACAACAGTGTCATTGTAGCGCTGTGGTAGCTACATACCAATTTACTTGTTTCAATGTCTAAACAATGAGCCATTTATTTCCTTCTGCGTCACTATGTCTATTATTTTTCTTTGCCACATCATCTGACCTCATTATAAAACAGAATATTTTCTCATACATTCTAGCAATATCTCCAAGTATTGTAGAAACCAAATAGAAATTCATCATCATGCCTTCATTACTTAACTGCTTGCATTGAATCTTATTCTGAGGATTAGATATTTCTGTTTAATGATTTTACTATTTGTTGTCAATACTCATTTTGAATATAATATAAAAGTAAATTATATATTGCCAATGTTTGATGCTGTTTACCTATATAATGAATCATTTATTTTGACATGTAAAACGATGATTTGATATATGCCCAGAAGTAAAATGTATCCTGCCTTGCTTCCAACAGGTGTGTGACTATGAGACTAACGTGGCGCGGAACTTGCGAATCCATATGACCAGCGAGAAACACATGCACAACATGATGCTGCTGCAGCAGAACATGAAGCAGATCCAACACAGCCTCCATATGGGCCTGGCCCCGGCTGAGGCCGAGCTTTACCAGTACTACCTGGCTCAGAACATGGGCCTGGCAGGTGTAAAACTAGAGAGCCAAGCAGGCAGCAGTGGCCCGGAAGCTCAGATGATGATTAACCCGTTCCAGCTCGATCCTGCAACCGCAGCTGCTCTTGGATCTGGTCTCGGTGAGTTATAGTAGAATTAAAATTTGATATCAGTTTTCCGCCTTAGTCAATTAAAACACAAAAAGGGCATTTCTGCTGAGGATGTGACAAAGTACTTAGCTTTTGATTTATTTATTTCTACTAATCTTTCACTTGGTCAGTTTAATGTGTTTTACAGCTGATGCCATCTGGGTATTGTTTTTATCTCTGTTTCTTTCCATGGTTGCTCTTCATTTTTCTTCCTGCCCTCTCGCCTTCTCTTTTTCTGCTCCCATCCTTTTTACCTGGCCCCCCCTTGCCGCGCCCTCTTCTCTTTCTCTTTCCCTCTTATCTCTGCTCTCATATTGTCCCTCTGTCATTGTCTCCTTTCTTTGACCCCTCTCACTGATTAAAAAATGATTATGAGACGCCACATGAGAATTATTCTTAATCTTTCATTTGTAATTTTCTTAAGTCAGCTTAATCCCCCCCCCATACACACCCCACCCCACACCACCCCACCTTCGCTCACCCTGGAGAGGACTCACACACATACACACACACACACACACACACACACACACACACACACTCTTTCACACAGCAGGAAGCGGATTCCCGTAGGAGTGAGAGAGATTTAACAATGACCCTGCAGTGTTACACACCCACTCCCTCCTCTAGTGTGGAGGTCACAGCCCAGCTAGCAGATGTACTCTCAGTGAATTACACTGATAACACACAGCTCCCCATAGTGAGCGCAGCTGTACATAGGTGATGATGTGAGCAGGATATTTATATATTCAAATACTCAATGAATATAAATATATATAATGTATGTGAATATATATGACATGAATATCCTTGGTAATATGCATACATACTCACATTTAGCATCTCATGGGTAAAGTGTGCTATGCTTTCTTATAAACGAGCACACACGACACTCAAACACACACTTATGTCATCCACTAATTGGGGGAATTATACTTTAGAATCAGATGATGTATAATTGTTAAATCCCCTGTGCTCCAAACACTGTGTTGAAATATTATCTGAAAAAAAAACATGATTAGCTTTGGTAAGCGACAATGAAGGGACCAAACAAAAGCGTTAATTACATTTCTATGAATGGCAGATTTTTTTTTCTAGGTTGGGTGGGTAGAAGAAAGACAAAACTTGTACAATGCATTGATCAGCTTTTCAAATCTCTGCGTGGATGTGAGAAAAGCCTGGAGCCCTAAAACCGTTGGCCCACCATTGCTGAGAGCAGTAATTAAAGCTACCTGATGAGCGAGTTAGCAAGTTGAAAAGGATGATTGTAATTGATCCTGATTCAATCCTATTAGGGTTTTTTATAGACAAGACTTTGCAAGGAGCCCTAGCTCTCTGCAAGGCTTTATTTTATCAAATCCTTTTGTGTGAGAGAGGCCTGCATGGAGGACTCACTTTTCTCTCCACACTTAATTTCATTAAAAGAGCTTTTTCTCTTTCTCTCTCTCTCTCTCTCTCTCTCTCTCTCTCTCTCTCTCTCTCTCTCTCTCTCTCTCTCTCTCTCTCTCTTTTATCCCACTCTATCCATGCCACTCTTATTTTCATCCAAGCTTTTGTCTTTCTGTCATACCTCGTTTTTATGTATCATTCTTTGTTCCATGCATACTGCCTACCGTCTATCTGACATATCCTACGCTTCCATGCGTGTAATCTTATGAAAACCCAAGCTTTAAAACACCTTTCTATCTTTACTTAGCAGTCTAACCTGCGTTCTCTCTCGTTTTTTCCACAGTAAGTAGTGACCTATCGGCAGAGTTGCGTCTTGCCAGTGGTCAACTGATGGCAGACGACCTATCCCTGGTGTCCCCTGGTGGAATGGGGGGTATGTCCTCATCAGACCCCTCCCTCTCCTCTTTGTCGCCACCTATCAACGATCCCACACTGCGCCTCTACCAGTGCGCTGTGTGCAACTGCTACTCCACGGACAGCCTGGAGGCTCTCAACGCCCACGTCAACGCCGAGCGTGCTTTGCCCGAAGAGGAGTGGCGCTGCGTGGTTGGCGACGTCTACCAGTGCAAGCTCTGCAGCTACAACACCCAGCTTAAGGCCAACTTTCAGCTGCACTGCAAGACAGACAAGCACATGCAGAAGCACCAGCTGGTGGCCCACATCAAGGAGGGAGGCAAAGCCAACCAGTGGAGATTAAAGTGTGTGGCCATTGGCAACCCAGTGCACCTCAAGTGCAACGCCTGTGACTACTACAGCAACAGCGTGGATAAACTGAGACTACATGCCACCAACCAGAGGCATGAGGCTTCCATCCGCCTCTACAAGGTAAAAACACATAATTATTTTTGCAGGACACGGACACACACACACGGACCCACATAGTGTACAGAGTGTACATCTGAGGGGAACACACAAAAAAAAGCACACATGTTTTTCTTTACAAAGAATTTGACCCGTACTCTCAACTGCACTGTCACATGGATATAAAGTTCCCATGAGAATGGAATGACCGAGATGGAAAAGGTCACCGTAAGAGCACCCAGGATAATATCAATCGGATATGGGTATATGTCTTGCTTATGACCAGCTGGCACTACTGTTGCTGTTAATTATACACAAGTCACGTACTATCAATGCATTTTAAATGTTTCAAAGTTTTGATTATCTTCAGCTGTCCTCTGGGCTTGTTTTTTTTTACAGCTGTAAATAATTCTGGAATAATTCAAGAATGCGTTTTCATGATGAGAGTGTAGAGTCTACAACAACTTCGTTTTGAACGATGACACAATGAAAGCAGACCACATTATATACATGGCACTCATACGATCCATATGGGACGCACATATATGACATTAGAAATAAAAGAAACTAACATAAAAACAAAATATTTTTATGGAATATTTGCATCGTTAATTAATGTAAAATTGGCTTCAGATTTAGTCATCAAAGTGTGCATATGCATATGTCTACATTTACTGTTTGTTTACATGATCATTAATGCTCACTTCCACTCCTCTACAGACAAACACTTTTCACAACTGTTCTTTATTTGGTCATGACTTGTCATAGGGTAACCCCACTAGCGGACTCACACAGAACTCACTTACTTAACTAATTAAACTTTTCACTGTCCGAGCAATAAGCAGTCCCTGGAAAGAAATTCCAACACGACCAATTTTTGGCATCTTTCTCCTCTCCAATGTATTTAAGGTGATTTAGTTTGTCAGACGTCTCCTTCAGCTTAATAGGATGCTGTTACATTTCCGAGGCCTTGACCTACAGGACAGGATCAAGTCCATTACATTAATGAGGATTTCTTTACTACTGTACGCAACATTTGGCAGCGGGAGGTGTTTGTTTGTTTGAGTAAGTGTGTGTGTGTGTGTGTGTGTGTGTGTGTGTGTGTGTTTTCTTAAAAAAATAGGTTCTATTGATGTTTTTTTAAAGTAGAATATACAACTACAATTGTACTTATCTACCCACTTTTGTATAATAATAATAATAATAATGATAAGATCTCATCATAATAATTTACTTGTATACTTAAAATATGATCATTTTTGAAGATGTAAACTTTCAGAGGTATTTGACAAAAAATTTTGAAAATCAGATTAAGATATGACTGCAATATTACTTGAATGAAGGGAGTCTTACTCCACTGACCCACAAGATAGAAATTTTAATATTTTTTGAGAGGGGATTCTGCATTTCATACTGATCTTGAATTAACTGCATTTATTCAGGAATCTCTGTCCAATCTCCCCTTACATTTCAAAGCCTTCAGTGGATTAAGCACATTGGTATTGTATTATTATTTTAAACAGTTTTAGTTGACTTAAACAACATGTACGTATTGACACGACGGGATTGGTCGACAATTTGGCCAAAGCTGAACATGGCATGGGATGAGTTGGGGGATGTTCACTAATTGCATTGAAATGTTTAAAATGTATAAATTCTTAACAAAAACTGCTTGGTCCACATATATACCCTAGGATCAGCTCAATTAGCCCACAATAGTCAGGGTCTTTTTACTGTCAGGGGAAGACTTAAGCGCGTGTGTGTGTGTGTGTGTGTGCCTGAATTTCAGAGTGTTGAGCCACTCTTGGCAACTATTTAAGTTGATTTAAAATGAGGCAATAGCCAGATAGGTTACCTAGGCTACACTGAACACTGGCAGCTATGTAATCACGCAAAGAAAGCTAATCATATCAGTTGTGATTAAATGTACGAACCCAAGAGGCATAATCAACAGCACAGAAATAAAAAAAGCAGACGCTTGTCTGAACATTTTCCGAATTCAGTTTGTATTTTGCTTCACGAGAAAGGAGAGTGAAGCAGCAGAGTGTCCTTTTAGGCCCACACAAACACCAGCGCGCAGGCAAGTGAGGGTCATCCCAATGCCCCGTCCATGCACCCATACACCCCTGTACCTCATCTACCCACCCACCTACCCCACAGGCCTCAACAAATCTGTTCCACAGATGACGCTTTTAATGCCTCTGGCAAAAATCCCACTATTTTACCCTTGGACATGTGGTAGTAAAGCAGAGAGAGGGGGAGAGAAAGCATAGAGCAGCAGAGCAAAGGCAAAGGGAAAAAAATCATTTCTTTATTTGACCAGAAAAACACCTCTCCTTTTATGTATTGGCAGAGGTGAAAAGCACATGGGGATGGAGGTAGCTTGGCCGGGCGCATAAAAGATCCGAGTGTTGACGACTTTACCATCTGGTTTTTTGGAAACACAGAATATCTTTATGGCATGGGAAACCATTTGAAGATACAAACAAAAAGCATATTCAGGAGATTTTATGACTGCTTTGTAGCAGCAATGGAGTACTTCTAAGGGGAATTGAGAGTTTGAAAGTGTTTTTTTCCAGACTTTGAAACTGCAAGAGGGAAATGACATTAGCAGCACGTGGACATCAAGTCATCTGGTGTCCAGGGCACAGCAGGTGGCGCAGGAAGTCATACGCCTTATATGGAAAAAGCGGAGGTCTAGGCCTGGCTGCTCATTGGAGAGGAAATCTGATTGGTTTGTTTTTAATGAGAATACTACCGCACATTGTGTTTTTCCACATTATCTCTCTGGATACAGAGTTCAGTTGGAAATTAAAAGTGTGCATAGACCTTCACATGCGTATTATCACAGCTGCCAAGTGCAAAACTCTATCCTTCAGAAACACTAAATGGCAAAATGGAAGATGTTTTAACGTAAGCTAGCAGCCTGTGAGGTAAGCTGCGCATTAAATGTTGCCGTAGCGTAGCGTGTCCATAGCTGGCCTCGCCCGTGTTTGCCTTAGCATTGAATATGATGATGTATGGCTTCGTTATGATTTTTAATAACAAACACTGGCCCTAATACGCATGGAGACACGAGTAAATCTGTCAGTGCCATTCACAAGTGCTGCAGGGCTAAGTAGGGGGTTTAGTTTGTAGTCGGCATGTGTGTTTGTGTGTGTGTGTGTGTGTGTGTGTGTCCACAGAGCTTTGAGGTTTAGGTCTGGGCTGTGCTCGCCCCTGGGTCATTAGGAGTTGAGAATGTTCATGGTCAATGTGGCATGGTCAACGACCACACACACGTACACACACTGTGTGTTTCATAGGCAGAGGCACCTGTTTCTCAGATGGCCGTCCGAATACACGTGAAACTGTCCTCAGCCACCAGCGCCCCACCCGCGTCTGTCTGTCCAGCTATCCGTCAGAATTTGAGCGGAAATGGACGTCTGGAGTCCACTGCACATTTCCACATCTCTTTTTTTTTCTCTTTTCATTATTTTTTTCGCCCCCTCTTCCCTCACACTCTCCTTTGAACTCAGAATCTTAGGCTTAGAAAATCAACTCAATTTTTTATGAAAGTGATGGAGGGAGAGAGGGAGGAGAGTGGACATTTAGATTGAGCGCTTTGTTACATACAGACAGCGGGAACAGAGATAGTAGGTGTCTCTTTTTCACCCCCCCCCTCCTCTTTTTCTGATGCTGTCTCCCACTCTTTCACTCCCTCCGTCTTACCCAGTCTCTTTGTTTTGTCTCTGACTCTCTTTCTCCTATTCTCTCTACCTCTTTCTATCTCACCCCTGGGGAGCCGCAGATAGGCCATCTCATTACCCATGATCCTCTTGGAAACACCATGGCCGGAAAACGAGGGGTGTGGGGAATTAAACGAGGGAGGTTATGGGAGGAGGGAGAGATGGAAGGAAAAGAAGAAGAAGTGGAAAGAGGGCTGTATTGGTAGATGCATCAAAAGAAGAGACTCCCCTTTTCCCGTTTTCCTCATCTCCTTTGTATACTTCTTTTTTTTATTTATCTATTTGATTTTTTCCATCAATGATTGAACTTTTTTTTTTCTTTTAATCTCCCAACTCTGTCCCCCTCCCTCACATTTCATTATCCTCCATCTCCCTCAGATGGAGATGGCTGTGCTTATGCATTTGTGATATTAAGTCTACGGCTGTGTCTTGGCTATTAGCAAGGGTCAACTCTGCCCACTCTCATTTGAAAATCAAATGTCCCTATATATATGCAGCCCAAATTATAGGACTGTCATTTGGACTTGTGTGACGGGGAAATGGACAGGAGATTGACTCCAATGGATTTGCATTAAAAGCCATTGTGCCGGGTCCCCTAGATAGAAAAAGAGACTGGATCTATTTCAAATGCATGGCACCATTTATGACCCGCACACTTGCATGAATGCATATGTGCATACAGATGTATGGTATTATAGACACACTCACACGTACAGTAACTGCACTCTGTAGTCGTGGTTATCAAGTTACCATTTTCCACTTGAGCCCTTGTCTGCTTGTTCCAGACACAGGCTCTTGATCACCGCGTCCTTGTCTAGCACTCACAGACAGACCTAAAGAGTTTCTGTTCAAAAAGGAATATTTGCAGACACTTCACACTAGATGCTACTTGACTGCGAGACATAGATTTTCATGTTCTGTCATGGAGACTGATGCCGCCATGAGTTCAGCGCTGTGAACCTGAGCAGGTGAATGAATTCACTTTGGAGTTGTTGCCAGAAAGGTTGTCTCTCTCTCTGTCTGTCTGTCTGTCTGTCTGTCTGTCTGTCTGTCCATTTTTCATTTCTACAAGTAGTTACTATGCTCTCTCTCTCTCCCTCTCCCTCTCTCTGTTTCTCTCTCTCTCCCTCTCTCTCTGTTTCTCTCTCCCTCTCTCTGCGAGGCAAAGAGACGTCGGTTAGTAGATTATTCAAATCGTCTCTTCTTTCACCTGCGTGGAGATTACAATGGAAATCTTTCAAAGGTCCGGGGGTGGTGAAGTGGGGGATGGAGGGTGGTGGCTAATTAAAGCATAAAAGCAGGTGTGTGTGTGTGTGTGTGTGTGTGTGTGTGTGTGTGTTTGTGTGTACGCTGTTGCTTTGTGCGTTTGACAGAAAGGTTTGAATGGATGGACTTCCCCACCCTCCCCCTTCTTCCTAATAATCCTCATAGATATTAATAAGAGTTTCGCCCATTCTCCCTCCAACGCCTTAACCAGATGGTCGGCAAAGCATTAGTGTGTGTGTGTGTGTGTATATGTGTGTGTGTGATGTCCAGCTTTGGTCCAGCTCCTGATTGACACTCATACGTAGCGTTTAATTACCCTAGCCCGCTTCCCCGTCCTCTCCTCCCTACTTCTACGCCCTCTGGTCAATGAGTTAATGCCTGGAGAATGTGATGGCAGAAGCCTTTTTTCTTTCTTTGGCAAGGTGAGTTTCTCTGTGAGCATAAGACAAAGACAAAGACGGGGCTGGTTTTCTCATATTAATAGCCAGATGTGATCCTCTTCATAATCATCCCTACTTCTCTCTCAACTGTGGGTCACTTGGGCCGGACCGTGGCCAAGCCATTTGTCCATGTGCAGGGGACAGTGAAGCAGATTGGGGCTGACAGGTATGGGAACGATAGCAGAGAGAGGGGGCGGAGGGGGGGGGGGGGGTGTCAGTGTCTTCCAGACCACCAGAAGGAAGAGAACATCGCAGGGATGCAGGAACAAAGGAGCTAGCAGGAGTTTGTCTTTTTTGTCTTTTTTCTCCCCCTTGGCTCATTTGAACCCTCCCACCCTCCCTATATCCCCAACACCCACCCAAATACACACTTCCCTCCTCCCCTTCCATCCCCACACCCCCTACTCACACACTTGTCTTTTTCCTCCTTCTTTTTCTAGAATCAACTCCTCCCTATCCCTTCTTTTCTCTTGGGTCTTGATCATCCTGTTGGGACGAAGATAACACGAGTTTGGGGCTTTCTTAAAAAAAAACAAGAAAAGGAATAATCAAAATAGGGCACATGATCTCAAATATCTCTCAGGGCATGTTGCCTTCACTTTTGATACGTTGATTGGATCAGAGCTGACATGGGAGCGAGATCAGATAAATATTTTCGTGTAAGTTCATTAGCAGTTCTTTTGAAATCACCTGACATTAAAATGCGTGTAATGTCAGCTGATTGGTTTGATAAATACAGCATTAAAATGTTGCATCGGGTTTAAAATGATATTTAGGTAGAACAATCATGCATTTCCCCTCTTATGAAGCTATCAGGATATTGATATGGACAAAGTTGAACTGAAATACTCCTCAACGCCCTTCCAAATCAATAATCAATCGATTGGAGGTAATTGTGCCTCCCTTGGAACGGTCCCAAGTCTCCCTCTCTCTCTCTGTCGCTTCCTCTCTCCTTCTCACACTCTCTCTGTCATTATCAGCATGTGGCCCAGTATTTGGCATTTCAGCATTCCAGCTGTAATTGATTTTAACCATTAGGTGCTCAGTGAATAGATAAGTAGTGGGAGATATTCGATTAATACGGTGAAAAAGAGAGACACGGATAAAAAAAAAAGAGAAAACGAGGCAGGGAGATGGATGGAGGGATGTTGTCAGCTGGAGAAAGAGGAACTGACCTGTCCTGCTGTCTATCTGTCTCCACCACTGGTCTTCCATCCTTGCAGCAGCACAATACCGCTGACCTCCTGTGAGTTCAAGCAGCTTAGTTTCTGCGAGTAATCCTTAATGCTTTGAAATAGACCTGATAGAAAGCCCACTTACTTGTTCAGGATTAATGTGGGTTGGGTTGGGGGGCGGGGGGGTCCTGGGTTTTCAGCACATTTAGTTAAATTAACCCATTGGAATTATCATATTCAACTCTAATTGTGGACTTACTTGCACAGGCATCGAGGAGTGGACTGACTTTAAAAGCATGCTGTACTTTATCAGCAGACAGATGGGAGACTTCCATTTAACGTCCTTGTATAATATCGTCCGCATGCATTAATACGCCGCCCTTCTCTACTGTTTATGTTTAGATTTACTACTGTGGCGCTATTATTCCTTTCAGCCGTTTCCCCTACAGAGGCCATTTTGAATCTGAGTGCAGCTGAGGGTGGTATTGCTTTCCCACTGTTTTCTGAAGATATAAGTCTGAGGTTTTTTTTTTCTACTCTGTTCTTTCTCCTCTCTTCCTCGTTCTGGCAGGAGTGTAGGTTAGGACTAGGGGTAGGGGTGGATGGGGGGGGGAACAAAGGCAAACATTTGAGTAATCTTCAAAGAGCCCATTGGTATGTTGAGTGGACGCTGGTATGCGGACTGCGACTGAGGCTTTTTCAGGGGAAAACAATATCCTTCCTTTAGACGGCTGGGGCCTGGGCAAACACTACCAGCCAGGCGACTGCCCAGTGCTGCCACCGCTATCAGCTTAACCCCCCCCCCCCCCCCCCCTTCTAGGCTCACACAGAAAATGGTAGGATCTATGTTGCCGGAACAGCATCATTATGGGGTTATGGGGGTAGACAGAACATCACAGGTTGTACGATGTTTGGCTGAGTTTACGTGGCATGTAAAAATGGTTGGTGTCTCTGTGAGACTCGGCCACTACTTAAATGTCTGAGTTCTGATACGGGGGGGTGAAGCAGACAAAAAGAGAGAGGCACAGGTTTAAATCATCCCGGAGGGATCAAGTGTGCCATCTTGTAGGTCAACTGCGGGGCATTTGATTTCCTGTGGCAATATGCAAAACAGGGCCGCTGAAGAGATGCTTTCATTGTATTCACTCTGCCAGAGGTACCACTCCAACATGCGCACGCTCATACACACTCATACAAAGCTTGTACATACAACAAGCCACGTTGTTTCCAAGGAATACGGCCTGAACCTCGCCTCTTTTTTTTTTTTTTTTACATTTCACTGTTAGCAAGTTAAACATTCTGATTATATACATAGTATTATTTAGTATTTAAAATTGGGTACATTAAGAAGATTATGTGTTGTAATGCAGCTATCAAAAAAGTATCATGAGCCCTGGTTTGATAAGTACAGCTCTTAAAAGAAAGCAGCAGACAGTCTACCATTTTGTGACAGTTTCAAAATGAACTCCCTTTGTCCAGTAATCACTAGCCATTTTCTCACGAGGATCCACCCCAGGGATAATTTCTCCCATTTCTCTGTCATTAGCAGGGCCTGGTATTAGACTTGTGTTTTGTTCCCTGTACCTTTTGTTTAGTGCTAAGTGAAACCATGCGACAGAGTAGGGGCTAACTGGAAAACAATACTCCCCTTCACAGGCTCAGGAATGTGTAATTAGTGATTTGAACCCAACTACGCTCGTCTAGATTCTTCCCTATCTTTCTCTCTCTCTCTCTCTCTCTCTCTCTCTCTCTCTCTCTCTCTCTCTCTCTCTCTCTCTCTCTCTCTCTCTCCATATCTTGTTCTTTTGTTCTCTCTGTTATACATTCTCACTCTCTTTCCGTCAGTTACTTTCTCTCACTGTATGTTTCTGTCATTCCTTTTGTCTAACTCTCTCTAATAGACATTTTTTTTCCCAGCAAGTCTCCATTACAAATGGAGGGAAGAACAACAAACTTTGCAAAAATGGCTGCTCCCTTCAGCGCCAAAATTATTTTCCCTCCTCCTTCCTTTCAGTTTTAGTAAAATATAACAACATCAGTTTAATAGAAAGCTCTTTGATGGCTCCAGCCAATAAGCTGAAGCCCCTTTTATTTTTGTTTTTCTCCCCATATATTATAGATCCTGTCAAGTAGGCATTGCCTTGATTTCCCAATAGTATCCTTACATGTTGAGAAAAATGGAAAATGATGAGCTCCACCCAAAAGCATGTTAGTATTTCAGCAATACCCCTCCCCTTGTACAGCACTTGAAAAAGATAATCCCACAAGCATGTTAGCATTTCAATGATCTTGATCTCAGTATTTTATGATCTCTGTCCCATTGTTAGTTGATGGAAACGATCTGCAATATGATTTAGGGAAATGGGGAGGTCTGGTCAGTCTCACCTGGCTGCGATGGAGACAAGCGGGGGCTTTTAGACCCTAATGGGCTAAGGTCAGGATGGCTAATAGGGAGTAAGTGGCTGGGCCATGCTGTCTAAATCTAATGCTAATGTAAATACTGATCCATTTTCCTGGGGGGTGGAGGGGAACTGGCTTTCAAGACACCTAACACACATTCATGCACCGATGAGTGTGTGAGATTTGTCCTGGTGTCTCTTATTCCCAACTGCTAAATGCATGTGGTGACTGTGCCGGAGACGTACAAAAAGGTATTGTCTACACATTCATTGACTAAGACCAGAAGAAATGGATCATGTCGTAAATCAACAAGATTGTGTGTGTGTGTGTGTGTGTGTGTGTGTGTCTGGGCAGAAAAGAGATAGTCAGAAGGCATTTTTTTTCCAAGCGAGGGGCCAGAGGTCAGGAAGCTGTGAGCTTCAGGTTGACCTTTGCCCCCCGTGCGTCAGGCACACTTACGTCACTGCTACAAGTGCGTGTATGTGTGTGAGTGAAGGCGTGTCCATGTGTGGGAGTCTTAAGAAAGTGGAAGACAAGATTTTTAACTGGAATTTACAGTTGCACTACTCGCCAAAGCCCTATCACTATTGCTTCCTCATTTTTTCCCCTGATGAATAGCAAAGATTGCAGACAACAGAAGAAATGGAGAAGAAGAGGGAAAGAACAAAAGCGATGGCAAAGTTGCGGAGAAGAGTGGCAGAAAGCTACTAAAGGCTCATTGTCATAATTCATTTGTTTGGCTTGCCGACCATTATGTGTTGGATGCTTATTATTATTGGGTGACCTACGGTGAGCTCACCCACAGGCCCTGCACCTCATGAACAAGCCCCAGAGCTCCAATGACACGTAACCGCCAGCAGGCACGGCTGAGAAAAACAGGAGATATATATTTTTTTACATTTCGGAAAGTGAGAACCCCGGTAGTAAAGAAAGGGAAGATGGCCATCAGGAAAGAAAACCAGTATGGGTGGGTCAGGGGGGGGATTTTTTTTCAGGGATTGTTTTCTTTCTCCAGTATCTTTAGATCACACACAGTGGCCTTGTGAGCAGCGCAAGAGAGAAAGAAAAGCAGGAGATGTGCAGTGTGTCGGTAAATGTGTGCATATGCAATGTGCAGCATTCAGCACTTTTTGAACGTGGCTCCGATTTGCATATTTGTTTTTGTGCGTGTGCAGCACCGAGTCTGTCTCTCTGCACACTATATTTGCTGCTCTCTTTATCCGTGGAAGCGAGGTGGCACATACCTGGGCCCTGAGCATCTCTTTTCAGCAGTGCAGTCTGCCAGCGAATCCATTGGCAGTGATCTTGCGTTACATCTATGTCTTGGGGGCTGAGCGGCGGTTAGCAGTAACATGTGTTAGGGAGGTGGTAGCACCGATGGAATTCTACACTTGGCAGCCTTCCAGGCAGCGCTGGTATGTGTTTAAAATACTTTCAAGGAACAAAACACGCTTTTGTTGTTTGCTGGGCCAAGTGGGGCTGTTTTTGTCTCCGATGGCCCCCGGGGGCCCAGGGGATCGCACCGGAAGCTGGTGACGTTCCAAAAAGAAGGTATACCCATCAACAAGCTCCCTGCTTTCCTCTAAAAAGAAACAGCGGTGAAAGACAAAGAGAGATAAAGAAGGTTTTTATTTCCACAATGTGTCGGGTGCACATTTTTCATGCATGCACACTGTACTCTCAGCAGACACAAATAGGAACACAGGATATATGGACCAAAAGGTATACAACACGTATATACACGTTCTGACACACACACACACAGACACACACACACACACACAGACACACACACACTGGTTATTAAGACATAGTTGCGGCAGCAGAGGGTTCTTATTTTCAGTATGTGTTCATTAGCTGCCTGGTTCTACACTTAATGACAGGAAAGAGTCATGTTTGTACTGAGTACCCTAATTTGTCATTTGGTTTATGGAGGAAAACACAACCCCACTGCTTTGCGCTGCTTTCGAAATATTTTTGTCGTGTTACCAGTACACACGAACAATCACAGTCAGAGAGACAGACATGAAGAAAAAAAACTCACTTGTGAGGTACAATAAAAAAAAATGTAGAGTTGAAATTATTGATGCATAAAAAAAGCAAACACACACAGACAGATGCACAAAAAGAAGCATGAAATTATACCCTCAGCCACGCGCACACACACACACACACACACACTTTCACGTACATGTACACACACAGGGAGATAAAAGAAGTCTTGAGAAGATGTCTTTTGCCTTGGCTTATTAAGAATTCAGTTAATGAGGCAGCTTTGTCACCACAGATAGAACAAATGAATATGAGACGGCACTGCTGCTTTTCTCCCCCCAAACCCAGGGAGCGAGCGGAGGGGAGGTGTGTGCGCTTGTGTTTATGTGTGTATGAGAAAGGTGTTTTGTAAACATCTCATTCTGCATAATGAATGCAGTCCTCTGTCACACACACACACACACACACGCACACACACACACACTCACAGCAGCAAACCATTACACAAGGGAGCTTCCCTTACCTGTCAAATTGACTCTCCTCCCCTCTCCTCATACAAGTCCCTGTGTGTGTGTGTGTGTGTGTGTGTGTGTGTGTGTGTGTGTGTGTGTGTGTGTGTGTGTGTGTGTGTGTGTGTGGGACATTGTTGTGTTTTTGACAGGTAAACAGGAAGTCCCGAGTGTCATAATTTGCATTCTGTGTGCATGGGGGGAGCCGTATGCACACTCCCTCCACCATCCAGAGACGTCTGTGCCATGTTTAGGTTCACCCAGGGAGTGCTGTTTAGCTGATTTTGATTGGCCCACGGGGAGTGTTAGCTTATTTGGTTGTTTGCCAAACACTAATCCCTAACAATTAACCACCAGGCACTCTGGAGAGGTGCCATATTGACAGGGGCCCTTGCCACTCTGCACACACATACCCAGACCATCATATGGCACAAATGTACGAGCTGCACATACACACACCCAACACACACACGCATCAGCTGCCGCATAAATTACATAGACATTTCAAGCAGACACACACAGGCGCAAACCCAGGAGCAGGAACAGTGTGTTTGTGTGTTTGAATATGCATTACACAGCCCACGCCTGGCAGGAGTCAAAGTGCTCCTTTAAAAGTTCATAAATCATGGATGTTCTGGCCTGTGATCACCAGACCGCCTGCATTTCAGGCCTGCGGAGTGCCAGAGAGCGACAGACAGCCCTCTAGTTTAGGTCTTAAACAAACCCTCTGGAATGTGCTGATGGGGAGAGAATTAATATTAGGCCTAAACCTATCTGGCAGCCCGGTTCAAACCCAAGTATATCATCCAGCTACTCTCAGCCTACGCCTCGGATCCTAAAAACAAATAGAATATACATTTGCACATGGAGGGATGTGAAGCACTTTAAGGCCACTGCTGATTTACATGAACGTTTGAAAATGTGGAACTAGTGCAATTAGCTTAATTGCGATGACAACAGGATCCACTGGAAACCCTGTATCTCCAGATAACTCTCTCAACTATCATGCCTGTCCCCACTGCAAAGAAAATGAACATGTTCACTTACATAACGCAACAAATTTCCGATAAGCTTTTATATACTACTATCTTCTATAGTTGTTGTTAATATAATAGGTTGTCATTGGAGAAAAGAAAGGCCTTGTTTGATTGCTACTTTTCCATTCGATTCTAAGTACCCTCATTTCTAGCAGAGTGGTCATGAAATAAAAGCAGATTGGAGTGAGTCCAGACGCGATTGAAAGAACAAATATCACCGAGCAGTGAAAAGTGTCCTTGTTTTTATACTCTAGTAGTAATAATTGATGTGGACAGTGGGGATATATGAACGTATAGGGGCTTTTGTGTGTGGTGTCTAACATATGGAATGTATATGGAAGGCCACTGTGAGGGGCCAGAAAAAAGAAGGTCCATCCATCCGTTTTTTTCTGCCTCTTATTCTGGGCCGGGTCTTAATACTTGTACTCCTTCACTTGGCACAGAAACTCACTCCCAACCAATCCAATCCACAGTTTTCCAGCAGAGAAACATGATTGGTAACATTTCGAAAAAAAGTTATTGTTGGAAAGAATTAGAAAAAAGTAGTCAAGTTTGTATTTTAACGAAAAGACATGAACTAAAGCCTTTTGTGGGCAGGTATGTTTGCATGAATGTGATATATGAGCGTTTGCTTCCGTGAGGATGTGTGCTTGGACAGCCAAGTCCTCCTGGGAGGGAGGGAGGGGAAGAAAGAAAAGAAGCAGAGAGAGAGCAAGGGAGGCCTCCTTTCACAGAGAAACAAAGATAGCTGTAATTAATGGCCCTGAGCTCTGGACTAGGGGAGCTTTCTTCTGACAACTCCGACTTAATTAAAACTTAAGACTTCTGAAAGGGCCTCTGACTGCGAGGGGACGTCCCACCGTCTCGTGAGAAAAACCTCGTAAGATTTCCTACAAAAGAAAGAAAGAAAGACGGAGAGACAGAGAGAAAAGATGTTAGCGGCTGTAGCTATGTTGCTAATCCCTGTTTGTCAAAGGAGGAAGAGGGACGAGGGGGGTTAGAACTCACACACCTGCAGCTAACTGCCCCACCCCCCCGCACACACACCACCACCACCCCAATCCTCCCACCACACACAAACACCCACAACACATACTTTTCTGCTCCATATAACATGATGCAACACTTCTCAGGAGAAAAAAATGCACCTTGGTCACTTTTCATACGCATCAAGAATGAAACATCTGCCTACAGTCATGAGAGACGGAGCAGGGCGAGCACACATACACACACACCATTATGTGTATTAATTCATGCATACAACCCTGCACCTGTTTCTCACATGACTATGAATAAATCTCAACAAAGCATAAACTAACCTTTGCGAGCCACCTCTGCGCCTCTGTCTCTTGGCCTCACTCTCTTTTCCTTTCTGGGTCCTACCTCCCTCCCCTCCCTCCACAGAGGATCAGATAATAAAAGCTTGGCCTGGTCTTTTGTTTTTGTGCATTGTTCATTAGCCCGGCAGCAACAACAGAGGCACACTTGATATGCTTGGCTTGACTGGGTGTATGGGAGTAGGGCAAGGTGGGATGGGGGCTGTGTGTGTGTGTGTGTGTGCGCGTGTGTGTGTGCGTGCACACGGCGAGGTAGGGGGTAGCTTTGCATGGCTGCAATGCCATTAAAGAGGCAACTGGAAATTAAGGGCTTGCAACTGACAGCACACGTTGAATGAGAAACCCCCGCAGCTGCCAACAATGAGGAGCGCTGGACAATGTGCATGTTAAAGACAAAAACAGTGTTCTGAACTCAACCCCCGTATGTGACTTTTTGTGTGTTTGTTAATCTTTATGTCACCTAAAACATATCCAGTTCAGTCGGAGTGTGTGGAGTCTGAACATTAGCACAGATACTCAAACTCTCCTCTATTTATTTGAAATTATGAAACAAGGTTGCGTTTGTAAATAGGAATGGATGGGCAAGTGGGATTTCTGGGTGTTGGGATTTCAGAACTGGGAGCAGGGTAACAGACTGACTAGCATCACACAGCATTTAATTCACCCAAATATATCTGGAATAACCTTGAATGAAAACGCACAGAGGAAAAAAAATCATAAATATCTAACATGTGTACCCTCCTCTCTTCTTTTCCACAGCACCTGCAGAAGCAGGACAGTGCGTACAGCCTGGAGTCGTGTGTCTACTACTGCACACTGTGCGACTACTCCACCAAGGCCCGCCTCAACCTGGTGCAGCACGCCCGCTCAGCTCGCCACCAGCAGAACGAAGGACTGAGGAAACTCCAGCTGCACCAGCAAGGCCTGGGAGCGGACGAGGATGGACTGAGCTTCCAAGAGCTGTTCCACGTCAAGGAGAGCCCCTCCAGCCAAGGTCTGTACTTCTTTAACCCACTTGGTCTGTTTGAGTTGTTGTGTTTTCCGATATTTCCGAGGCTATTCTGGGGTCGTCATATGCGTTTTTTTTTTTTTTTTTATCACTTTTTTTTTCTCTGTTTTTTTTATTTTAGTTAAATGCTGATTCCAGTTGCGGTGGTCAGTTTTCTTCGTTTGAAGGCAGATCCATCTTTCTTTAGGCCTTACACTCCTCCCATCTCTTTTTCCCCCATTTTGCACCACTCCCTTTTTATCCTGTCAAACCTCTCTCCCTCCTTACCTCCCTCCCTCGTTGGCCTTCATATCCAGATCACGTCTCTCGATACAGACCCGTCCATTCCTCCTAATCTCTCCAAAATGAGCATACTGTTCCTATTAGGCTGCTGCGCTTATATGTTCAACACACACACACACACACACACACACACACACACACACAAACACACACACACTGTCCCGTGCACTGGGACATCCCAGGCAGGCAAGCAGTCAGCTTATGAAATTTCACCTTGGGAGTATCTCATAGTGAAAAGGCCTGAACACACATACGTTAGTCACACATACATTACTCACACACACGTTTACACAAACACACACGCACACACACACACACACACACACACACACGTATGCTACGACTACACAGTCTCTCCCTGGAGTGAGCTTTCATTTCCTTTCTCATGACCAAAGCAATTTGGCTTTCATTTAAGACTCTCCGTCCTGCCAGCAGCTAATAAGTGTAACAGAACTGTAAAACATTCAGAGAGACAAAAAAAAAAAAAGATTAATCGTTTTTCTTTGAGTGGGGGCTGGATGGTTGGTGAGGGGTTTCAGGGTGTAATGGGAGGGGGCTACGCTGTAATTTAAACCAGAAGACCAAGAGTCAGGGTCCATTATTTAGTCATCCCTATGTTAATGCTGCCGGGAGAAAATGAGCGCTTAACTTGTTTTTGCTTTGCTTGACCTGAAGGAGCGGGTGGGATGGGGCGGGGGAGGGGGGAGGGAGGGAGGGAGGGAGGGAGGGAGGGGGGTAACACATTTTGAATAGCATTAGTCTATACATCCATCTGTGTGCCTGTGCTCCCCAAAGTGTCCTGTTTATACTGTACATGTACTCCCAAAGCAGATGGGGGCCCAGCGCTTAGAAACATATGTGAATCTCAACACACACACAAACAGAAGAGCTCCCAATCCTGAAATGGAGACTGTAGCCGGCGTACGTTTGGTTTTAATTACACACGGATCAAAGTTTCGGCGAGATTTGGGGTGCAGCTGAAAAGCATGCTTAGATAAATCATTACCGTACATTTTAACATACCCCCACCCCACCCCCTCTCCTACTCGCTTTTTCTATCTCTCTCTCTCTCCCTTTTTGTCCTGCCTATTCCATCTACCACTCCTGTCCATTTTAAAAAAAAAATCCAGAACACATTTTCTTTTTCCTCTTTTTTTTTTTTACATCCCAAACCAGTGACCACAACCTGGTTTTAAACCTGTCAAACGCAATATTCACCCGCTGCACCTATTTCAAATGTTCCGCTCTTAAAACACACCATATTTGTTGTTCGGACCCGTTTTATACCTTGGTTTGATGCCGCATGGTGAATTTCCATTAAGGAAGCTAGTGCAAAGCTTAAGCGGACGCTGACGGCGTCCAAAATGCTAAGCCACTTTTTTGGATGCCCTCCTTTTGCCCGCTCTATATAATTTTTAGTGAACAACAGTATTCTTTCACAAGGTACATGCTCAATGTTTCAAAGGTATTTCCTTGTAGACCATACACATTTGGCAGGTGTATGCAGAGGGGGGAGTAACGGTGTTTCAGCCACAGATCAAACACAAGTGAATGTAGTAAATCAGGGTTATATTCTTGTTCTATATAGTTTTTAAACGTGTATTAAAAAAAGTGTATTTTTAGCTGCCTTTTTACGCTGAGCCCTTTGTGGTTTTTGCAAACATGCAACAGAAGGTTATGTTATATAGGAAGAAAATGTATGTTATAGCTACTTTGGACTCCTATAGTTATAGATGATGTGAATGTTTTCACTGATGGAAAAGGCTCTATAGTAGGCAACATTTCCAGCCAGTGTTTGGTTTAAGGACCCTCTATTTGTGTGTGTGTACGTGCTTGTGTATGCGTGCTGTTAGTTTTCTGGGGCTACAACTCCTGACTCGAGCACTTTCTGTTCATTAGAGACTGGTATGAAAAAGATTAATTTAAGTGCTGACCGGTATCTTTCTCTTAAAGCCTGGGACCTGGCACTGAGCCAGATAATTATAGGCCCATTTGGGAATAAGAGTTCTAATGCTCTGGACTTTATGTACACGTGAATGGCTTTCATTAAACAATTTTGATGCTGATTTTATGGCCTAATTAAGGATACAGTACTGCAGAGACGCACCGCAAGGGTATAGGTGTTTTTAACAAAGACAGGAGTGTATAAGGAACACTTTGACTGCATTGTGTGCGTGTCAATACATGTGTTTCCTGCTGCATGTTTATTTGAGAACCATTCCCTCTTTGTTCCTTTTGAGTCTGTAATTCCCCGAACTCGGGCCCAGGTCTCATCCCTTACACTAGGTAAACACCACTGTGAAGAAAGAGTGATGTGTGTGTGTGTGTGTATGCGCTTATCTTCATGTGCATGTGCAGACACTAACTCTCGCTGACTGTACGGCAAAAACTTTTTTTAATATGATCTTTCAGCTGCGTCCTTCGGAGACAACGAGCCCTCTGTGCCCACATTGCTGAGATAAATCATTTGTGTCTGTGTACAATTAAAAGTGTTCAAGAAAATTGAGTTTATCAAAAAATGCCAGTTTGCATCAGAAGAGCGAGCATAAATGAATTGCCTCCTCAACATGGAGGACTCGGAGGCCATTTTGCTTTGTGGGTCGTCCAGAAGTTGTTAGAGAAATTAGATTTTTTTTTTTGGTGCCCTTTTTACTGCGTAATGAAGTTACCCACTGAATGGAGCTGTTCAGTAAAATCCAAGCAGAAAAAGAAAAATATGACAGATTGCCAGTCACGGGTATTCCATCATCGATTTTATAACTTGAACAATTTGTTTAGCTGGACATTTGGAGACAGTCTCTGAAGGTTAGTTGTTACAGGGATTTTTTTTCTCTCTCCCTCTGACTGTGTCTCTGTTGCTGCCTCTGTCTCAACCATTTGACCATTTGTTCAGCCATAGAGAACACTTTGAGGAGGCATGTGTATGTGCGCACCAGTGTGTTTTTCTCCGTGTATCCTTGTCCACTAGCCCTGTGCTCCATCATGTGTAAATCTCCTCATAAGCCAGACCAAGCAGAAACACTAGGGCCCTTTCTGCATACTTTTCTTTCCGTCATTTGTTTCCCCTTCCGTTCCCTCTGTCCCTCACCAAAAAAAAAAAAGGAAGGGGAGGTGGGATCTTATGGAGGTAATTATTTCTGAGAGCCCGGCCTGTCATCCATCCCTCCACCACCCCACCACCCACACATCTCCATCCCTCGATACACCCCCCACCGCCACCATCCAACATGCATTAAAGAGGGAGGGAGAGGACGCTCTTTGTCTGAGTCCCCCTTTTAAACAAAAGACCTCTTCTGACTTAGAGAGACCGACAACACTTTTATCGTGTGGGTGTATGAGTGTGTATGTGTGAGTGTGTCCATGCGTGTGTGTATCCAGAGCCTTTTGTTTTCTCTGAGTGATAAGGCTCTGGGTCATTTTTGGTTCTAGTCAAATTAGTGTTGCCGTGCTAACCATTTAGATAGCAGCTGTAGGCTAAAAAACGGAGCCTAATGGACACGTATTGTCCCTAGATGGGCTTGTGCTTCCAGCAGGAAGTGGTGGACCATGGAGCAGAGAGCAAGTGTGCCATCTTTCCTGTTTCCCGAGTGCGCCAACATCGCATGTTTTCAATTTCCCCAACCCAAACTGTATGCGTCTAAACTGAGTCAAAGCACCGAAAACGATCATTCAATTTTCAATGTGGGAAAGGGCTTTGCTTGTTTCCCAAAGAGCATTTTGATGTGATGACACCGAGGCATCTTTTTGAGGTATTAGGTTTTCCCTCCTCCCTCACTTTCACTTCACTTCATCTTCTACTTTTTTTCCCTCTGGGTAGTGGGGGCGGTTTCGCCATTCCAGCGGTTGTCTTCTTTTTTTTTTGAGAAGGTCTCTCCTCAGACAGAAGTCTATTTCCAGGGTTTGTCTCAGTAATTTGTGGCCATTACATAAACATTCACGGATGGCCGAAGAGAAAGGATGCAACACACACCCAGATCTAGCAAACCGCTGGAGTTAGCACAGCGGTAGCCATTTTCTTTTTCAAGTCCGAAAGGTGAGACCGATTGACTTTCTCATCAAAGGACAATGTTGTCCTCTTTTAGTTACTGTTAGTTTGTGTTGCGTCCCCTATTATGCATGCATCCATATCTATGTTTAGATTAGAAGTTTAATAGGTTAAGGCAGCCAATTATATTTCATATTGATTTGCTTACAAACAGCTGATTGCCTACAGTTAATGAATAATTCGTGACCTTTTCATTCTCATTTACTGTCAAACAGGAAGTTACTTACATAAAAGGTAAAGTCCACAGATTTCAGTCAGGCGAGATCTGTTCCTCGCATAATAAAAACTTGGAATGTTGTTTTATGTGCCCAACGGCGGTTCCCGGGAAGAACTATTCTGATGAGAGTGATGTGATGTTACCCAAGAGGATTTTTGTGAAGTATGTCGTTTTTTTTATTGCTGTACATTTAGCTGGAGACAATACACTACGTTTTAAATCATTTGTCAAATCAAAATAAGACGCATTCATATATGTATATTATTATATTTTCGGCAAGTAGCAATTTACCCCAAATTTCCCAAAACCATATTCTCTACGGCTGAGGGAGTAAAAGATGTGGTCATTTTTTGAATAATTCCATCCAAGTGAATTATAATTACTTTGCGGTCTGTGTGTGCACATAGGAAAAAAAAGGGCAGCAGGCTGACTTGCGCCTCAGAAAAAAATGAGCCTCGTTCACCATAAACTATTTTTGAAATGGTGTGTCGGGGCGGTATGGGCTCAGGCCGATTGTTTTTCTTTGAGTTGAGCAGCTCTTTGGTGGAGGGGTATTACTCGTGCTAAATTGTTCCCTCATGTTTTCCGCCAAGGTTCTGTGCCCACCACACTGACAGTTATAATTTGCAGAAATTGCGCTGATTATCTGAATTAGCATACCTGACCAATGCCACATTAGTCTTATTTACAATACAAAGCTGTGGGGCTATGAGGACGCATACTAAATATGACTTAACCCTTTGAAGAGGGGACTGGCGTCACAGGGCAGGGCGTCTCTCACGTCGGTGATATCACAAAGAGCTTAGGGCCCCGCTCCATATGGAACTGAAAGCGTCTGGAAGGTCCTGGAAAAGGAAGTGGTGAATGTGAAGTCCAAGGAGCATATTGAACGAACAGGGTTATTGCATGTTTTCGCCTGCTCTCACTCTCTTTCAATATTCTTTTTCACATCTTGTCCCCATCTTGTTTCTTTAGTTTTTTCTCCTGCCCTCTTCCCCCCTTCCTTTTTCACCCCTGCTCTTCTTTTTTTTCCTTCTCCCTCACCTCCTTTCTTTTCTCTCCCCCGATCCCCTCATACACCCTCTGTCCATTGACTCTTAACCACAGATGGACAAAACAATGGGCCGTGTCACACAGCATTAAGACAAACAATCCGGTGATGGAAGGAGGGTTGTGTTGAGCCGGAGCCGCGGTAACCAGGCAATACGCTCGCTGGGTTCAAGCAGCCACTAATCTCTGACCACGATGATACAATTCACAGATGGACATTTAAGGCAGCCCATATTCACACTCACTCACACAAAGACGAGAGCAGGGACATTACGTTAAGAAGTGGTAGTGTCAGGTAGATTTTCTGCCATTCTTTCCTCCCGTTGCTCCCTTCTTCCTCGCCGTCCTCTCCGTTTCCTTTACCTCATCCATCAGTGGGAGGTATGGAATTGATAGCTGCTATTGATTACCTATAGCGAAGGCTAATCGTCGCTAACCGGAGGAAGCTTTGCAGCTATAGCAGCTGTCAGTGGCTTGTCGTGTTTGTGTGTGTGTGTCTATATGACCCTCCAGCGGTTCAGTAGCAATAGCTTTTCCCCTCCAGTGTTTACTTACAGCAGACTTATAGCCTTAAAGCAAGACAGCACATGTAAATGAAACAATATGAAAGATTCTGGACATCACTTCTCTTTCCAGAATAAGGGAAATGGTATGTCTACCCAGAAACACTGAGAGACATGCCAAGTTTCACCTCCCCACCTATGTGAATAAGACCCATCTCCCGCTCTCTCCTTTTCTTCATCTCCCTAATAGGAAATTTGAGCACACTGTGTGAGATTAAAGCAGAGAATCAATGCCTTGTGAGCACTAATTTCCAGACAAATCTCTTTCATCTTTTTCTCTCCCTTTTCCCCCCCTCTAGTTCTCTCGTTCGTTTTCTCTCCCACCTCCTAATGCTAACAGGGGGTCTCATGTCATGACATCTCTTTCGCTTTTATCATGTCCTAATAATACTCTGGAAATACAGAGAGAAAGAGGAATGTGACAGAGAGAGGGAAAAGGATGCCGGAAGAAAAAAAGAACGAGAAATGGATAGACTGATACAAACCCATTGAGTGAGCCTGGGTCTTGATTTGTGCTTTGATGTGGATGTCTTTGTGCAAATTAGACAAATATGCCTGCTGCTTTAGTCACATCGGAGTTCTATTTTTTTATTGAGGATGGAGGAAAAGAAGGAATACATGAATGACAACTTCATTTTGGGGCTTTAGAAATATACATTTTTGTGACTGAATAGAGCGACAAAATCATGGTGAAGAGAAGGTGTTGCTATGCAAAAGTAGAGTTTGCAAAAATAAAAAAGCAACATAAAATTGAAAACAAAGAGAATGTAAGGTATATGCAGAAAAGACACTGGTGTTTTTACTTGGCTGAGCCCACGAGATGCTTTACCCATGATGGCACATAAGGCTAATAGGCATGGATACACACACACACACACACACACACACACAACACCTTGGTCAGGCTTTTGTTTCAAAAGCAGGTTAATGGGGAGTGAGGAAGAGGAGCGTTGCAATTTTCTGCTTTTTAGGCGCCGGAGAATTCTCTCCAGTGTAAGAGAGACCAGACTCTCAGCGTAATAGGCATTTTACACCCTCATCACCTCTTGCACACAAACACACACACACACACACACACACACACACACACACACACACACAAACACAGACACTCACCAGGAACGTGTGGGAGTGTAATAGGCATTCTATGGTGTGTATTGCCGGTCCCCAGAGTGCCAGTAAGTGTTAGACATGCATAGAGTCGGCAATGAGACAATCAGCATGCTGAAATTGAAACCTTGTCTGGAGTCACACTGGAGGGGAGGAAGAGGAGCAGAGGGAGAGGAGAGGAGAAGAGCAAGGAGTAGATTAAATAAAAAAATAAAAAAAAGAGCAGAGGAGAGGCGATGGGAGCGCAGATGGCAGGAGGAAAGAAGATGAGGAGGTGGAATAAGAAGAGAGGAGAGACGGAGGGAAAGGAAATAGGAACTGATGTTTGTTTAATTGCCTCATAAGTGATGACACAGATAATTATGTCTAAAGAAGAGATGCTCCTCTAAGGCAGGGCCAATGAGTAGTTGTATCTGTTTTTGTGCGTGAGTGTGTGTCGCCCTGTCTCTCCCTATAGCCTTATCAACTGTCATCCCCTCCAGCCACATCAAGTATAGGACACCATTAAAGCATTACGGTTTGTGTCATATCAAATCATTCAGCTTAATTAACAGAAACACACACACACACACTCATCATTTGGAATCATTTTAATTACTCCTTAACATCCTGATTATTAATATCTTCGCTTCATATACCTGGGGATATGAAGACGAGTTCACCTATATTTCCTGCGCTGTGTGTTTGCAGGCGTGTGTGTCCATGTGTGGGTAAGTGATGCTCCCCTGACTTCATATCTAATTGTCTTTTTTGATGACAATATTCCTCTGTGTGCCGGCTGTATGTAATGAGTCAGGGTGTGTCAAAGTGCAGGCCTGAGCTGTCTGCTTGAGTTAAGCTATTCCCATCTACTGTAGGAGCCTCCAGCGTACACACACACACACACACACACACACACACACACACAGTCAGAGACAGTATCAATGTGGGAGTTCCTGTATCTGACATGAGATTAAGAGGGCCAAGTGGAGGAACGTCGAAGAACTGCCCTGTTGCATTTGCAAGAAGGAAAAAAGGACCATGCTTCCACACACACACACACACACACACACACACGCAAGCATCCTGTGCTGTAAGTGAGCAGTAGCCTCCCTTGCATTATTCACAGTGGCCGAGTGATCGAAGCCTGGTTCAATAGCACTAAAGCGGCGCACACTGGAGAGATTTGTCTTACAAAACTTGACACACACACACACACAGGCGCACATATGCTCTCACACACATTGATTTTTGGTGGTGGGAATCTCCCAGGCTTTGGGCGAAAGGCAGGGACGTGAGAGGGGCTTCCCCCATCAGAGCAACCCCCTGACAAACACACACATATTCACACGGACACACTCATTCAGAACCTCACTCACACACACACACACACACACACACACAGTGCATAGGCAAATACTGTAAGTGCATCTTTAGTTCTCTCAAAATGACATTTGATGATGATGAGATCCAGCGATAGCATGTAGAAGAAATTGAAAGAGAAGATTGGAGATGGGGGACGAAGGATCAGCCTCTTAGATCTGATGGGGTTTCATTTACAGTAAGATGAGCTGATGGTAAAAGAAAAAGCAATAAAAAAAGTCTAACTGATCATATTTCTTTCTTGCTGACTCTCCTCTTTTGCATTTTACCATCAGATTTTTTTTGCAAGCTAGGCAAAAAAAAAAAAAAAAATCGCACATTGCCTGATATGTCATATCTTTCCAGCGCAGTGTGTGTGTGTGTGTGTGTGTGTGTGTGTTTTCACACAGGCATGTTCAATCTAAAGCCGACACTTGATTTAAATGGCAATTTTGTATTTGGAACACATCATTCACTTCATTCAGCTTTCGTATTTTCTTCCGAGCAGCGCGGGCAGCGTAACCCGTACCACCCCCTCTGGCGTTTTTGACGTATTAACATGTATCGACAAGGCTGCACTTGCATGCCTGTAAACACTGACGCAAAAGTGCACACACACTCACACCTCTGTCCCCTGAAGACATGTGATCAACCAGGCCCAATCCCTTGTAATCATCTGGAACCCCCCCCCCCCACACACACACACACACACACACACACACACATGTAGTTCCCGTTCAATCTTGGGTAATGGTTTGGGGCAGGGGGCTGAAGCGGTGGGCTTCTTTCCCTTAGCCCCAGTGTCTTAAGCTGCCATTGATTAAATGTTAACTGATATACTCGGCCCTGGCAATCTTGTTAGAGCCGGAGCAGGCAGGCAGCTAGACAGACAGTTTAGGACCTGCGCCCCTCTGATCAATAGCACAGATAAAGATTTCATCCATCAATGAGCTCCCAAAACAAAAGGTATCTGATACCTGATTAGGCCCGTGGGGACAAACACACACACACACATTTGAACAGGAGCACACGCTCACACATTGCCACATGTGTTGGAACACATGAAGGGACAAACACACACATACACACACACACACACACACACACGGGGAGCACAAATAAATACTGTGGGACATAAACATCGGCACGTAAGCTTAAATAAGCATACATTTCACACTCACACATTCCTTTCACTCACTTATTTTGTCCAGAATAATACCTCCACCAACCCCATCTGAAGTCAATCAGTTCCACACCTAATGGTGTAATTACAACATGTACACACACACACACACACACACACATGCACAGTCTAAGTTTGCAGATAAGGCAGCCCTGACTTTTCCCGGATGAAGGTTAATTATGCTGTGTTAGTTCACTTAGGTGTGTGTATTTGTTTGTGCATGGGAGTTTATGTGCATCTTTTCTCAGTAATGTGTGTATGTGAGAGTGTGTGTGTGTGTGTTTCCTCAAATGCGCATGCATTTAGATCCTCAGAGCATGCCAAAGGCACCGCAAAACGGCTGAATCAATGTCTGGGCGACCACCACTGTTAAAGTGTATCAATAATGTTCCCCTATCTTCTTTCCCGGCTAACGTCATACGGCAGTTTGAAACTCCGAGCCTTAGCCGCAATTAAGACTTAATTATAAATCAATATAAGGAGTCATTTGAATATAGATTTTTCCTTTTTTCTTCAAATTGTTAACATATTCCCCACCCTGTCTACACTTTTTTTTCTCCACCCTTTTTTTTTGTTACAACTTTAAGGAGAATCAATACTTCCCTTTCCAGTCGTCAGAGCAGCGCTTTGGTATAATTGGAGCCAAAAACACAACGGGACATCTTCATGGGGTTCGATTCCCAGAGGTGGTCAGGGGATGGAAAATGTCACAGCCCCTCAAATTCTGATGGCTTTTCAAATACAGTTAATGAAGCTTTGTGGTTGCCAAAGAGTGATCTCATTTTGGGGGATATCTGGTGACATTTGTTGTCACAATGCCCAAATGCATTTCCATAATTTTCACGGCTGACATTTTCTTTGATATGACACAGTATCGGAGCACACTTCAAAAAAAATGATATCCATGCAACCTGGTAACCTGCATTTCATTTGATTAAATGATATCATTGCTTTTTATTTTCCTGCTCAACCATTTTGAGGGGCTGTGAGATTTTCAAGTGGTGTGTCAGGGGCCGGGAGTCTAATGCATGGAAACATGGAGCTTTCTGTTTTCTGACGGCTAGCAGAGATAAGGTAGAGATATGGCTCTAGCACTGGCTCAAATCTAAAACAGATCCCGCTGGGGGTGGGGGGGTTAAGAAAGTGAAGGGAAGGGGAAAGGGAGGGGGTGGAGGTAGCAAGAAAAGGGAATATTGTCAATCCTCTAAGTGTCTGGCGGTGTCTTTCTTTCTTTCCCTCTTTCTCTCACTCTTTCTCTCCCCCACTCCCCCTCAGTAATCTGATTTATTCGAAGCATATGTGTGCTGCTCTGTCTTTGTCTGCTTCTATTAGGGCCAGTGGGGGCCCATATGACATTGTTTAGCCAGTAATGAAATGGACATTTTTTGCATTTTTTGGGGAAAGTCAGAGGAAAGCCAACACTCCTTATTTGTAACCGTCTGCGAATACCATCTCCGGGGCAGTTGCTCCAGGTCTGTGTGTGTGTGTGTGTGTGTGTGTGTGTGTGTGTGTGTGTGTGTGTGTGTGTGTGTGCGCCCAACGGCCATGTATTACAGGTTCCATGTGGTCCCTTTTGGAGATGATTCTGAGCAACCTAATGAATATTTGGGCTTGAAGATATTTTCCTTTTTCTTCCATGACTCTATTCTTCTTATGTTGAAGAGTCCTGCCATCCTCCCTGACCTCAACACATAATAAGGCCCTGACGATGCACATGTAAGACATGTCACACAGACTTATTGTAAGTGTATGATATTGCTATGTGTTAATGGCTGCTATGTGGCGCTCCAGACTCCACCGCATCTCCCATCAATAAGACATGCAGTCATAGAAATGCATTTCAACGAATGGAAAACCTGAAGTAATCTCTTGTCATAGTTCTTTATTCACACAGTTATCCTGGCTAATAACGGCGTATTGAATACAGCATGCATACAAAACATGTTGATATATAATCACCGTGCCATTCTTAAAATAAGGGTTCATACTTCTGTTCTGCTGAATCTAATTTTGAAGAAATTAAATGATAAAAGATACACACCCATAAACATTTCTTTGATTTCCATCCAGGATTACAGTCTTTCTTTTGGTGACTCTGAAAGCAGATGTTTTTTATGCAGCTAAAAACGGGACAGTAGCCCAATAGGATAAAGATCTGTTTAAGCATTATCCATTTGGCCACTGCCCGTCACAGCCCTATTTTAAGCATAGACCCAGACACACACACACAGCCATTCTCTGAAACCACGGCAGCCATTTTATTAGATTCCCTGTATTAGTTCTCGGAAAATAAATAAAACCTCGAATACATGACAAGGACCAGTCTGCTCGATTGGAAACTATATCTATCCTGGTATCTTTGTTTACCAGTGTAGTGATGGATGGACAGATAAGGGATGGATATACAGATGGATAGCTGTGTGAAAAGATATAAAAATAGACGGACAGATGGATAGATAGGCGGATAGGTAAATGGATGGATGGATGGATGGACATATGAATACTGCAGGGAGATCTTGTTGGGCTGATAGAGTTGAGCAGGTATGCCGAGAAACAGCTGCTTTCTTCATTAGGTTCATATATCGATCTCGGACCCTCGCTGTGTGTGCGTGTCCGTGTGTGTGTGTGTGTGTGTGTGTGTGTGTGTGTTTTGAGGGAGAGAGCGGGGAAAGACAGCAGCCTCTGTAGATAAGTGCTGGTAATAGAACAGAATGAATTCTTATCACAGAGATGGGAAGGCCATTAACCCTCAGCTTCTAGTTCTCTGTCTCTGTCTGGTCAGACTTTCTCTCTGACTTTCTGTCCCCCCCTCCTTCTGCCCTCCGGTCTGGAACTGACAGGGTCATGTTGGTGAGCGTGTGTGATATTTCCACTATGTGTGTGACTCTCCGAATGTGTCTGTGTGTCTGCGTGCGTGTGTGTGTTTGTGTGTTTTGTGGCTGCCCCATCGGCCAGATGTTTATAATCAGGGCTAGATAAATATTGGGCCGAGGATTCATAAAAGACCAGGAAAAGCAGAAAATAGAGAAAGGGACGGCGGGAGATGAAACAGAGGAGAGGAATCTTCGTTTCAAATTATTCCTAAATCCCTCAGTAAGCTTGCCGTGCCGCCTCCTCAATTCACCTACTCAGCCTAAGGTGATTCAAACAGCCGAAATGCAATATGGCTGTTGTGTAAGATGCAGGTGTGTGTCTGTGTGTGTGTGTGTGTGTGTGTGTGTGTGTGTGTGTGTGCCCGCACGCTCACGTGTGGAGGTGTACAGTAGGCGTGCTAGCCTATTGTATAAGGCCAGGTGTTTTGGCAATGTTTTTTTCCACCACTGAACCTTTTGAAGCCATATTTTTGTCCTGTGAAAACCCTTTTGTATTTGCCATTAAAGAATCATTAACATCCCCCCCCTCCCTCTTCTGCTCACAGCATTGAAAATGAAACCCCTCTTAACACAAAACAACAGTTTCTGTCTGCGCAGCAAGCAAGACACGGCAAGCCTTTAATCTTGGCTATGTTTATTCATATGATTTTCTTTCTTTTTTTTTTTTTTTTTCAAAAGAGTAATAGGTGTTTTGTTACTCGCCTGCAAGACAGCGGAGCGGGCAATTTGAGCGAAAGAAAATACAATGAAGTGTCTCAGGAAGTCGTAATTGACAACAACAAAGCAAATTTGGAGCTGCTGATTCAAGCATTTTTTCCTTATTTTTACACAAAAGTCATTTTTTCAGCTTATTCTGTCAGTTCAACTTATTGACATTCACACCAGGAGCGTATTAAATGTGACAATCCTATTGTCTGGCTTTCAGAGCCGACCTGAAACAATTGATATTTTTTTCGCCGGCGTAATAAGTTCTCGTGTGTTTTAAGCAATAAGTGGGTGGGTCGGGTGTGGACGGACTGGAGCGTGTGGATGGAAACACGGGTGTTTGCTTGTGCTGGTGTGTGTTTGTTTACATGTTGGCATGTGGGCTGTGGACCTCTGTGCATGAAATACATTGAGCGCTGTGTGGGATTAAATGTGCGTTATGTGCAGAGGGTTTTGTGTGTAGGTGTGTGTGAGCGAGCGCAGGTGTGTGTGTGCGTGTGCGTGTGTGTCAGTCAGTTATTCCCAGGCCCTGTGCAGGAGCTGTAGCCCCTCTCCGCTGGGTTGATGTTTAGTATTTTAGACATGCTACATTAACAACATCTGGTTAAGATCTAAATGCTTGTTAAACGCGCTGAAATTCGGGGGGAAAGGTACAGGGAGAACGAGGGGAGAGAGGGGGGATAAAGAGGGAGAGTAGGGTAAATAAAGATTTGAGGGTGAGAGAACCGGAGGGAGGGAGATCAGTAAGTCTGTAAGGTTATTACCCTGGCAGTATTACCACTGGCCCTTGACTGTGTATGTGTGTGTGTGTGTGCGCCTGTGTGCGTGGCTGCGACTGTGTGGGATGGTGTAATGTTTCAAAGCTTTCCCCTTTAAAACCTAGAGGCCAAACTAGAGCCACGCGCGGCGCAGGAATGTGACATCACAGGGCCCCCTATTCCTCACATATATATTATACATACACGCACACACACACACACACACACACACGTGGTCTCACAAGGGACATGACCAGAGTTGTAAGAAGAAATCAGCGTCAACATCACGGCTAAGTGGGGGAGACATGGCAGTCATGGGTGTTACGCAAAACATTAAGGCTGCATTTCTACCACAGACACACCGGACACATGCCATATCTAGTCTTTATTATTATTTCTAGACATAAACCACAACAGCGCTCATAATGATGTCGCACATAGGGTGCTAACAGCTATACCGTAATAGGTTCTCAGTCTAGCAGTTAAAGCATTTCTCATATATCTCTCATGATATTTTCTTTGGCAGCAATTACCGTTTCACTTGATGCTTCGCTTTCATAGTCTATGATTTAAGATAAACAATAATGTAAAAAAAAAATGTATTTTTTCTTTTTTACTCCTTTACCCCTTTAATGAGCACCATCCTAGCCCTAAGGAAGCAAATTAGAGACAGCTCGGCGCAGCTAATGAATTCAGCCATTTTGGTGCCTCTGTGTCCAGTTCCTCCGCTTGGCATTGCTCTATGGTTGTGCGCTGTATGACTGAGTCCTCCACCGGGCACATAATGACCCGGCATGGCCGTTATGGCCCCTTAGGGGGAGACAGGAAAGGGAGCGAGTGGTCTCAGAGCAGGTCATTATACAGCTAGAGGGCACACACACACACACACACACACACACTTTCAATACATCCTCCATTGCCTCCATCTCCCATATGTCTATTCTTCCATTTTTTTCTTTACAAACATCTCTTTCTATATATCTTTCTCCCCTTGCTCATGCTTCTGTCTGAAACTTGTTTTGCTATTTTATTTTTGACTGTGACATTTTGCAGTAACTGTAATAAAGATAATAATTCTAAGGTCATGTAAACCAAATAGGTTGAGTTTTTTTTTATTGGACAAACAACAGCGTTATTTATCCTGGGGACCTAATTGGCTACATTGGCTTCCAATTAATAGTTGAATCTAAAACCAGACTGGATTGGCTGTATTCCTGATCAAGACGCACTTAATTATTCTTCCTCTCTAACGGTTAAATATAGGCTGGTGTTGGTTGCAGGGTAATAGGACCCAGGGTCTGTGGTTAGCTCAAGCTCACCGGCCGGCTTTAATGTTCCGACCTAGCCACATCAAAGACGCTCCCACCAGGCTGCCAAAATCACACACCCTCCGCGCCCTGACCCACTCCCTGTGTTTGTGTGTGCGTGCGCGGGTGCGGGCGTGCACAAGGCAGTGGAAGGTGACTGCGAAAGTTTTTGCTCTGTGCGTCCTCTGGTAGCGATTAAGTTGATGGTTAAGAGTCTCTGCCGCAGAACCCTCTCCTCTGTCTCTCTCTGTTTCTCACACACACACACACACTTGCACATGACAACTCACATGCAAACACATGCAGTCAATGTCTCACTCACTTGATCAATGGCGCACATCCACCCAAACACACTCAACATACACACACACACACACACACACACAGAGTCACACGCGCACTCACATACACACTCATGTGGTGTGTTACTGTCAGGGTCAGTCAGAGGGCAGACGCTGTGCTGATGTATTGAGAGAGATCGTCTGGGAATGTCCTCAGTGTGGAAACACATTCCCCGTATGCACACACACACACACACACACACACACACACACACACACACACACTCACCACAGATCTAACCGACTAGAAGGGGAAAGGAGTGAAAAAAAAAACGCTGATGAGGCCCAGATGATCACCCCTCCTTTCCTCCTTCTTTTTCTTTCTTCACCCACTCTTCACCCTCCTCCACCCTCTCTTTTCCTCTCTCTGTTCATTGTCTTTCTATTCTCTTGTGTCCTATCTAGCTACAGGTAGACTGCCCCCTAGAGGTTAGTTAAAATGGTGGTTCAGTCATGTCATGATCAAGCGCTAGAGCTACGTCTATGACTGCTTTCACCAGAACCATATCCTCCTTTTCCTTGTCGTTCTTTAAGAAAACGTGTGAGTTAAATTTGCGATGAATTTCTTATATTAAATTTGCAATCATGTCTTGCAAACATCAAATCAAGCAGTATAAAAAAAGTTTAAACTCATAAAGCTTGATTTTTTTAAGAAGCTACACTGATAAATCTGAGTATGTAAGAGATTGTATGTGTGATAATGAACACGTACTTGTTGTATTTTATGTATATTTTTGTTTAAAGTCACATGAAATAATATAAAAATAAAATATTTTGTGATTTAAATTAAAAGCCTCATAGAGATAATATTATATAATAAAAGAAATGGACAATGAACCTGTCAAAAGGCAGTTGCTTTCCATCAAAGCAATGATATATCACATTTTTACGTGCGTGTATGCTGCAGTAAAGGAATGAAGGCAGACAATGACGTGAGATGAAAACACGCTTCTTTTTTTATTCCCTCTTCTGCTTTTTGACATTTTTTCCATTCTTGCTTTTGAAACATTGTCCTGACCTTGCAGTATGTGGGATCTTCGAGAGCTTATTTTTCTCTCTCTGTGTTCCTGTTTTGACCCTTCTCCCTCCCCTTCTTTTCTCACTCTTCTGTGAAACATGCTGTTCGATTTGTGCCATTTGCTTTTCCTTGGCATCGCACAAAAGTCAAGTATAGAGAAAAGATAAACCAGTGATGAAAGACTTTCAAACTCACAACACACACACACACACACACACACACACAGCTTCCCCCTTCCCTCTATAAGGTAGGGTGAATTAAAATACAAAGATGGACGCTCCAGCACCAGCAGTGAAAATTGCAATTTCTGCAGCCCGGGCTCTCTTGGCTGACAGGAGATATTTCATCCCCGTTGTCACCGACGTATTAATAAAACATCAGGAGCAGAGTGCAGTATCTCTCTCTCTCTCTGTCACACACAAGCACACACACACACATGCACCTTGAAATAGACACGTGTGCAAAATGCATACGGCACTCACACGCATGTGCAAATGTGAAAAATACAACAGCGTTCATGAATACGAACACACACACACACCACAAATTTTATCCTCAATCACATGCCAGCATCTGCCATGAAAATTTCATGCCGTATATAATGTCCACTTAATGTGTTGGCGCTTAAAGCAACGGCGCCAGCACTTAGTCTATGTGTCTGTCTGTGTCTTTGGTTGTGCGTGCGTGCGTGCGTGTGTGTGTGTGTGTGTGTGTGCACCCCAGTGTATGCGAAGGGGTTAATCATATCATGTTTCCGAGGGGGGTTTTGCAGACCCCTTGTGCTCGTCATACAATGGCCAAAGTGATTGTATGCAAATGCAAGCTGACCTCAATGCACCCTTTGCCTGATTTCTATGAATATGACTGTGTGTGTGTGTGTGTGTGTATGTTATAAAATATGGTTATTAAGGCAGTGCAGGATTGATGAGCGCAGCTCTTTTACACACTCTCACACAAACACACATGAACACAGACACCAGTTTCATTCTCCGGCAGAGTGAGGGTTTGTGGTGAAAGAAACCCCCCTTCCCCCCGTTTAGAAGACATGCAATTTTTAACGGTTTTGCTCTCTCTCTCTGTGTGTGGTGTGTGTGTGTGTGTGTGATATGATTTGATGTCTGTGTGCAAGTTTCTGTTTGATTCTGGGTTTGTGTGTGTTACCCTGAGATGGAGAAGGCTACTACTATATATGTCTGTTTATATATATATATATGTGTGTGTGTGTGTGTGTGTGTGCATGCCTGGTTATCTGGCCTCTCTCAGACTGCTCAAAATTCATTACAAAGTGACATCAGCCCAGCCGGAGACAAATGATGGCTGGATGAAAGGGAGCGCTCGGGCTCGGCTAGGATTAGTGTTGGCGACACACACACACACACACACACATACACACACACACACACACACACACTTTAATCCACTGGCAGAACACTGCAGATACACAGAATTATCAAACAAGGGGCTGAACTCTCAGAGATGGGCAGGCTAATCTGCTAATAGTACAGAGCTGCGTGTGTGTCTTGCTTTGTGTGTCCGTGCATGTGTGTGCATCCGTGCTTATTTTTTTTTATGAGGTATCAGAAATACATAGACACAATATCTATATAGCGTACTGTCTTGAACACCTACACACTCATGTCTTTAATTTTAATTTTATCTTTTGTACTTGATTGGGTGTGAGTGGGTGTGGGCTTTAACATACTGTGAATATTGTTATGTATTTTATTCATTCAAAAATGTAGAATCGATCGTTTTTTTCATACAATTGATTACATGACTACAATTAAATGCATTTTTTAATCTATGCTGTAAATAAATATTTGTCTAATAATAATTAGAAAATGTTGAAGAGCAGTAAAACTGATTATGATTATTTAAAAAGGAGGTATGGGTAAGTATAAATTATAGTGCCTTGTCTTTAAATACAATATTATAATTGAAATGCCTAAAGTCGAGAGGGAACCAAAATGACTGAAATAGTTTCCCCGTAGGACATATTTGGTTATTTCACAACCTCCCTCCTTCCAGGCACTATGTATTGTGTTTCAACCACTAGACGCAGCATGGCAGGTCTTTTTTCAACATAACATGTGTTCAAGTCACTAGACGCATTATTTGCTGGCAAGATATACTGTACATTAGAGTAAGCCCGACGTCTGTTTAGAAAAAGGGGGGCTTGTGGGGATTAACTGAACATGTACGAGCAGGAATATTCTCAGAATGACTCAAATGTGATACAGCAATATCTGATATCTCGGTGCTGGTGGTGTCCCAGCCAGAAATGTTTTTCAAGAGCATCATGGGTAACGTAGTCATTTTCTCTGTGCATTTTCAGAAGATACTGCTGAGGACGGTGAGAGACCTCCTCGCTCTTCCTCCAGGCCTGGACTCAACCTCATTGACCAAGACTTGACTGACAGCAGGAGAACTGACCGTAAGTCCAAACGCACACACACGCTGTACACGCACATACTGTACACACACACACACACACACACACACACACACACCGTATGCTTCCCTTCTTTTCTAAGTTATCGTTCATCTCTCTCCGGCCTCCAGATAAGGTTCTAACGTGTGTGTAACATGTGAATGCTGCTGACTAGCCTCCATGTGACCTGCTTTAATCGTTTCCATCTGACAGAACGAGAAAAAGAGAACGAGAGAGGGAGACGGGGGAGAGAGAGAGAGAGAGTGGGAAAGAAGGAGAGAGAAAAAACAGAGAGAACGAGAGAGAGGGATAAGTTGAGTGTTGGGGATATTACCAAGCAATGTCCAGGCCCCAGATTATTTTTTAATCAAATCAGTTTGCGTGCTTGTAATTTATAAGCGCCTTGCATTAATCTTTTCTCGTTCTTGTGCCCTCTCCGATGACATATTAATTTTTCATAAGCGCAGGATTAGATGGGGGGGACTGTGTATATGTTTTTCTAATATTGCACCGCATCCTTGCAACCCTTAAATTAGTTTTTTCCCCCCATGCACCCTCCCTTCATTTTTCTTTCTCTCCGATTTCCCCCGTCTCAATCCATCCCTTAATTGTTGTCCAATCTGTGACCCTATCACCCGGCATTACCTCAGATAGAAAAAGAGCACGAGACAGAAAGAACCGTCTATGCGTTTGTAAGAATGGCGACGTTGTACGCAGGGAGGGGCAACAATCTGTACAAGGCGGCTTGGTGTTTTTGTTATTTTGGGCGAGGTAGGGAGCACATAATGCCTCCGCTGCGAGGCTGTGGTCGGGATAGCCCTGGCTTTGTTAGATTTGATTTACCCAAATAAGAATTCATATGGTCTTTTTATGTATGAGATGGAAATCCATGGCTGCGGATGAATATTGCATGGGGTCTCACTCTGCTTTTTTTTTCTCTGTCATTGCATGGGGTTCTCTCTCTCATTCTTTCTCCCTCTACTAATGTCTCTTCTCCCCTACCCCGCTCACTCCCTCAACCCCCTCCCCCCTCCCACAAAACTCACACATGCACACACCTTCCTACTCCCACCTATCCATCTCCAACTCCCTCCCCACCTCCTCTTCCTAGCATGCCATACCTAGCTCCATAATGTGAGGCTCAATGAGGCAGAAGGAGAGCTGAGTGAGGCTGGGGCCTATTAGTTTAGCTAGTCATCTATCTTTCAGCTCTATCTCTCTGACAGGCCTGTCTGACGGACTGGCGGGGAACCACCATCCATGCATTTACCGCCGCATATTACCGCCAGCGTCATTTAACACCACGGCACACATATATATATATATATATATATATATATATAAAATGAAGAAAAGTCTCCAGGTCCCTCCTACTTTAAAGTGTGCTTACGTATGTGTGCGTCCCCAAGTGTAGTTTATCAGATGCCAGGAATCTATTTAATAAAGCAGCGCTGTATCCCTTTTATTTTTCGGGGGAAATAATTTGTTCGAGGAATCACCTTGGGGTCAGCTGCAAGTTTGGCTCGAAAACCAGATGTAATATTGCTAGGGGTGTTTTATTTTGCATTTGGATTAAAGGCGGTTTAAGAAAGTCAAATGCCAGAAAATGCAAAAGGGAGCCTGGTGTGTCAGCGTGTTGTTATGCTAGGGTTATCATCAGAGACAGGGCCTTGTTTTTCTCCTTTTTCCAGCTTAAAGTAGTACGATTTAGCATCTCCTTCCTCAGCCCCAAATCTCTGGCAAGCTTGAAACGTTCTGATCTGGCATGTGTGTGAGTGCGTGTATGAGTGTGCGTGTTTGGGGGGGTTGGGGGTCCGTATGGAGATCTCCAGGGAAGGGATTACAGTGTGACCAAGTGAGCAGTGTGTTTGCACACTTCATCTCCAAGACCAAGATCCTTTAAACAAAGAGGGGCAGATAGATAGAGAGGGGAAGAGAGACACAGAGATACAGGGGGGAGGGGCAAGGAAAGACAGTAAGAGCTTTTTTCCCCCGCGCTTCATTTACATTGTCTTTTATAATCCCATGTCACTTTAGATTAATTATAATCCATGTTACATTTTCCATGCAAATGTCCCTGATGTGGATTACTTCCAGATAGCTTTGTGCTGTGCGTGTAGATGGTGCATGTCGCCACCGTGGCTCAGGGGCCCACTTCTTATAAATAACCAACTAAACAAAGGCCCCGGCATGGAAATTAGCCTGTCAGGCATCCTAAGGAAATTACAGATCTCTACCTGCTTCAAATTAGCAAAGAAATGACTCATTGTTACTACAGTCAAATTATATGTATTAATTTCATGTACAATTTTGAATTGTGCAGATAAGGGGCAGACAAAATGGAATCACATGCAAACAAGATCAGATGTTAAATATTCTGTATCGGCTTGTTCCCATTCAGAATATTTATTTATTTATCTTTATTTGCATGAATCTTGCAAATTTACCCAACTTGAGATGGAAGCTGTGCTCGTTTGCTGTCTCTCTAAAATGAGATTAAAATATATTAAAGACATTAGCATGTTTAATAACAAGCCTGCAGCGACTCTTTTGTGCATGTACGGCATGTGTGTTTTCTGTGTAATGACAGCTTGTTGAACGTCTCAGATGATTTGTCAAATGTGACAAGGCCGTGCTCATATTTATCTCTCATTAGAACACAAGCTGGAGATGGAAGAGAAAGGAGGCCGAGTCATTAAAAACACAAACTACAAGACAGCTGCTGTATAACAGCATTTCTCTTCCTCTCCATCTGACTATGTATTTCCCTCTTTACATCTCTCTGTGTCTCTCTCCACCTCCCTCCGGCTAGACCGGGCCGTGCTGAGTGCTTCAGTGGGAGTTTGGGGTTCAGAGTGTGTTGCTGTAATGTTATCAGGTGACCGGAGGTCAGCCTAATGCGTAACCTCAGAGCAGTAGGCCAGTAAATCATGCTGGCCGGCCCTCCCTTGCCTGTTTTGACCAACTCTCCCTCCTAGATTTACTACTCCGTAACCTTAGCCAGTCTGCCAAGGCTCAGGACAGCTAAATTGAATACTAAATCCAAGCTGCCGCCACCCAACCTGCTCCCTCTTAATTGACAGCCCCAGCCCCCAACCATCTACCCCCACTCTCTGCTATATGTTTGTTGGCCTTTTCTTTAATTTCATGAAATGAAAAGTCAGGAATTGAATGCAGCTTGTAAAAGAAAGAAGGGGAAAAAAAAGGAAAGAAAAGAAAAATTGCAATGGCCGTGCTCCAAGTTGTAGTTCATATAAAGTCATAAATAGTTGGCGGGATATAAGGATGATGCTTGTTTGTGTGAAAATCTCATTTGCTTGGTTAATTTTCCACACAACGTCTCACCGTTTACGACACAAAAGGGCAGATTCTAAAATAGATCCACGTGAAAAGCATTAGCTATGATGGTGTTGCCCGTCTTCCTGCCTTTTGAGGAACAAGTGGGACAGAAATATTCCGAGGTATTTAGAGCTATGGGCTTCTATATCCCTCTCTGTCTTTTTTTCTTTTTGTTCTTGCCTCGGTTTCTCTACATTTCTCTGACTCTCCCTCCGTTGCTCTGTACTTCTCTCCATCCGAGTGCCCACTTGCGTGTATATAAGTGTGTGTATACGCAGCTCCCTAAACACCATTGACAGTTGCAAATAAAGATGGGTGGCGAGTGTGCTGCTCTCTCCCCCTGCAATGCAAAAGGGGTTGAGTGTCATAAATCACCTTTTGATTTATCTAATCAAGCAAGGTCCTGCTGCATGCAGACATTTGTCATTGGTGGAGGGGGGAGGGGGGTGTCAGGTTTATTCTGCCCCTCCGCTTCACTGGGCTGCAGCTGGTGGAGCCCACCTAAAGATGAAGGGATGGAGGGAAGGTGGGAAGGGAGGGGAAAGAACCGGGAGGAGGAGAGAAAAAGGACACAGTCATTAAGTGTAGGGCGCAGACTTGGAGACAAAGGAAAATGAGAGGAGAGTCTGCTGTCTTGTCCTCAATCCTGCTCTGTCCAATTATTACTCTCTAAATATTTTAGCACTAGTGAAGGCAACAATATGGAGCTGCAATAAATACAGGCAGAGTGATATTTTGGCTTTCTCATCAATTTATAGTTTAAGGTTTGGATTGTTCTTTCTTTTGTATGTATTTGTGTTGCAGGTGATTATATCCTTGGATGATACTCTACAATGACTTAAAAAAGAAACTTCATTATTCAGATTTGCAGAGTTGCCGGTTAGAGCTCTGGCCGTAGAGAGAACAGCTCTCTCGACATTCAAGGTTAACCAAATGTTTTTCTCCGCACCAGTGTCATGAGTGTTGATGAAAGCACAAGGTCGAAGACAAATCTAAACTGGAAGGACAGATATTTATGTTGCACACACACACACACACGCACACACCACACAAACAAACATTTACATTCAATATGACAGTAATCAATGGTGATCTGTGGGCTCTTTCCCCCGCCGCATTGTAAATGTGTTTGCAGCCCCTTGTCTGACAATCGCCTCATCTCCGTTTGCAGGGATGTAATTTAGTTGCAAATTGACTGGAAGACGGAGGCAAAAATTGAAAGTTGAAATTAGAAATGGTCGTAATAAATATGGGAGGTGGGGCAGAAGCTGCGGAGCGCTCAGGTGATGTGACGGCTGCTTCGAGGTTGGACCAATCTGACCAATGGAGTGTCAGAGGCCCGTCATGAAGCACATAATGCGCACACATACATGCACATAGACACACACGCAAGCCCTGCAGGGGCCATCACAAGCAGTGGAAGACAAGATTACCTCGCTATTCTGAGCTCCAGAGCAATTCTCGGATGTTCTTGGAAATTCACATTGTGCCCTTGTGTTTTTTTTTTCTTCTTTTTCTTCTTTCTCCCTTTCTGGCTCCCCCCTCTCTCTCTTGTCACTTTCCTTGACAGGCCAATATTTCAGGCTCCAGATATAGGGGATTACAAATAAAATAAGTGGAACGCCTACTTAATGCAACAGAATTAAAATGCATGAACGGACCGGAGGAATTGATATGCACCCAATACAAACACGAGCCACAGAATAATATGAAATACAAAATGTTTTTTTTTTCAACCCCCTCTCCATGTATCAGTGCTTTGATTTCCCTTTTTTTTCCATTTGTGCATCTAGCGTGAAGCGTTGATTCGCAAGAGTGAGGCTCACATATTGCCTTGAGTGACCAGATGAGGGGGGGGGGAGGCGGGTGGGGGGTGGGGTTGGGGGGGGATGGCTTAGAGAGGGAGGAAGAGAGCAAGGGAGTGGGGGGGGGGGGGGGGTTGCTTTTACTGTGTCTTTGTGTTGTGCCGAGTGGGTAAATTGCAGTGGCAGAGTATAGCAGGGCCTGCATGGCTTGTATCTCAGGATGAGGCTAATGAAAGATTTATCAGTGGCTGCAGCATTTACTAAATACAACCAGAGGCTGATCTCCCCACACTGAGCCCTGCTGTTAACGTCACACACGCTTATACGCACACATACATACAAACAGAGACACACACGAGTAGCGCCGCTACTGTACCACCAGCCGTGACCGAGCCCCGAAAATTTAGCATCTTGTACAGACAGAGAAGTTATTGAGGCAGCAGGGGAAATGTATATGAACTAATGAAGTGTATAATATTACCATAACATTTAATGTATGTCGTGCTGTGATAATGAGCCAGCCCGAGTTTCCTCCATTTCACATGTCCTGAGGGCAGAAACACGTCAGTGTGTATGTATGTGAATAATGCAGTTGATGATTGTGCTCATGCTTATGTGATCTGGTGTCGAATCATTTTTTTTTCAATCATCACCTATGTCCCAATGAACATTAATTTGGTCGACGTGTTTATCTTATTCACCGTTATATTGACCACGCTATGATCTAACACAGCCTCAAAATGTCAAACATTTCAATTTATTCACTCAAGTGTGTCAGTTTCATTGACTCTATATTTTGTAGATTAATATTCCCATTTCTCATACAGTATGTATGTGTGATCTATGGGATACTACATCAATGTGACATGGCTCTGTTACTCTCTTTCATCTCTTATGTTAAATGTGTCATTCTGCTCCGGCGCTCATTCCAAAACACTCATACATTTAAAAAATATATCTACTATTTAGCCATCAATCATTTTGCAATTTTGCAGCTTTGTTGTATTTTTGAATTGTCGTTGTCTTTTTTAGTGCTTTACATTGTGGCTCTTTCTCCCCTTCTCTCTCTCTCTTTTTATTTACCATCTGCCAGGAGTGAATGCCGCATCCAAAGAGGTTACCGGACCGAATGCTGTGGTTAAACATTCCCTCCTCCCAGATCGACAAATTGAAAGTCCACCCAAAAGGCCAAAGTCTGTTGAGGGGAAGAACTCAGCCAGTGAGCAGGTAATGGTTTGTAGGATATTGAAAATAAACTGCCAGTTGTGCTACAATAGCAACGCTCTAGAAAATGTTACTGGTGTGATTCATAGCAGCGCAAAGAGGACCGATCATGGACCTCTAACTGTTTCACCTTTCCAAAGAAAATGCATTTGAAGGTTATTGATTTTATGAGCATCTATTTAGAGTGGATATCTGGCAATTCATATTCCAAATAAATTGTTCCATGTTAAGTACAGAACGGTAATAGTTAATGAGGTTGCTTCTCCCTCATCAGCACTAATGAAATCTAACCTTTACTGTCACTGTGGGATGAGCTAATGGGAACATACTTATGAACTGTAAGAAGCAGAAATGCTAAGCTAAGCATTTAGCAATTGCTGGCGCCAGCTTTCTATCAACGGGTTAAACGCAGCCCACCATTCTGCCCCTGACAGAGCTTTTTAGCATCAAGCATAGTAGCCCAGGCTTTGTGTTCTTAAGTGGAATACCTGCACTACCCTTAGGCTGCCCTCACTGCTTCACCCCCCCCCCTTTTTTTTTCTTTTTTTTTTTGCATCTCTTTAAATTATATGTGTTTTTAAATTAGATTATGAAGTATTAGCTTGTCTGGTTCTGGGCCCTGCAAGGAGGGAGGACTTAGTCATTTCAGAAATGGATTCTATTAAGACAGGTGGTGGAGAGGCAGCTATGTTCAGAGTACTCCCTATAATGAGGGCAAGGCATAGCTTGGGAGAGTACACACCTTTGTCATCTGTAATAGTGATTAGAAATTCTGGCCAATCTTGGTTTTGTCTAATAAAATTGCATGAGTTGAGAGTGAATTACTCGAAACATGGTTGATCTACATTTTCTGTGTTAAAGTGGGCATGAGGGTTGGTTGGGAGAGGTGAATGTGGTGGGCCGGTTTGAGTGCAGGTATTGATACCGCTATTAGGACAAAAAAATAAGATGGTGCACCCCACTCTAGTGCAAAAAGTCATTCCTGCTATTTGATTCATATTCATTGCACAGGATGCTCATTTTCTCCACTGCCAATGCTTATTATGCCATTTTGTCTTTTAGGTTCAGCAGTGTCCATATTGCAACTACAGCAGTAAAGATGCCAACCGTATGCAGCTCCATGTGATGTCCCAGCATTCCATGCAGCCAGTGATTCGCTGCCCACTGTGCCAGGATGTCCTGAGCAACAAGATTCACCTGCAGCTGCATCTCACCCACCTTCACAGTGTGGCTCCTGACTGCGTGGAAAAGCTGATTATGACTGTATGTGGAAGTAATGATTACAAAGATGTGTGTGTGTGTGTGTGTGTGTGTGTGTGTGTCAGCAAAAATGTCTTTCTGCAAATTAGCAAATTCTTTTAAAAAGGGAAAAAAAAGTATTCAAAAGTGTATAAACATCTTGAAACGTGAACATGCAATTAAAAATAGTTTAGTTTTGTCAAGAATGCCTTCTCTCTCTTGTCTCCTATGTAGTTAAGGTCAAGGGTTTACTCCAAGATTCACATAAAATAGTGTGCATGCATTTATTTTTACCTTACACGGGCAAAAGCTTGATTGTTGCAAATTATGTTTAAAGGCAAGAAGCAAGTTGAAAGACTTCTTCAGTAGTTACACATAATGGAGATATAATCTACCATGTCATATCATTATTTCAAAATGTATAATAATGAATACATTTCTTTGATCTTCATAGGTTGTCGGACCTGACACAGCAACACCAAATAATATAATGCATCCTCAAACTGGACAAGACAAAGGTCTGTCTTCAATGGATTCCTCTACCTCTCTTACTGAAGGGTCAGGAAAGTCTCAAGGTGAGCAGAATTTGTTGTCGTTCATTCGTTGTTGATACATTTATTTGTACATTTTGGAATAACAAATGTACAAAATAATGTGCAAGACATGCAAGAAAAATAAGAATGACAAACAAATGATGCAGTGTATTGTACTTCAAATTGCATTTTCTACTTTTAGGAAACATCTCAAAGGATGAGCTGACTAGTCAAGACAAGAATGAATTGGACCTGCAGGGTGAGGAACTCAAGCCCCCAAAGGAGGCCTCAGAGTCCCCAGGCTGGAAGAGAGCCAGTGGATTAGGACATGAGAGCAAGTCTCCTGATACCCTACAGGACCATCTCAGTGAGCTCCAAAGGCTCCAGCAGCAACAACAGCAGCTCTCAGTATCTGATCGTCATGTCTACAAATATCGTTGCAACCACTGCAGCCTGGCCTTCAAGACGATGCAGAAGCTTCAGATACATTCCCAGTACCATGCCATCAGAGCAGCCACTATGTGCAGCCTTTGCCAGCGCAGCTTCAGGACATTCCTGGCCCTCAGGAAGCATTTGGAAAATGGACATCCTGAACTTAGTGAAGCTGAAGTGCAGCAACTCATTGGAAATCTGCCATTAAATGGAGATATCACTGAGAGTGAGGCCAGGGCCTTGGAGGAAGCTCAGGCCTTTGAACATGACTTGGACAAAGATGATGAAATGGACCAGGAAGAGAAGCCCAGTCCTACAGGAAGTGACAGTAGCTCTCTGCTAGATGACATGGGAGCAGAACCAAAACGGACACTACCATTTAGAAAAGGTCCCAACTTTACAATGGAGAAATTTTTGGACCCTTCTCGGCCTTACAAGTGCACAGTATGTAAGGAGTCCTTCACCCAGAAGAACATCCTTCTAGTCCATTATAATTCAGTCTCCCACTTGCATAAATTGAAGAAGGTTCTTCAAGAGGCGTCAAGCCCAGTTCCACAAGAGACGAGCAACAGCATCGACAACAAACCATTCAAATGCAATATTTGCAATGTTGCCTACAGCCAAAGCTCAACACTTGAAATTCATATGAGGTCAGTGCTTCATCAGACCAAAGCCAGAACAGCCAAAACTGAAACGAGCAGCAGTAGCAGTGTAACTGGCACTAGTGGTCCAGTACCTGCAAAAAGTCCAGCCCCAAGCACACAAGGGAACAACAGCAGCTCAGACATTGCTAGAAGTGGAACACCCTCTGCTAACAAAGAAAACACTGTGGAACCCAAAGAATCTAACAGCAGCAACCACACAAAACCAACAACAACTACTGACCATGTTTCAACAGTGGCAAGCAGCCACCAGTCAGCACAGGCCTCAGCCCAACTACAACTGCAGCTTCAACATGAACTCCAGCAACAGGCTGCCTTCTTCCAGCCTCAGTTCCTTAATCCAGCTTTCTTCCCCCATTTTCCAATGACACCAGAAGCACTGCTGCAATTTCAACAGCCACAGTTCCTTTTCCCCTTCTACATCCCAGGAGCAGAGTTCAGTCTCAGCCCAGAACTTGCGCTGCACTCAGCAGCAGCTTTTGGAATGCCTGGCCTTACTGGGTCATTCCTAGAGGACTTGAAGCAACAGATGCAACAGCAACACCAGCTGCAGCAGGCTCAGGTCCAGCAACAGGCTCAGCAGCAACAACAGCAGCAGCAGCAATCCTCTCAGACACAGATGCAAATTCAGCAACAGAAAAACCAGCAATTACAAAACCACAAATCCAAAATGGAGTCTAGCACTGTGTCCATGTCAGAAATTCAGATGGCAAGAGAGGTAGAGGACCAACTAGAAAAAAAAGAAAACAGAGCAAAAATGGAAAATGCAGGTGATGCATTAAGTGATGGAAAAGATAACAAAGACCCTAGAAAATCAAAGTTCTCAGAACCATTGATTCCTCCTCCACGTATTGTGTCAGGAGCAAGGGGTAATGCAGCCAAAGCACTACTCGAGAACTTTGGGTTTGAACTGGTCATCCAGTACAATGAAAACAGACAAAAAAACCAAAAGAAAAACAAAGAAGGAGTTGAACAAGTGGAAATGAACACTGATAAGCTTGAGTGTGGGATTTGCGGAAAACTCTTCTCCAATATGCTTATTCTCAAAAGCCACCAGGAACATGTGCACAGTCACTTTTTCCCATATGTGGAGCTAGAAAAGTTTGCCCAGCAATACAGAGAGGCCTATGACAAACTCTATCCAATAAACCCTGCTTCACCTGAGACTCCACCACCACCGCCACCACCTCCTCCTCCTCCACCACCTCCTACTCCATCCCCAGTGACAGCTACTCAGCCACCTACATCAATGACCAAGCCCCAAACCCCAGTACCTTCACCTGTTTCTGTCGCCAATACGGCCCCACATCAACCCTCTCACCAGGCACCACCACCCCAGCCACCACCTCCTCCTCCACCACCCACTGCCCCTGCTGCACCTCCCCAAGTGCAGCACCCTGTTCCCATGGATTTGCCAATGTTTTCACCTCTAATGATGCAGTCGCTCCAGCACCCAGGCCTGACATCTCAGCTTGCCCTCCAGCTGCCGGGTATGGACACTCTTTCCACAGACCTTACGCAGCTCTGCCAGCAACAATTGGGTCTTGATCCAAACTTCCTCCGCCAGTCCCAGTTTAAGCGACCACGTACCCGTATTACAGACGACCAACTAAAGATCCTCCGTGCCAACTTTGACATCAATAATTCCCCCAATGAAGAGCAAATTCAGGAGATGTCAGAGAAGTCTGGCTTGCCCCAAAAAGTCATAAAGCACTGGTTCCGTAACACTCTCTTCAAAGAGCGACAGAGGAGTAAAGACTCTCCCTACAATTTTAATATTCCTCCCATTACAACATTGGAAGACATTCGAATGGAGCCCCAGCTCAATGCACATGAATACTACAGAACTGATGCAACCTTCAACAAAAGGTCCTCCAGGACCAGGTTCACAGATTACCAGTTAAGGGTACTTCAAGATTTCTTTGACACCAATGCATATCCAAAGGATGATGAGATTGAGCAACTTTCCACCGTGCTCAATCTACCATCCCGTGTCATTGTGGTGTGGTTCCAAAATGCCCGCCAGAAAGCTCGCAAGAGTTATGAGAATCAGGCAGACTGTAAAGATAATGAGAAAAAAGAGCTGACCAATGAGCGATACATCAGAACCAGCAACATGCAGTACCAGTGTAAAAAATGCAACATTGTGTTCCCACGCATTTTCGACCTTATCACTCACCAGAAAAAGCTGTGTTATAAGGATGAAGATGAGGAAGGTAATGAGGAAACCTATGAGGAATACATGGATTGTGGTGAGCAAGGTCCAGCTAAGACTACCCAGCTACCTTTAGAGCTACCCAAACAGTCCCATAGGACTGCCAGCAGTTCTGGCTCTAGCTCCCCTGTGATGGCCTCGCCTCGTCCCAGCATGGGGAAAACTTCCCCTAAACCAGACATTGCCCCTGAAAGTGAACCTAAACAAACTGAAACTGCATCATCACCTGTGATCAAGTCACTACCAGAACCCAGACCATCAAAGGCTTGCACACCCCAGCCACCTCCTCAGAAAGCTCCTCAGCCACAAATATCAAGACCCCATTCCCAGCCACAGGCAGCTGCAGTGCCCTCAAGTCCACTCTCCCTGGCCCTTTCCTCACTCACAAACAGCCTTCCCCACCAGATGCTTCAGTACCAGTGTGACCAGTGTAAGATTGCATTCCCCACTGTGGAACTATGGCAAGAGCATCAGCACATGCATTTCTTGGCTGCCCAAAACCAATTCCTTCACTCTCAGTTCCTTGAAAGACCCATTGATATGCCCTATATGATATTTGACCCAAATAACCCCCTGATGGCTAGCCAACTATTATCTGGGGGCCTTTCCCAAATCCCCTCTCAAGGTAGCTCTGGTTTGGCCTCTGCTGCAGGCTCTGGGGGAATGAAGAGAAAACTGGATGACAAGGATGAAAGTGCTAACGACAAAGATGGTGGAAACAGTAGTGAAGAGCAGCACAGAGATAAACGTTTGAGAACCACCATCACACCAGAACAACTGGAGATTCTCTATGACAAATACCTACTTGACTCTAACCCAACAAGGAAGATGTTGGACCACATTGCAAGAGAGGTTGGCTTGAAAAAGAGAGTTGTGCAAGTTTGGTTCCAAAATACTCGTGCAAGAGAGAGAAAGGGGCAGTTTAGGGCTATAGGGCCCTCCCAGTCCCACAAGAAATGTCCCTTTTGCAGAGCACTGTTTAAGGCTAAATCTGCTCTAGATAGCCATATACGATCTAGACACTGGCATGATGCTAAGCAGGCAGGCTTTAGCTTGCCACCAAGCCCAATGATGAATCAAGACAATGAAAGAGGTGAAAGTCCAAATAAATATAATTTCTTTGACTACCCACAGCTGCCTACCAAGACTGAGCCAAATGAGTATGAGCTTCCTACTGCATCCTCAACTCCAGTCAAACCATCTGATATACAAGTAAAAAACTTCTTAAGCCCTTCATCCTTAAAAGCTGAAACCTGTGATGAAACTGAAGGGCCTAATATGAATTCAGCCGAAGTCTCATCTTATGATTGCAGTAGGATGGACTTTGATGAGACCTCATCTATCAATACAGCCATGAGTGATGCTACAACTGGAGATGAAGGTAATAACAATGAGGTTGAGAGCCTCACAGCCAATGGAGGGGATAAGCTGAGTGACAACAAAAGTGGCATGACACAAAATTGTGATGCTGGCAATGAAAGGTTCCAATACAGCATGGTGAGCCCTGCCCTCAGCTTCTCTGGAAAGGACTATGACATTTACTTTAGCTCTAGAGATGATGATCTGGATGACTTTTATGACAGAAGTGAATCGTCAAGCCTTGCTGATCCCAGTTCCCCGAGTCCCTTTGGGGCAGGAAACCCCTTCAAGAGCGGAAAAGGCAGCAGTTCCGGGGATCGGCCAGGCCACAAACGCTTCAGGACCCAGATGAGTAACTTGCAACTTAAAGTTCTCAAAGCCTGTTTTAGTGACTACCGCACTCCTACAATGCAAGAGTGTGAGATGCTGGGCAATGAGATTGGACTCCCCAAGCGGGTTGTCCAGGTGTGGTTCCAGAATGCCCGTGCTAAAGAAAAGAAATTCAAGATCAACATTGGGAAGCCATTCATGATAAGTCAAGGCTCACCAGATGGCCCCAGGCCTCACTGTACTTTGTGTGGTATAAAGTACACTGCCCGGATGTCCGTCCGAGACCACATCTTCTCCAAACAGCACATTGCCAAAGTGCAAGAAACCCTGGGAAACCAGGTAGATAGAGAAAAGGACTACCTAGCACCGACCACTGTCCGTCAACTGATGGCCCAGCAAGAGCTGGACCGCATGAAGAAAACTGGTGAGGGACTTAACCTGCCTGGACAGCAGCAACAGACTGCAACGGACAACAATAATGCACTTCATGGCCTCAGCCTACCCTCAGGCTACCCAGGGTTGTCTGGCCTTCCACCAGTCCTACTTCCCGGGGTCAATGGGCCATCATCACTTCCGGTTTTCCCACCCAACACACCTGGTGAGTTAGTATGACGAACAGTTAACAAAAGAGTTAAATACACTAGAAGCTTTATGGACTGAGCTTTATCATGCACTATTTTATTCTACGATACTACTGTTTATTCTGTACCACAGTGGTGTTTGTCAAAAAGTCTTATTTTTAAAACTATTTTAAAATTAAAAATGATGGGAGTTACTGCATGCATATTGTCATCATCAGAGTCGAATTGCTAATTGATAATTCAGAGATTTTTACAAAAAATGTACCTATTTCATGGCTTTTGTTTGTGTTGTTTGTTTTCCCCCTTATTGTAGGTTTGGTATATTTATATTATAATATATATTGGCAGATTGAAATTCTCATAAAGCGCATGTAACAGTTTTGATCCATAACAAAATCTTAACAAGAGCGATACAGTCTCAGCCAGTGACAAATTAAGCATCTTTATCTTGTCATACAAAAAAATTTCCATAGTGATTTGGGGTTGAATATTTAAATATTGAATATTTCCATATTTATATACCACTGTATTTCAGCTTTAGCGTCTCCCGGTGCTGGCATGCTTGGGTTCCCTACACCAGCCACCCCCTCTCCTGCCATGTCTCTCAGCACTACCCCAACCAAGACTCTTCTGCAGACTCCTCCTCCTCCTCCTCCACCTCCTCTTCCTCCTCCTGTTCCCTCCACACCTTTGGCAGCAGTAAATCATACAGAGCAGCAAGGTAAAGACTCAGAGAGAGACAGCAGCAAGAAACCAGGAGACAAGCCAGCTCAGATGAAGGTGAAGGACAGAGAGAACGAGAGTGGCTCACGCCCTGAGACCCCCAGCATGGCCAAGAAAAGGGAGAAACCTGCTCCAGGGAGACAAGGAATTGAGACTCAACTTGACGCCACGCAGCTTCAGGCACTTCAGAATGCTCTTGCCTCAAGTGATCCAAGCTCTTTCTTGGGGGGGCAGTTCCTGCCCTACTTTCTACCTGGATTTCCCAACTGCTTCTCTCCCCAGCTTCCTAGAGGGCTCCAAGCAGGGGGCTACTTCCCACCACTGTGTGGAATGGAGAACCTGTTTCCATATGGCCCAGCAGCAGTCCCACAAGCTGCCATGGCTGCTGGACTCTCCCCGACTGCCCTCCTGCAACAGTACCAGCAGTACCAGCAGTCCCTCCAGGATTCACTGCAGAAGCAACAACAGCAGCAGCAGAAACAGCTTGAGCAACAGCAGAGACAACTACAGAAGCAGCAACAGAAACCAACCCCCGCGAAGACACCCCAGAGCATACAGAGCAGCACCACCAACTCCTTCAAACCAAAAGAAGCTATAAATGCTAAGGATAACACCAACAAAGGCTCTTCAAAAGAAAGCACAAAAGAAGAACCGAAAACAAATACCAAAAGTACCATAGATTTTCCAGACGCTTTTATTGTACCGTCCGTCAAGCATGAGTTTATATGCAGGAAGTGCCAGATGATTTTTGCTGACGAAGATTCTGTGGTGCGTCATCAGAAGTCCTTCTGTTACTTAGGACATCCTTTTACTGACCTGCAAGAGACAGTGCTTCGAAAGGCAGTAAGCAACTACACTTGTGTTGCCTGCAATGTGGTTGTTAACGGGAATGAAGCACTTGGCCAACACCTTCAGTCGAGCTTGCACAAAGAGAAAACAATCAAACAAGCAATGAGAAATGCCAAAGAGCATACTAGATTATTACCTCACTCTGTCTGCTCCCCTACTCCTAACACCACATCTACCTCGCAGTCTGCAGCTTCTTCTAATAACACCTTTCCTCATCTCTCTCACTTGTCCATGAAGTCCTGGCCAAATGTCCTGTTCCAGGCCACCACAGCCCGGAAAGCTGCTTCCTCCTCCCCGTCTGCCTCTCCTCCCCCCCCCCTCTCCTCACCTTCAACGGTTACCTCAACTTCCTGCAGCACCTCAGGGGTTCCAACCTCACTACCCACCGAGAGTTGTTCAGATGAGTCTGACAATGAGCTAAGCCAGAAGCTGGATGACTTAGATAACGCGTTGGAAGTCAAGGCTAAGTCGGCCTCTGGCCTAGACGCGAGCTTCAGTAGTATCAGAATGGATATGTTCAGTGTGTAGGAGTGACAAAAGGATCCCTTGCTTAAAGAAAAAATAAGACTTTTTAAACTGCAGTTCCAAAGTTTCTCTTAACCCAAAAAAATTACAGTACCAAATGATTGACTCAGGATTGTTTTTCCCATATTGATATGCTGGCAAGATATTGATTGATTTTTGTTATGGACAGAACTGTTGCAGATGCTTGACTGAGCTTATATTGTATACAAAAACATGGAGTAGGAAAAAATCCCACAGGCTCCTTTGGGGGGCTTGTTTCAAGCCAAAAACTCTCACGATAGCAAATTGCACCTCAGCTGGATTGTTTTCCAAATGCTAGCATGTACTGTATGGGATGACGATCCAGAACCCTCAAAGAGAATCTCTCTTAGTTTAGATAGGTGTAATTCAGTAGCTTTAAATTCTCAGGTCAGAACATAACATTTCTCATTTGTTAAAGCAGCAACAAGCCTGGATACACTTGGCTTATAACCAAAACATGTCAAGCTTTATCGGACGCATTTCCTTGATGTGTATAGAGTACCAAGAGACAATATTACTGTTACAGTGGACGATGTGCATATCCTTTTAGTTTTGCCCTACAAAGACAGTATGGTTTTGCCACTGAGGGAATTTAGAATGGTGAAGTAAATGTGTATGATGCCCCTGTGTTTGCCAGTTTGTATTACAACAAGCTGTATCTATTTCCCACACCCTTTTTTTCTTGTAGTATATACTAATCTGTGCCAACTCTTACCTTCTCACTTTTACCTCTGCTCACACCCTTTTCTGAAGAGGTAATAACTCTAGTTTTGATAGACTCTCTCGGATTATGTGAATATAACATTTTTCATTTGTGAATTGCTGTACTGTTACGGTACCTGCTTGTGTCTGGACTATAGTGCACTTATTTTGTTTTTATTTGTCTTTTTATTATTTGAGTAGGCCATTTGTTAATTTAATAGTTTTTTTTCTGTTTGTATGTATGTTTGTGTTTTAATTATTATTTGTGTCTATTGCAGCAGCATATTGGTCCATATTTGTTACAGGATTGATGCCTAACAATCTAGAGACCTATTTAACAATTGGTGAATCCATGAAAGCAGTACTGTATACTTGAAACTGTTAAGGTACAAGTTGGTCACAATGTTAAAAAAAAAAGGTATGATCATTTGCTATACGTTTGCAAATATGCTGCTTTAAATGGGAGACAACAGCATTTTTGTTGTATATTAAAACCATTTCATGTACTTGTAGGACTTAAAACAGTGTTACACCTATATGCCGCTATTTAGTGTATAGGTTGACGTCCTCCCATCAATTCTCTGGGCACTTCTGATGATCTACAGTTAAAGTCAAACATTTTAATTTTCCATATTTAGTGATTTCAACATTGCAAAGTATTACCTTACAAAGTTTTGCTGCTACTGTGTAATGTTATTTTGCTTGCCATAAATTCTCTCAACCTTCTACCAGACGAAATACTGATCCATTAATTGCTTTGCTCTGCTATTTTTATTTCATGTTATTTTCTTATTTTGCTGTGGAACTAAGAATGTGAAAGCTGTCTAAGGGTGTTCAATTTTTTTACGAATCACTTTCTAGTTTGGTAATTGACGCCAATGTGATTCATTCCAAAGTAACAGAAGGCTATTTGTATGAAAGAAAAAGGCTTGTGAACAAAGAAAGCTAAGCTGTTGTACATATTCGTAGTTGGCTGTGCATGGTACAAATTTATTAATATGAAGAAATGCAAAAATGTATTGCTTTTGGTATTTCCTATTCTGAGATGAGCAAGTAGCATGTAATGCAACTGTTTGACAGGTTAAATCAAATCATGCTTAGTTATTGTTTCAAACAATGAAATCAAGTAACATTTCCTCTTCTGTTTTATTATTGTAAAGGTGTTTTTTTTTTTCAAAGTTTTAAAGCAAAGTTTTTCATTTTCTGCGTGAGCTTTTTAATTGTCATTATTTGGATTTTTAGTATTTTAACATTTACTTTAATCCTGAAGACACTTTTCGATTGTGTTTCATAAGAGACATCCTGGCCTCCCAAGGTGCAATTCTGCCATTGTACAAACATGAGCGACTGTCCTGATTCCAAAGGCTTTCACAACACTGGCTTTTTGCCTTTCCCCACTCTGTGGCTCAGCATTATAAGACTGAACTGTCAGCTAGCATCATGTGCTAAGATGTTAGCATCAGACAGGACGCTTTCCACACCAAGGACTGGTAAAAGCTAACAAACCAACAAAAAGGATGGTCCAACAATATAACTGTACATAGATATTGCAACTGCACAGCAGCCAAAAAGAAAAAAAAAAAAAGAACTTTTTAAAAAAAAAAATGGATGGATTGTGTCATGTTTATGGGGACAACCTTCAAAAGGTTGAAATTGGAATTGTTCTTCTGGATGTCAAAGGGATTTTCATGGCGCAATCATATCCTACACAATATGTACTCTTCAACATCTGGGTTACATAGGAAATGCACCCTGAGGTTTTAATAAGAAGAAGCCCCTATGGCTAAAACTTTAAATAAACTAAACCAAAAATGTTATTGATGTTTTATATATAGAGAGTAGTCGCATTAGTTTTTGTTACTGTACTGTTTGAGGTCTCAACTGTACCGTATCACGGTAATAACATGGTTTTGAAACCTTTTTTTTATTTTGTCACAGACCTGTTGTCATAGTTGAAATGACGTTTATTGTAGATGGTATTTGAACAACTTCTGGAAATAGTTCATCAAGTATGTTTGTTGCTCATTGTTGTGATACATTAAAAACTGTATCTGCAAACCAGTTTGGTCTCATCAAATATTCTTTATTTCATTTTCAACCTTCCATGTTCACATCATCTTCTCATGAAGTTTCATTAGGTTGTCTTCAACACATTTGACTGATTGGTAATTTGACAGTAATTTCATACGGATTATTATACTTTTAATTAAGGCACGTCTTCCTACAAAACTCATACTGTTAACAAAATAAGTATTGTGTCAACACCCCCCTAGTGATTTTCATTCCAGTCACTGACAGACTAAAATTCCAAATCGTATAATGGGTATTTCCTATCATTATGCTATTTTTGTGGTAATCTGACTCTAAGCAGATGTAGAGGATTATGTTTGGAAGCGTCTGCTAATCTGGATGTGATCAGGTGCAGCTCTAGAACCCTGCCATTAAAAGGGAAATGTCCACAATAATAAATCACAGCCATGGATAAACAGACGTGCAGCCACAACAGAGCAAAGAACATCTGTTATTACCTAATATTGGTGATAGATAGACATTGTGTTTTGTGCCGCAGACTATATACTGGTTTTAAAATTCTATTAAGGAGTAAAATGTGCATCTGTGTGAGACAGTCGGGTGACTTTTTACATCTGAGGTCAACAGATGCTGTCACATTAAAAATTGCACCTCAGGAAAAAAAAAAAACAACACAATACATCACACCCTGCCAGCGAGACGTGTCCGCCACCAGTGTCAGGGTCACAGAGAAAGCCGACATTCACAAGTCGTTAAATCCACCTAATGAAATTTCACAAGGGCAGCAAAAATGAAGGGGAAGATGAGGATCTTTTCACTCTAGCAGAATCGGTTGTGGCCTTTATTGTTTCGCTTAACACACTTCAGTGTGCAGTGAAATGGCCGCAACATGTAAAAGCCTCAAAAGCTGGCTCTCCTCCACCCAACCCACCACCCTGACTTCACCCCTCGCCCTTGACAAATGTGCTCGGCTCACGGGTGCAACTGTTCTGCTGAATGGCCCTTTCCTGTTGCCCACCCTTAAAGCGAAGGCAGGCCCCCTACCTCCCCCAACCCCCATCCGCCATATTATCGGATTGAATTGCGTTTGACCTTTGTGGAGAACAATGGCTGAAGGCCTTTTATTTTTCTGGCCTTCTCAGTTCCTAGAAGAAGGACCTCTTTACTCTGTTTTCACTGCAGTGTGCTGCTAATTCACAAGCAAGATGACAGGCTGATCTATGCACAGCGAATGTGTGTTTCCGTACACCCGAGGGTATATACAAGTGTATTGTTTGCCAAATGTGACTTGTATCTACTCAAATTACTGTTCATAGGTCAAACGAAGTATAAAACCTTCATAAAAGAACCTTTGATGTGACTTTATTTTTGGGGCCACCCAAACTTGCTACCTAACTGCACTGTCCTAGCATCAAAAGGCCCTCTGAAAAGAGTAGTTCATAGTATTTCAGACACAGCTTTGCTAAAGAGGCCACAGCAGTGAGCGGTCTTGCCCTGAATACACGATAAAAGGTTTACTGTAAATTCTAAATGCCGTTTTCTGCAAGCCATACATCACTCATGACCATTGGGTTCCACCCTCACTGCACAGTGCACCCTTCTAGCCACAGCTTTCCAGATGATACAGTACAGAGGCTTCAGTTCAGGCAGATCTGCCTTTGAATAGCCTGCAGCCAATGGATTTTCTCTGGATAATACAATGTTTGGGACAGAGAGGCAGGGATTAGTCCAGACGGATACATCCACCACCCCCCACATGCCCAATCTAATTAGACTGGAATCAGTTTAAGATGAAAGCAAGCCCTAGCATCACCGCACTAAATACTGGAATTAGTATTCCCCGCATGGGAATTTAATGATGGAGACTGAAAATCCAATCACATTCACTCCCAGTTTAGCCCCTCATGCATTTGGCCTGGACAATGACGAAACGAAAGAACAACAACAATGATTTGTCTGTCAATAGATATTGACCAACATCACATCTGAGGCCACTTGTGTATTGGCGTTACTATGTTGTCATCATTTAACAAGGATAAACAGCTTATAATCAGATATTTAGACAGTCTGTTTCTGATGTAAACCTTTGTCACATACTGACTCTTCTAAGGGCGCTAACAGGAATATATCACAACCGGAACTGAGGAAGGCATGCCCACAGTCTTGTGTGTCTGTTGATTTGCATTAGTATACAATAGTGCATGTCCATATACACATGTTCAATGCCTCTACGCAGTGTTTTTGCTGCAAATCAACACAAAAAAGTTAACCTGTTTTCCCTCTGCTTGTCCTTTTGTTCCTCTTACTTAGAAGGCTGCATTTGCACATAAAATCCTTTAACAGAGATTGGTGAAGTTTTTTATTAATCACTTCCTTACATCAAAGCCCTGATTGCTGCATAGGATTTGAAACTGTCAAATTATTGATATCAGGCCGACAGCATCAGATCCTTTTTAGTTTCTATTATCTTACAGACTTTGAGCCCACAAGCGCTGATAAAACAGAACACATTTTGCAGCACTTTTTCATAGGAAACATTTTCTCTTGACTTTGTCTTGCCCTTATTATTATTATTATTTCACTACATAAGTATCTGCCATCAAGGGAACTCTATTTTAAACCCCTTAAAATGCAAGCCATATTTCAGTTTCAGGCTGGTGATTAACGGCACAGACCGGAAATAACTCCAGCACCTGTGTTCCATCCACCGCACAATTTCTCCTACACCTGTGTTTCATCCACCAAAGCATTACACCTGAGAAATCAGGAAACCATTGTCCCCGGTGCACAAATACTCAACATGAAATCGTATTATTTATTGCTCGCTGTATTTGGGGGTATGCACCAAAGCAGAACCTCTTTTTTTACTAACAGGTGTAAAGCAACTTTTCAACTCCTCCAACAATGGATTCTGCAAAAACTTTTCTACTTTTTACCCCCTGGAGGAAAGTGTGTTTTTTTAGTAAATGAGGAGATAAATAGTGTGTATGCAGTTGGCAGCCCTGCATCAGTGGGGAAGAGGACACAGCAATATAGGCAACAAAAGACACAATTTTCAGTGGCGATGCATCCTTTAAGATGGGAAGTAAACATTAACAGCATTTTCTCTGGATTTCACCCAGACGTCAACAAAGGCCACACACAGGCTAACACATGAAAAAAGGCAATCTAATCTTTTTTTCTATATGTTTTTTCGTCTTCTGCTGGCTTGCTTTTAGTGTTTGCTGCTGCACTACCTAATTTCTGAGGTACAAAAGGGAAGAAGGACGGTGAGGAAAAATGGAGGGGGTTGGAGTACACCTGCCTTATCACTGCATTGTGGATGAAGGATACAATCACTGCTGGCATTTCAACAAGACACACAGCCAACTAACACATATTTTAAAGTGAAAGAGGAGGAGGAGGAGGAAGTGTGAGGGCGAAAAAAAAGAGGCAGGCCCGAGAGGAAAAGAAAAAAGGACGCAGACAGACAGGCCAACAGGCTGACAGACTGAGTGTAAGAAAGAAAGAAAGAAAGAAAGAAAGAAGGTGATATAGACTGCAAAATGAGCAAGTGATAGAAGTGAAGTGAGAGTGAGGGCAGGAGAGACAGAAAAGGAGGGGCGACCTGAGAGAAATCAAACATGGGCTCTGTGCAGCAGAGGTACGTCGGCAAACGAGCATGTTATGGCGGCCCGCTGGGACTTCCCCGGCAGATCGTTTGTGCTGTTTCCCAATCTGTTCTGAGGAGCGGCACAGCCCCACATGGGGACGTGTGAAGGCGTCAAGATGGGATTGCTTAAGACAGATGAAACAAGGTGTTTTTTGATGCCATCTCAAGCGGACAAAAGCCTGATTTCCTGTTTTTGCCTGTGACACAAAGGGTGCTGTGTAGTTTGCAGAACAGTTCAAGGCTTTTTTGTTGTCAGGGCTGTAAATAACTAAACACATGAGAGGGGAAGTTACCGAGGTTCTGGATCCACATGCCAAAAAACTGCAAAACATGTTCTCTCTTTTTTTTTGGCATGACTTAACACCTGTAACAAAGAAACGATATTACAGTTCTCTCATCAGTTTTCTTACATTTTTTCCTTCAGTGTGAAAACAACATGTAAAGTGAATAGCCTGGCACACGCCCATTTAACTCTGGACAGCCGCGGTTTTCTTTACATTCACTGGACCCCTGAAACAATACCATAGTAACAGAGATCAAAGTGTCAGGCTTCGTAATATTGCTTTACATTTTAAAGGGCGCTGAGCAGCCAGGCTCAGGTTTTTACAAGGCGCGCTGAGTCGTTGGGGAAATAAGGGAGCAATGGAGGAGGGAATGAAGGAATTTTAGGGGGTGATGGGATATGTCTCACTCTTTGTTCACGTACACACACGTACACTCCCGAACTGAAATCATACCATGTGCAGCGGAAGAGCAGGCGGTGAGGAAATAGAAGCTAAATATAAAGTGACACGCTGCATTCCCCAGGTCATTCACAGGCCCTGCACCAAATCACAATGCTCCGCAGCTCGTCGTTTATCATACATACAAGCCCGAGTCTCGCAGAGAAAAATTATAAAAACAGCCAAATAAGCACGCCCTGTCATTTATAGAATCACTGATGATGGGGTGAGGAGATGCATTGACATCAAATTGCTTCATTCTTACGGTCCTCTTTGTGTATCAACTCAGCATCCTGGCAGGGACATTTGTAACAAAAAGCTTTTTTAATGTTTAAATGAAAATTTTAATGAGGCCCTATATTGCTTTTCCTTTCGAGTCTTTAAGAGCTCTCTAAATCATTAAAACTTCCTCTGTCTTTGATTTCAAGGTCATTTGAAGAAATAAGGCAGCCTTAAGTGGCCCTCAGACCAAAAGTGGCCTATATGCCAAAGACCGCAAATGAATGTAGCCTAATGCGTTTTAATTTGCATTCATCTTTAAAAACACAGAAGAGCCATCTCTAAGTTATAATAGGCTGAGATGGCAGTTGGAGGCCCTCTAGTCATTAGTAGCAATGCAGCTCCTCTAAAATGAAGGCCTTTCTCATCTTGTTTTAACATAAGCCCATTACTACAAAGATACATTAGCCTGATGCCCATTGCCTGTTTGTCTGCATGCAATATTTCCGTCTGGCTATGTCTGAGCACATGTATATGCGTGGTTTCACCCCCCTTTTTTTTTCCTGCCTGTGAGCATGAACACATGCAACGCGGCCAATTCAGCAAACACATGCGTGAAAAACAAAAGATGCTCGAGACGACATGCATTGTTTGTTTAATCACGTGTTAGGAGATGACTCTGTAATTATGTTGTCATCTGCACGCTTCTACATGGCAAAATTGGGCCTCTGCAGCATGCCGTGCTCCGTGCTCATAATTCCACACTTTGAGCTTTAACGGTCAAAAGCGAGATACATTTTTCTTTTTTTTTTTTGTATCACAAACCACCACTGTCTGGAGCAGTCACATAAAGCCTGTTTGACAGGCACAATGTGTCAACCCCCAGTGCATATGAGTGTTGGGCAACAGATGAACGTACAATAGAACAGCAATATGGGTCTGTCTTATTTTCTCTTGTTCCCCCCATCCTTCTCTTTCAATTTTGCTTCACGTTTACTTCTCTCCTCTGTTCAATTTCCTCACCATTCTTTTTCCTCGTTCTTTATCTCCCCCTTTTCTGTGTATCTCTCTCTACCTCTCTCTCTCTCTCTCTGCGAGGATAGGTGGTGTGTGTCTGTGAAAAACTGAACATCTCCAGTGAAATTGGTTTTCTGTGGAGAAACTGATGGATCACTCTGTGTTCCTGACAGGAGTAGGGGATTGTTTATGCCGTACAGACAAATACATGTTTACACGCACATGCACACACACACATATGCAGGGGTGAGAGGACAAGGGGGTTGTTATGCTGAAGCAGAATTAATTCTTATGAGCCGTAGATTGCTGTTTATGGGAAAATACACTTTTAAGCTGCTAGAGATGTAATCTAGATTGTAGCATTCCCAACAATGAATTATGGTTTTGGAGGCAACAGCTGCGGCAGCCTTCCTCTCGCCCTCCATTTCCTCAGTACACACACACACACACACACACACACACACACACACACGCATAGATTAGTGGCAAAATGTACTGTTTTTAAAAACAAATGACTTCATATGCCCGAAAAATCAGGCACATCCATATACATGCACACACACACACACACACACACACACACACGCATGGACATCTAACTGTAAACTATTAAACAAAGGAATTATTCCCATTTTCAGCCTGAACAGTGTTATCATCTTTTCTTTTAGACCAGCAACCTCTATTAGAAGAGGTGAGAAATGATTCCATCACCAGCAGTCTCTCCTTCTCCTCCTCCTCCTCCTCCTCCTCCTCCACATACATAGGTTCGTAGCACTAAACGCAGATGGAGGTGAAACTTGCCTACATCATCTTTCCAGCATCCAGGCATTGCGCACACAAAAGGTCTAAATTTCACTCTGCCGCGCATCAAATACTGGCTTGGACCAGGCACACACACACACACACACACACACACACACACACATCACAGACGCTATAAGACATCCTCCACACTTATTTACAAGCATTTACAAGACAAGAAAATAAAAGAGGCCTCACTTTCACCATCACGTTCCAACTCTCTCCCCTGACCTCTCCCCCTTGCCGTTCCCAGACTGTTTTATGTATTGTTCTCGTTCCACAGAGACATCATGCCCCTCACCACAGATACAAAACATGCATCAAATATTCATTTCTTACTTCTGATTTCATTTTTTAAATGTCATCTGTAATAATGATACACATAGGGGTGATGCACATTATAAAAGTAATTACAATACATTGTTTAAATATGATTTAGTTTGCTTTAAAAATAAGTCATGTGGATCCGGTTAAAAATAACAAACACACAATAATGAATTAATAGACAAACTATTTTCTATTTAAATGATTGAATCTCTGGCAAAAGACATCCTAGATTTCACCCAATAAATCACGACAATGAAACGATTTAGAAATGTTAAACATATAACTTCTTGTGCGGTCGACTTGCATTAATGTATGTTGGAAATAAGGTTTTTTATTCAGAGATTAAATTCATTCCTTGTCTTCTCCCCCCCTCCTGTTTTTTTTTATTTTTTATCAGCACTCATGCAATAACGTGAGCGGAGATGGAGCAAATGTATTCCACCCATATGTATGAATGAATGAATGAATATGATTACCAAGTCTTGGACCCTCTCAAGGACGAAGTGATGTGTTCCTCCAGCGTGTGCTGTTGACAGCCGTGTGTGTGTGAGCGCGTGTTTGTCTGTGTGTAGTTTGTTTTCGCTGTGATGCATTTTAAAAACCAATGTTCACCTTAAGTCCGTGTCGCAGGTTCGGGTGTATGTGTAGCTTGGAATTCAAATTTTGTGAGTATATTTTTCTTTGACTTGTGTGTGTGTGAGAGAGACAGAGATCATGTGCAATTAAAGGGTCGTATGGTGTATGTGCGTGCAGAGGCTGGACTAGGACTCCGTGTTGCTTGTTGTGGTGTGATGACAGCCCCACAGTGCACACACACACACACACACACACACACACACACAAACACACGTACACAAATACCCATCTTTCCCTGCGCTCCTCCTCACCTCTTCAGTGACTGTCACATTCAAATGCAGCCGTTTGCAGGTGACGTACCCAGGAAATGCTGTTCTGTAATTGTGTCGCTCTGTCTTCCTGTGGTGAGGTAGCCGGTGGCTTGCCGCCTGTCTGCCTGCCTGCCTGCCTGCCTGTCTGCCTGCCTGCGACACACCAGAATTACCAACTGAGGGGAGAGAGGGGTGACGGCAAGAGAGGAGGGGAACCATTAAAATGCAAAATCACCACTGCGGTGCAGTGCGGCGCCCCGCTCCCTCACTCTTCCTCCGAGGCAGCCATCTTATGATGGAAGGAGTATTTGTTTGATGGTGTGTGAATGTGTGTCCGCTTTCGGTCCGCGCGTGTGTATGTGCATGCATCTATATGTCTGTGTGTTTGATAGAGTGGGGAGTCAAGCTGCGGCGGGGAGCGGTGAGATGGCGTGGGGTTGGCAGGCGGGTTTTGTGTGTGTGTGTGTGTGTGTGTGTGTGTGTGAGGCAGGGGTGATAAATCAGTGCTAGGTAAAGGCTTTTTAATGCAGCGGACCCCTCTCCCAGCCTCCATCTTCTGTCAGGGCTCAGTAAAAGATGAGAGCCCCCTGGGGAACAGCACTAGCCCACAGCATAGCAGGACTACGCCGCAGGTCACACACACACACACACACTCATAAACGCACACACACGGAGGCCTGACGCATAGCCACTGACTAGGCCTTGTGAATGAGTGAATACATGAATAACTGAATCTATTGAATGCATGAATATATAAATAAAACTTTCCACAGGAGCCACGTTTATTGATGAACACCCCACAAATAAATGTGTTTTTCAAATGATTTCCAAATGAATTCCTAAATGATTTATGGCCAGTGATATTGCATTTATATCAGAGAAAATATTTTCGTCGAAAACAGAATGGATATTTGGTTCATTTCTGCCTGTGCTCCTAAGGTCAAACAGAGTCTTTGTCGATGATGTGCCTTGAGTCTTGAAGCGGCCCCAAGTTTCAGGGGGCCGGATATGAAAAATATGTGGAATTTGCCAACATCTGACAATACTTAGTCGGCAATATATCTCCTGTCTGATAGAAAAATGTGTTCTGAATTGCAGATACGCTCTCTTTTCTGGCATACCTTTTTAATTTGACTTTGAGGGGAAACACGCCGAGCTCCTAGATAGACAAGTAGAGATATGACTGCTGAATGTTGTGTGGAGGCCTTTGTGGATGGGGCAGAGAGGACTCCAACAGCTTGGCGCAGGAGACAAGCACAAACACTTGAGAACATAATACTTGACAATGAGCCCAGATTGTCAGTTAGGGGCCCTACAGAGAAAAGTCTGGCATGTTTGTGAAGAGGATGAAAATAGAGATGATGAAAAATGCCAGAGAGATGATTCTTGGGTGGAGTTTCAGAAAATCTAAAGCCTCAATTTATTTATTTATTTATTTTTAATATAAATGTTTCTATTTATTAAAAAATCAGGCATCAGAGGAGGCATTGCACTTCCACAATCTTGGAAAACTTATGATTATAAAATGTGGTTTTATTTCAAGATTTTAGCTGTAATTGTGAAAGAAAAAAGACAACATGGTTAACTCAGTAATGGCATGCATTTATATGACGTTGGTGGGCGATGCAATAATATAAATTAATCATATTTGACATGGGCCCAGTTGGAACAAACCTCTTTAACCTGGCTTAAAGCTCACTTGTTAAGCTCAAGCACCACACATAAATTGAGAGTGAGAACTGGTTAAAACACCTCTCAGCGTACACTTAACTTCAACCACAAATTATAGAATTAAATTATATGAATCAGCATGGCGGCAGATAATTATTTTGAGCGCTACACCAGAAAAAAAAGAAGAAAAAAAAAAAAGACTACACTCGTGAGAACCGCCATTACGAGTTTGTGTAGCTGCTCTCCTTGCAGGTACCGGAGGTGGGCGTGGCTGAGCGTCATCAGTAAAATGGAAACACCTGCTGTGCTCATTAGAAACACAGGCAACACCTTTGACCTCTGCCCCTCTTTTAAAAACCCTCTTGGCAGCTCAGTTGCTGGTTTTCTCTCCTCCCTGCGACACGCGATTGGTTTTCGGTTGAAGTAGTTTTCTGTGTTGCTGCTTTATGTTGCACTTTTCTACACCTACAAAGCACACAGTACCAGAGTCTTTAGGACGTAGGACTTTGTCTGCTTGGAGAACTCCACAGTGGTGTTGTAGACCTCATGTAGTACGACAGAACAACATCATAATCATGCGTTTTTCCCTGTAGGGCACAGCTCGGCATTCACTCGAGAGTATATCGGCTCCGACAACGCGTAGCTCCACTCGCAGCCGTGTGTTTGTGTGTTTAGAAGCGGCGGTTCAGTTTGTACTGTACTCCGTGCCGAGATGAGAAGGTTAATGTGCATGTTTGTGTGTGTTTATTATTCTTTCTTGTGCGCGTGTGTGTCTCCGCGCATCTGTCGGACCGAGCAGGTTAATGCTGGTTGACACATGCGGTTCACTGATCTCCTGGAGGAGTCGAGACTCGCAGCAAAAACCTTAACACACAGGTATCCATGGCAACCACAAAAAAAAATTATATTTCTTCCTTCCCCAGCAAGCCGGAGATTCCGAGATGCTGAAATGCACAAATGCATTGTCGTTACCCAGCAGCCTCGTACTTAACGGGGTTAGGCTTGTTCCGCCTGCTCCTCTCATTGTTCAGCATGTTGCCTACACATGTAATTTAGAAATTCCTCTTGTTACCATTCCCCAACAGAAACGCCATATTATCTTTACATGCAGGGTTGACGCTTCTCTCCATGCCGATGTGAGGTTTTGGTCACTGAAAATTCTTTCCATTGTTGTTCCATTGTTGTGTGTCTGATTTACCTTCTTACATATTTTCACTCTGAACTCTGCAATGAGATTTGAAATATGAGATTTAGTCAGTAAAACGAAGAAATAGTCGTCAGATTTGCAAGACATTATCAAATATTCATGTCACTTTACATGGGCTCCTGCTTGTATTTGGTTTCTTGTGAGGGACGAGGGCCTTGTAGTAGCATTGATTGACGGATGATGGGGAATAAAGCTCTGTTCCACTTCACTATCTTCCTCTGCTGACAACTTCTGGTTGATTGCACAATGATCAGAGCCCCCCCCCATAAACAACACATGTTTATGGAAATGAGTCTATAGCCTGAGCTCCAACGATATAGAACAAAATATCTATACACCATATTGGTGGTACAGAGAGAGAGAGAGAGAGAGAGAGAGAGAGAGAAGAATGTTTTTAAAATTTAGATTTTTTTGTGTCTGACTTCACATCTAATCGGTGAATTATAGAACTGGAGAGAGTGAACATGAACATTCAGCTGTTCAACATATCATTTTAATAACCTCAATTATTACAGGGAACTGAATTTAAAATGTTCCAACTTAAAAAAAATAAAAAAAAGAATACGTTTTCAAGATTTGCTTCTCGGTTCATACGCCACACATCAGACAAAAAAAGACGCGCATTCGACTATTTCGTACTCAAAGGTGTACCAGCACCAGAGCCAGGCACATGCCTCCTTTTTCATCTCTTTGAGGGGAAATAGGAATAAGCACATTGTGTCCTGCACTACATTCCTGAACAAGCAGAGGTTCAATCACATTTGCAGAAGTTATCAAAACTTTCAAAGAGCTCAGCTGGCGCCTTAAGCCACAGGAAATTCACTGGGACATCTGGAGGGATGTGTGCAGATTATTGCTCATTTAGTCTGTTCTAGACATCAGTAGGAGAACTGGGATGGCTAAACACACACACACACACACACACACACACACACACAGGCTGGGCTTTGGCAGATCTAACCCCAGGCACACCACAACACACCTGTGTATAATCCCCCATGATGCCCTCTGGTTGTTTGTCCAATCCTCTCGCTACTGCTGTCCTAGCTCATCCAATCAGAGGGCAGGTCAGGTGACGCTTGATTCCATCTCTTTAGCCCCTGTGTTAGTGTAAGAGGATGTGAAATATAAAATACGCCGTGTGGTGTTTTTATTCGATGCCGTCTCAAATACCTCACTTGTCTGGTTGTTTTATAACAACGTAGTTAAATGTTCAGGGGAAGGAAATACATTTATAGAGAAAAAATATCTAATGTGATGTTACGATCACAAATTCATAATGTATGCAATAAAAATATAAATTTGTAGAATATTTTACAGTTTATTAGGTATATTAATATATAAACTTAATTACAGTATGGACACCATGAAAATAGCCATGCACCAAATTAAGATAGGGTTATAAAGGTGGCTAAATAAATAGATATGCAGCATAACACCATGTACTATATTTGCGTTCATGAGTCTCCCCTCCATAATGGTGCCTGTCTGTGTGCATGCTGTCAGGGATATCTTTGTTTCTGATGTGGAGGAGGATGCAGCCTACATTGAAACTTTTTTGAAGTTATACAGTAGCATAACCTTTATCGACGTGTATCATAAGACACAGGCCTTTTTACTGTATTTTCCTGATCTTCGTGCTTGCTCTCGCAAACTGCACATATTGAGGTGAACATATAGATCCTATATAGATCCCAAATTATCCTGGGCCTTGAGAACAAAGACAGAAAGGCCAAATTCTGTATATTCCCAAACCGATGCCGCTCCGTGTTCTTTCAAGGTGTGAAATGCAACCAGACAAAACCTCAACGCCATGATAAAAGCTCAGGAAATTACTTCCTTATTTTAGGAGTGATTGATTGTCCCCCTGACCTGTTAGACTGAAGAGGTGGTTAAGAAGAGGAGGCAGACTAAGATAATTGGGCCCGGTGGTATCCAAAGCCCGGCAGGTGTTGAAAGAACTCTCATAACACAGGTACCTGCAGCGGCTGCAGCCCTGAACCTGAGCACACCTAGGATTTCACTACCTTGGAGGAGTTTGGGTGTTTTATGTTTGGCATGTCTTTTATTGAATAGATGAAATATGAGAGGCACTTGTAAAACCTTTTGACACATTGGCCATACCACAAGAAAAACATGTGCAGGTGTCAAAAATCCTCGGAGGTGTCAACAAATAAATGGTGCATTTTTTGTTTCATCCTTTCTTGGCATGGAAATAATGTCATTTGCTCTTTGAAAGTGATGTCAGTAGTTGGAAATATATCCCCGCTACAAGACGGGTGTAATTCCCTTACCTGTTGAAAAGTAGGTAAAAGCTTTCACTATGAGCTAAAGGATCCGGGGTGGAATTTTGTTGAAGTGAAAAAGCAAAGGTGTTTTTTACTCTTTAATTTCATTAGTGATGCACAGGGCTTTCTAAATCCTTCTAGCCATTTCAAATGAAGAGGTAAAAGCTAGGCATAAGCTTAAATGATAACATTCTTTTTCAGAGAAAAATATGCATGTACGAATCAAAGCTATTGTACTATCCTTATTATTATCTGCAAGCCACGGGCTCTGTTCCAATTAAAGAATACCACAGATGGACCATTCGGCAAGCATGCACACAAACGAAACCTACAATAGGTACAGCAAAGTACCCCGCATTACAGAGCCAAGAGAAGAGCTTTTTACTTTAAAAACTATTTAATCAGGAAAATCAACGCCTCACATCAAAGGAATGGAGATGAGGGACAGGCGGATAAAGAGGCTCATCAAAGAAGGAGATCTAGTTAGGGATTCGACGCCCTAATTCCCTTTCTCTTAAAACCTTCGTCAGAGGGGGCACAGGGCCAATTTGCTCCCTAAATGGCTGTGTGTGAATGGGCAGATTGCTTTGCATAGCCGCTGGGAATCTGGGCTTCTTCCTCTTTTTCTTCTCCACATGGAGCCTGTGAATTAGAAAAGATCCAAGGACAGATAGGCTTAACAGAGCCCGAGCTACCTTCCTTAACTCCAGAGCCCTGTTCCAACTTCCAACTAATTCAATCTATAGGCCTAACTCAATTAATAGACTTTAGTGCACTGTTTCTTCTTTATCTCTTCTCTTTCTCGGGGATTGGGGACTTCCGTCGGAGTTGTAGAGCGATATCTGCAAAAGGATTTGGATTGGAAGTGTGCCTGAATTTTAAAACAATGACATCCCATGCAGCGGCATTACAGGTGATCACATATGCAACCTTAATCTGAAGCATCTAATTAATCTCACTTCCTGGGACTCGCTGTTCATTAAAGTTGTACATAAAATATTGACAAACAGTCCCCTGTCTCTGGTCCTACATTGCTATAGGATTCATTAGTCAGAATGTCCTTGATGTGAGAGGACCTCCGAGTATCCACGTGTTGAGCTCCTTTTTTTTTCTTTTTACAGTTTACCAAACCAATCCTCATATAGGATTGTTACGTCCACTTCAAGGTGAACATTTTCTTTTAACAAGGGGCTTATTTCAATACCTCTGTGTGCTTTAATACATACAATACATTACTTTTGGCTTTGCATTACCACCAAGTACACACACTCTAGCACATACACTCTACAAACCTGCGTAAATTCTAGGAGAAATAAAGATCACATGGTCTGTATCATAAATAATTTAAGATCCTGCCGGTTCACCTTCCCAGTGCTCTTCGGGGCATTCATGCACCTCATGAGGACAAATATTTCATGCTATCCTCTCCGCTCAACAGAAACATTAACCTCATCTGAGTGCAAATGTGTGTACGTCTGTCTGAGCCGGTAGATCTGAGACCGGCTCGCCGCAATAGGCTTTCTATCACGCCTGCAGTTCCGATTGATCGTCTCAGCAATCAGCAATTAAGCCCTAGTGATCAGAGCGGGAGAGGGGAGGAAGGGGGAGGGAAGAAGAGGTGGGAGGTAGCCCCCCACTCCACCACACTCTTCTCTTGTCAGCCCAGGAAAGGCTTCACTCAGCTGGGGTGCGTTTGGCCCGGGGCTGGGCTCACTGGTGGAGGTTAACTCCAGCATAAATAAGCATCTTTGGACTCATTACAGGGATTAGAGAGTAATTCGCCTGCGAGGAAGGAGACGACTGCCAGGGTTTTGGTACAGTTTACTACAGTCTTATAGGGGCGAGGGCCCTGGAGATTACAGAGGGAGAGAGATGGAAAGGCAGCAAAAGAGAGAAAGGCCAAGGGAAAAGAGAGGCTGGCTGTCAAGTGTGTGTGCATGTGTTAGTGTGTGTGTGTGTGTGTGTGAGTCAATCCAAGCCCCCGGCTGCCCCCTTGATCTTGAGCATGTTGGGGTGCTGTGAAAACGGATAATGGGAGTTAGGATGACCAGGTCTGTCTAGAGAGAAGTGTGCTGATTGTTATAACTTTCCCTCATCTCTCTCTCCTCCATTTAACTAAATAAACACCCAAGAGGTAGCACTCTATCAATTTTAATGATGTTGAAATACAATTTAGGCACCAAATACACAACAAATGCTAATTTGGCCATGATGAGAGGCATCAGAAATTCCTCCCATTATTTATTCAGCTGACTTTCTGCATTTTTCATCAGAACAAATATTCCCATTTCAACACACACACACACACACACACACACACACACACACACACACACACACACACACACACACACACACACACACACACACACACACACACACACACACACACACACACACACACAGTGCCAATTTGGAGCATAAATCAACATGTTCCCTCATCAAATATATGCTGTGTGGTTCTCTGTAGTCTGTCCAGTGCACCAAAGACAAATAGTTCTGTCCAAAGTCCAGCTGGAGAAATGGAAGGGGCAGAGGATTGTCAATATATGCACACATACATTAAACATAGCAGGTCTATGTGTGTTTAGGAAAGACACCGACATCATAAAGACTCCAGTCATAATCACACGACTACCTTGTGAATCTCTCAAAAAGGAGGGCCATTCACTGAAAGCAAACCACATTTTTTTCAAGTTTTGATATACTTCCATCTTTATAAAAACATGCTCAAGCAATAAAGTTTAATTATTCAATAAATTACAAAGGCAGTAAGTCGCGAGTCAGTTAATATGCATATTCCATTTGTGCGGCTATAAAGATACGAACCACCATTTTCATTTCAAAATGTTCTTGCGATTACAAAATAAACTATATATCATGACGGCTGCTTTCACACCATCACCTGCCAATCATCTCCACCCCCATCTTGGCCGGCTCGGGCTGCCCGGCTTCTGCGCCACATTTGGGACAGGTGAGGTAAGCTTCTGCAATGCTGTGGCTTTTGATGCAATAGTAGCAGAAAACGTGTTGGCAGCCCACCGTATGAGGCATAGTGGGCCACTCTCCGCACAGTCCGCACTCTTTCCACGCCTCTTGGCCTCCCGTCGCCCCCGCGCTCTCGGCACTTTCTCCTCCCGAAACAATTGAAAGCACAGTTGCCTTCAGCTTCCTTGTATTGATCAGTGGCAACAGGAAGATGAAGAACTCAGCGAAGCCGTGCCACAGCAGCTCGCGGTTAGTGTACTGGTAGGTCACGTCCCGGACCACGTTTGGCTTACTGAAAACCGCCCGAGCTCCCACAATCCTTTCAGCCAGGACAGGGTGGCGACCTTTCCTCAGGAACACAAGGAAGTTGATGAGACTTGCGATCTGTGCAACACTAGAAACAAGCGTCAGGCACTTGCGGAGACCCTGTTGAAGTAAACCGCTGTCTCTTTCAGACACAGGCCTCCCTGAACTCAAGTACAGCAGCAGGCTGTGCGAGCGCTCCTGGAGCCAGCGTGGACCTGCAGTGAGCAGGGCCAGACCCAGCTTCTGCCTGCGAGACAGAGGCCTGTAACGGGGAGACGAGGAGAGGACGTTGTGGTAGCGGAGACTCAGTAAACTCTGGCCCACGGTGGCACTGTTAGAATACAGTGTGAATCTCCACAGAAGCAAATGGAGCAGAGCCCTCAGTTCAGGCTCCAGCGGGGTGAGCAGGCCCGGGCGGAAGTTGTGGAAGCACTGGGAGAACTGGGTCCATACCAGCTGCTCTAGGGTTGAGTCCAGCTCCAGGGCATCCAGCTGGTTGATGCGCAAGACTGGGGTCCGCGGGTCAACGCCACTTTCTAGACTTCCAACCATCCTTTTACGGTGGTCCTCCAAACCTGTTGGGAAAATATCAACAACATGGATATATATGTTAATGTTTTTCAGTTATTTCATGAGTGAAGTTCAGTTTTGCAGGAAATACATAATGTGCAAAAATAAAGAGCTCTTTTTACAGGCTCATTTTGGTTTAGTTTGGTGTACTTTACTGTAACAAAGCAAGCTCCGGCCTTCCACTGAAGTGCACAAGAGCACCCACACAAGTAATCAGACGTTTAAGTTTTAAAACACTATCTGAAACACTATCCTCAGTAATAGCCCAAACTACAAAAAAATTGTAAAATGTAGTTAAAACAAAAAAAGAAAATCAAGTGCTTATTCTATTACGACTACTAATCAATTGTCCCATGCTTTCACACAATTAAATACCTTATTAATACATTGGACAAATATACTTGACTATTAAAGTCAGGGGCATGAACAAAAAATATATAAAAAGGTTAAAACTATAAGGACATAAATCTGGGTTGGTGGGAGGAATGAGACCCTGGAGGTGAGGCCCATCCTGTTAGGAAGGTTACTTTTTCTTTATACATTGGAACGGAAATCACTTTTCACATGTAAAACCCGTCCTTAATGCAACCTTTGAGCTGCGCTATGCAGAGGAGCAGGGGGTCTTAGATTGCTCTCTCCAGTGTATAAACACACAATCCAACACACACACATAGACCCACACACACACACAGGAGGCGAGGCCCGGGGGCTCTTGGTGCCGGCTCCCTCTGGAGATAGGGGTGTGTGTACAAATCACATCACTAGGGATTAGGCTAACGGCACAGTCTCTGGTACACCGTAAACATCTGCCAAATGTGGAACAATTTTCCTCCCCCTAGAGTCGACTCCATATGGGATCCTACCATTGTGACGGCTGGGCTATTTTGCACTGCATACGTTTCCAAACTGCTCACAGTTCCCCCGGTTTTTATCTGCCCTTTCCTCAAATGAAACGCTTAAGAAGGGGGAGACTAACTAACGCAGGGAGAGACAGAGCAAGACTCCCAGAGAGAGAGCGGGAGAGAGGGAGAGAGAGAGAGACAGAGAGGCCTTTTTTGACAGTGGCTTTTGTGTCTCACTGAACAGGATTTGTCACGAGGCTTTAAAAGAGATTTCAGCCGGGTAAATATGGCAGTTTTGACAGAAAGAGAGAGAGATGATGGTCACTTTAGACATTTCTCGAGGAGGTTAAAAAAAACATTCTAATATGCGGTGGCAATGCTTGGGTTTATTGTAGTGCAAAGGGCCATCTGTGTATTCATGATATTTCAATAGAGCCAGGATACACCGTCCAACAAAGTTAGAATTAGCAAATGAATGAAAAAAAGGAGTGAATTCACGCTGAAGTAAGCAGGTGTGACAAATTCAGTGAGCTGCATTTGAAATGCTGCCATGTTTAGTGACTACAACTTTCGCCTGTGACGGAAGTGGAGTTTGGGTTTTCCAAAAAAGAAATAGAGGTAGTGTGAATGCATGCGGTAACCAATAAACAGGCTCCATTTGTTTAGCTTAATCCGAAAGTTTTTCCTTGATGGGAGAAAATGTAGAGATTATGTGCCTGTGCGTGACTATGTATGTATGTCAAGGGTAGCCTTGATCTATGCAGCGCTCTAATACAGACCTAAATTAATCTACCAGTCCATGGTTACAGACACACACACACGCACACACACACAGCCAGGTGGTGAAAATCCCCGTCACAGCAGCAGCCCTCTCGGGAGAACAAACCCGGCCGGGTCCAATATTCTTTTCAAAGCCTTTTATCGAGCAGTTTACAAGTTATGAATGAATATGTTTTATTTGGGGAAACACGGTATTGACAGCCACCTATCAATAGTAATGTGACTATTGTCAAGGGTCTGTCAATATTAATGTAATTATGATGTAGAGGGATCAGGGGGATGCCGGAGTCGGGGGCCAAGTAACATCTCCTGCCCACTGCCATATCAATAGCTGGGATTGCTATTGACAGCTTCCCTTCAGACTTGCAGCACTTGCCAAATATATAACAAGCAGACACTTCAGTCAATGCAGGGCTGCCTATAAAAATTAAGCATTTGAATTTATAGGGCTTTTACGGTGGACGGCTGGAAATCCATGTTCCTTATGTAATAGTCAAAAGTCACAGTCAATGCCAGTATTTACAGAGCACTGGTGTGTTAGAGGACACACATCTGCACACTGAGAAAGTATACAAGCAGACACTCTTTCTCTGATGATTTCACTCAAACACGTGCCCCTGATACGATATATTGACTTGATAATTCTCTCGTGGGTCAGCCAACCAACCCAGAGACAGAATGCCCTCTCTTGGTTCTCGACAGAAGACAACCAGCAGAGTCAGGAGTGATGTTCGAGGAGTTCACTGAAAATCAACAAAAAAAAGATCTGGGGTCTGTGGTCTTGCTTTCCTTTCAGAGCTGCAGAAAAATACTTTAAAAACATCTTCCTGGGAATATTAAAGGGTATTTTGATTCAGGTCAGATGCGTTCTCTTTTCCTCCACTTGTTCCCTTAGTCTGTGCTTCTTGTTCAGACAAAGATAGTCCACTGACTCAAGGCTGACTGCCATAGCTTACAGAGAACAACAGCAACAACAACAACAACAACAACCATATTCAATCTAACAGGAAACACACTGCAACATCGCTTCAAGGCAAAAGGGGTGATGACCAGTGTGAGGAGGGACAAGGCAACAAAAGCATACAGATCATCAGATTGAAGCCTCGCAGCTGCACCGGGTCCTCTGAAAACTAGACTACGGGCTGTAATGACAGCTACCCAGAAAAGACAGACAGATAGACAGAGAGACAGACACGTCAGCCGACTGCAACTGCAACTGTCTACTGATACAGTTAAAAATCTGGGGGTAAAGATAGCTAAGGAGAAAAAATGAGGGAGGGGAAAAACCGATAAGCACAAACCTCTCCCTTGGAGCTGACCTTGAGACTGACGGTCACAATAAAGGAGGAGGGAACATTCCTGAAGCACATGCGGCTCAGCCCCACTGAGGTGTGGGCATCCAGGGAATAGCCTATAGACAGAGGGAGGCTGCACTTTTCTTCTTGACCTTGGCTTTGGTGTCTAGGGAGGGGATGAGGGTGTTTAGGGCAGGGGACTAAAGACTGAGGGATGCTGGGATGGTAGAGTATCTCTGGAGGATTGCGTTTTTGCCTTTTCTGCTGTGGGCAAGTGCTCTGAAGCTGCTCACAAGGCTATCACTCCATGCCATCTGGAATATGTGTTTCCAAAAGTCTCGATTAAGCTCCTGGTGGGGTGCAAGGCTCAAATTCCTACGTGCTAAGTTATGGTTGTTAGCATAATATATTTACTGAAATAATGCATAAACTTCCACTCTGCTTGGTATGATGCTTGTAGCGAGAAATAGGCTACGCATTGGCAAAGCATGCTGGATTACAACTTTACGTTTTCTTCTCTCACTCATGTAAATTAATTTGTGTAAAAGCTCTGGTGAATAGAACCCATTTCTCTGAGCACTCCAGTCTCGTTTTTTCTCTCTCTCTCTCCCCCGCTCCCTCACATTATTGCCCTTCTTTCACCAGGAACGAGTGCAGGCCTATTAGCCATGGCCTTCTAATGTCCTCACTATGAAAACGGATGAGAATGTCAGATTTAGAACTTTTAAGAGAGTGATGTCATACGGGAGACCACAGGCATTACGGAGACGCTAAGATTACCCAGGCGGTAACCAGACTAATTGTTATGAGTCTGTTTCATGAAAAATGAATGTGTGCAAATGCAGAGAGGGGTCTTCAGGCTGTCTGTGTCTGTGTGTGTCGCACACTAATGCTTTATCAAGGCTCTCCCCTTTTGTAATCACCCAAGACTCCTCCGAGCCACGGGGTGAGGGCCAAGTTAATGCCTGAACACAAAAAAAAAAATACACACCAGTTACAAGAGCACATCTGACACACAAAAAAATGTGCTCTGTTTATTCTGGTTTGCTCAGAAGGTAAATTATTTAAGAGAATTAATTGATTTCATGAGTAGGAAGGTTGAGTATGCTAGGGCTGTATGAGTAATAAGTACAGGGGTTTGCGAAAAAAAACAACTTAAAAAGTAATGAAACATTTAGAGGGCAGAGAGGCACAATGAATGTGGAAGAAAAAGCAGAACAGCCAATAAATGAGGGAACTGAAGTTGTTTCTTTCTTAGGAGTCCAGAGAGCGCTGGGGTGTCACCTTTTGCAAATAAAATGTCTTACAGTGAAGAATATTGGATCAACACGTCCCATAACAGGGAACCCTTTGTCAGTTTTTTTAAAAATCTATATTATAAATATAGAACAATCTTGACTGAGGTGAACTGTGTGTCTCTTGTAAATCTTTGAAAATGTGAAGGCCACAGATTTAAGAATTTGCTACGACCCACTGTACGGACTGTACTTTTAGGAATCCCTCTTTGATAACCTTGGATCAATTTGGAAAATGAATTAAGCACACTCGATGTTCAAAGAATATTTGTCTTTTACCGCTCTTACAGGAAGACACAAGACACTGAGAGCCTATAGCTGGTAAGTATTAATGGCCAGAAAAAATCATCATCATCATCAATCAACAATATAATGTGTTTTTTCTTTTGTTAAATGGCTGAAACTATTAAGCAAATCAAGGAGGTTGGAATTCTTTCCAAATAAGTGCACAGATAACCTCACTTTATCACGTCCCCTTCATCTGGAAACTGTATACAATAACCTTGATGACCCCTGAGTGAGATCACAGCCCAATTTAACTTCAGTGACTCCCTTAAAAACACACTCATTACACTAAGTGTTTAGCTCCAGAAGCATGTGCCTATACTTCAATCTCATGCAATCAGCCACATTCTCCTCATAATGACATTGTGTCTTAATTTTTAAGCCCATGCCCATCAGTCTTTAACGACAACAAAACCCAAATCTGCTCCATTTTGATAATAAGGCAAAGGCATTATGTGATAAACACAGCAGGGATTAGGGGTTTTTGGCAGAGTGTGGAAGAGCACTGTGCAGTCAAAGCCAGTGGAAAAGAGAGATATAACCAGGCGTAAGATAAGAGTGGAGGAGTGATGATTGGGATGAGAGAAGTGAGTAGGCTCTTGGAAATCAATAAGATCAACTTTACCTTGAATCTCAATGTGGAAGGTTTTGATCCCTGGCACTGATTATTTAAAGGGAATAATGTAATTATGTGCAGAGCAGTATAACATACTCTTGAAGGAACACACTCGCTCACAAGGTTACCATCCAAAGTTGCAGTTGTACCTGGTGACGCCTCGCGATGAATACTAATTCACAATAGTTGGGTCGTTTGAACCGCACAAACTACACACATGGACAGGCATCACCAATCGATTTGATCTTTAAAAGCAAATACGCGGGGAAAACGAAACAAATATAGAATGAATAAAGGCTTTAGAGAGACAACACTGGCAGCAGACAGCAATACGGAGGTGAACAGTGTCTGCACCGTTTAAAACAAGCAGGAGTGACGTGATGTGAGCTTTCCGTGGATATAACAGGGTGCGGAAGAAAAATAATGCGGGCTTGAATGTTCGCTAAACGACACAACGAAGTTATATTTACCAATTTCGTTTCAGGGCAAAGATGAACTCCTTGTAACCCAGTCCTGCTTGATTTGACGAAAACAAAGTGTATTTCCGGGTTCTGCGAATATGCACCGCCTCTTAAACAGAACTCACCAATGGTCTGTCGAAACGTCACGAAGACGTAGCCCATTTGTACAGATTAACCAATCAAATGCCACAGCGGCAACGCAGCGGCAAAACGTAGGAGGAAGCGTCTGGGAACAATTCACAATTCAAAGTTCTCCGTTGTGGTAACGCCGCGGCACATAACGACCACATTGTTGGTGAAGCCACGGTAATCCGTTTAAAGTAACACATATAATGTGTTTCATGCACCCAAAATGACAGGCATTGTCTCCCCCCCCCCGACTGCTCTACTGTGTGTTAATGTCAACTATAAGCGTGTGCAAAGATTCTACCAGAAGGACAAGTCGTGATTATGCACGTTAGCTAAAGTTGGTTAGGTTTTTCCAACTCTGCGGTTTGTTTTATGGACACTACGAGTACTTTATTCGAGCCATGCGAAAACGTGCACGACAAACGTCAGTAGAGTCAGACGAAAACTCGAAGCTGTCTGGACAAGAGAATGAAACTTGTAACCTGCCCGCTCCCTCAGAAGAGGCGTTCAGAGTCTCCACGTACGATCCCGGGACTGAGAAAAACAACATTAAACTGCTTCTAAACGAGTTCAAACGACTTTACGAGCAGAGATTGATATGTTTGGAGCTGGACACCGTTGTTTCCCCCGGAGAACTACTACAGGTGAGTACATGAACTCTTATCACGGGCGGGTGGCACGATGGTAGCGTGGCCGAGGGGTCTAAGGCGCTGGATTTAGGCTCCAGTCTCTCTGGAGGCGTGGGTTCGAATCCCACCGCTGCCATTATGATCATTTAGCATAGAGGTTAGTAAACCCAATGAAAGAAAAAACTACAATTTCAATGTATAACAGCCTGGGAGTGTGTTCTTTGGTGCTTTCTCCTCAGAGACCCTTTCTGTGTCCTTTTCCACTGAGGTTAAGGACACAGCGTATAAAATAACATTTCTGTGGAGAATAACATCAAAATCAAACTCTTAGGTATTTTGGTAACCATTCAGAGTTCTCGACCCTGGATTGTATTCAGGGCTCCGTTCGACAGCATGCATTACGTTTTCAAAAAAGGTATTATAAAGGGGTGCTTTCAGACCCAAAGTCTCTACAGGAAGTGTAGTTTTCGGCCGACATCTGTTGTCATTAGGTTATCATCCATCCAATACAAATCAAGGAGCATCCTGTCCATCGTGACTCTAGCATCAGAAGATGACCTCTGTCCTGTCAGACAAATGACAGGAGGAAGCGTAGGGGTGCTTTCATAAAGCCGCAGCACTTGTAACAGGTGGCAAATTGCATTATGTTTCCATCTGAGCGGCGGAGATCAGGAACACAGATCCACACTCATATTTAAAAAAGAGAGGTTTCTAATCATCAGGATTGTCATGTGACATCATTTAGCGGCAGAATGTAGCCTGTGTGAGCTGGGCTGTGCATCAAAGCAAGTGTAACAAGGTTTCAGAGATGGGTTTCGGTCAGCCGGCCCAGTCGCGGGTCTGCTTAACAAGGTTACGTGTTTAGAACCCAGGAGTCCTAAAGGTTGATGTGGACAATTAATCATGAAGCTTGTCCATTGAAAACACAGAGCCCATTCATCCATGAACCCATTGTATGTTTATGATGTTTCCCAACATGCTGGAACAACCTCCCAATTAAATAATTAATATAAAGTTTTTTTTATGATTTAAGGTAGTATCAGGAGGATATTCAACTCAAAAATGAAGCAAACAAATGATCTTACAAAGTTTAGGGTTCATATAAAAGGTCAACTAAACGTAAATTAACCCTGGCTATGCCAGCGTAGCATTACTGAATAAAACTGAACACACTAAACTGGTCTAACAAAGACAAAACGGACACACCAAACTGAAGACAAAGGGAAACATTTTTGAAACAAAGAGGAAACACAAAGAAAAACACTACCAATGAAACTGCAAGTAAAACCAAACAAAACGGTTACCATATACAAATATTTTAGAAATGATCCAAAACAAAAAGCATCTACCATAGTACCATATTCTGGAGAGAAAAACTAGAAATTCCAGTGTGGCCATCACAATCACTAACAGCTGTTATAAAGCTGGAAACCGGTAAACCAAAAATGGCCCACTTGTGTATAATGGATGTATTTTGATTTCAACATCGGTTTCAAAATGCATCATCAACCCGGGAAAGTTATCATAGACAAAGTTGCTCTCCCTGGAGTGAAACATCAGTGTTATATTACGCGTCAGGGGACGGCATTATGGGCATGACTTGTTTGGCTTTAGGGGACGTTTATGAACACACATGAGCAGGTTTGTCTCTCCAGTATATCAGAGCTGCAATCATTGTATGTTGTTGGCTTTCTGACATAGGAATATGTAAATTTTTTAAGATAAATGTGGAAGACTGTACTGAAGACCTGATACATGTCATCAGTTATGGAGCATGATCAGCTGACCTATATTTTTCTGATTTTTACAATCACATGTAAACAAATGCTTTCTTCCAGACACAAACAGTCTGGTAATCACATCTTTCTGGGTCTGATCTAACCTCTGACCAACTAACTTATGAAGTATTGCTTTCTAATAATACAGTCTGACCGCCTTGTCCGGCAGGCCTTGTTTAATACTGAGGTTTTGGAAAGTAAAACAATGTTTTTCGGTTTCAAAACTATTTTGATACGTCTCATGAAGCTGATGGCTACATTAGGGCAATGAATTTAACATGGAATTCAGTCCTGCTATATAGTCCTAGCGAGCCTATAGCCAAACGATGTGTTATTAAACTAGAGGGAGCGACTATTTACCACAAATGCAATAGAGCCGCCGTAAATCTGATGTAAAAGACTCATCAGCTTTGATATCTCACATATTTTACTCAGCTTCCCCCATGAGCAACATGTTGCTGCTCTTGTTGTGCGGGTCCTACCCCAGATGTTAAACATGCACAGTCTACTTGTGGTGGAGCGAGAGCCTGTGGCCATCAGCAGTAGATTTCACCATTGCCACAATTTTTCAGCAGTTGTCTGCACATGTGTTTTTGTCACTTACTTCCAGTGGGACTATTCCAGAGACACAAGGGTTGGATTAAAACGAAATAACACTGACATTTTCAGGTTCAGTGATCCTGTTTGTCTGGGGAGATATCATGTTTCCCTCGTGAGGTCATCATTGGAGGTGTACAGTCCCGGTTTTCTGTTCAGTCGTGTGTCAAAGTGATATCTGACATCACTTTGACATTTGATGAATTGTGGGGAAATAATGCATCGCACTTCTGTAATCTGTCATCTCGGGGAAAAAAAACAGGCTGATTTGCCAAGAGGGTGTGCAGCATTTATAGGTCAGGGAAGATGACGTAGTGTCTTTGCAGCTGTCTCCGAACATAGTTTCTAAAAGTCTTCAGAACTGTGTTCATATCATTTGCAATAGCAATTTATGTCCAACGGCAACTTTTGGCTCCAATGTACAGCAGGAGGTAGTTGAAGGGAGGGAAGTGGGTTGGATGGATTAGTTTAATGCTTGATTTCAACACCACAGACTGGCATTTGTGTCCCGTCCCATGCTGGAATGCAGTGCGATTTAAACATGTGATGCTTTTTTACTTTTATCTTCGGCAAAGATTTCATACTTTACAATGTTGCCTTAAAACATGTAAGTGTTTCCCAAATAATACCCCCAATACAAAATGGTTTTTCAATGTAATTCTTAGGGAAAATTGGGAGATTTAGTTTCCGAATGGCCGAGGCTGTATGTTATTTTTTAAACGCACAAATGATTTACTTTGTTTAGCCGCCTTGGTTAAAACGGGACAAGGAGTTCGTCATTGATTTGACTTTTGAATGAAACAATTTGTATTATAGCTAAACCGCTTGGTTGTACTGTCAGCTTGTTTAAACACAGCAAATTAAGCACTCTTTAATCCTGCTGCGCTGTTATTCTTGCAGAAGAAAGTGAATTTCCTGTGGTCTTATGTGAATGACCTCGCAGACCAGAACCAGGTGCTGGTTCAGACCATTGAGGATCTGCAGAAGGAAGCTGACTACAATGTATCCACTTGGGGAATGAAGCTCTGCACCTCTGATCATAATTTGGACGTTTTTTATTAATATTTTTTAATAGCATTTTGGCTTCATGAAGTAGTTGGCCCAGAAACAGAATCCTTTCCCCCCCCCCTCTTCTTTCTATTTGAAACAAATGTACACTCTCCTTTATGGTAGTTATTCCCTTGATATTTCTGTCTTCAGGAGAACCATCTGCAGGAAATACAGTCAGTTTCAATACATAAAGGGTGTTAGAATATTTTTAGAGAAATGTTACACAGTATCCCCACAATGGCAAAAACTGTGATACATACAGTATATTTTGGAGCAGGAGCACAGGACCTACAACCTGAAGATGCCCACAACTCCCAGCGTGTATGCCCACACATCTATAAAACAAGAGCACGAAATACTAAGCTGAAAGAGAAAGTTAAAAAGAAACTTGTGTCCTTTGGATATGTACAACTAAATGTACTTGCTACTTAATATGTACTTCATATTACCCTCCTTTTAAACCAGGGGCATTGAGTATTGTGCTCTGGTGAAGCATATGTCAATAGGATTCATTTTCTACTCATAAACATCTATATAATAAATTATATACAACTATCAAACGGGAAGCATTTATTCAAAAGGGAGAAAGTGAGAGGGAGGGCATAACACCTCATGGCTTTCTTTTCTATTCTACCGTATCTCTCTCCAAGATCTCTTCTTTGTGTACACTCCTCAATGCCAAGGCCCCTTCGACTTCAACAAAATCCCGTCGGTAGAGATCCCACTGAATATGCAGTGAAGTACATGAAAATCCTTCATTGTTTATACAGAGCAGTATCAGTATTGACATAATGGAGGTATAGAAAAGCAATTGGGGCGAGCGTGGGGCCATGAAACATATTTCTGCTTTAATTGTAGGAATTCTTTCCCGAGACCTTGTGTTTACGATATGGCAAATTCTTCCGGGTAGGCCTCATGTAAACTGAAAAGGAGTCAAGCAGAGACCGGCCCTCTGTTATTATCTTTAAGTTTGTGACCCCAGCCATTCTGGAGGAAACCATAAATTGCCGTTCATTCTTAGAGGACTGGATGGAATGATGGAAAGCTGTGTGCACAAATGCTCTACCGAAGTGTTTTTTTTTCTCTCTCTCTCTTCAAGATTGCATCATTGCAGGACTGTAAAGACATCACCACTTGATGTAGTGACCTTAAGGTATTGTTCCATTTCAGTTATGGCCGGCCTTCCATCAATATTCGCTCTTCTGAGTGGATTTTGCACGCAGAAAAGTAATTATGGCCTTTTATCCATCAAAGTGCTTATGGAGAAGGTCAGAGGGCTATAGCTTTGTGTGCTCTCTGCACTGGTCACAAAGGTCCTTGTAATACAATGCTTTGCATTTCTCAAAGATGCTAACATAAATTTTCATCATTCTAAAATTTCATTTTCTTCAATAGCATTGGTGTAGCAACAAAACAAATGAAACAACCGCATTTCTCATATGATTTAAGTATGAAAAATATCTTTATAAAACTACTAATGGTGAGAAAGAATGACTGCACCCTTTCCTAGTTTCACATTACTATCAGTAATTGAATTGGAAGGTCAATTTATGTTGCTCTCTTGCAGATAAAAAAAATAGAGCTAAAAGGGAATAGGTGGGGAGAAAATTGGAATAGGGATTAAATGACATTCTTTTAGTTGCTTAGAGTCCTTGTGTTGATCTAGTCGCACAATTTTGTTATTGTTTGTGACAACGGCGGCTTCTTTTGACAGCCAAAGCAAGGCAGCGCGAGGGAACATAACAGCTTGTTGCCGTGCCATCGACCCATCTCCTGAGCTTGTGAATCTCCATTTTCGCCCATCTTAAAACGATGCTCTCACTGTCTGTTTATGTTACTTTGTATGTTTTCAGGGTCCAGATTGGTAAACAAATACAAATAAATGGACTGCTTCACTCAACAGTCTATTAGGATAGCCAGGGGACAACAGTGTGTTTCTGCTCTGATGTCCATAATGTGAAATCCAATCAAATGAAGAGCATTTAGAGCTACTTATGGACCGTTCCACCATGTAAACGATGCAATGAGCTCTGTAATAAGAGCTTGGCTAACGTCTGATTGAATCGTAGTGTATGGTCTTGTTGATGCACAATAGGGTTGAACTGTAATGGACACTAAACAGAGTTTGTTTTGTGGTCATAATATCATGAAATCAAAGGCTTGTGTTCTCTTTTCTAGACTGCTGCAATTAGGCCGTTGTCTATTTGTCATCCATCGGCGGACGGATGTAGCATTATCGTGTTCCCTGAATTCAACAGTTGCTTTGTGAATAATACTAAGTGTCTATTTTGACCTGTGGTTACAGGACAATACCTTCGGTACGCATACGTTAGGATTGATAATTCATAAATCCATTCAACTTCTCCAGTATAATAACCAAAGTGATTCTATTGTACTGAGCTCCCCCCAGGTTAAAAGTAACTTTAGTGGTTCTGTGGAAATATCACACAACCAAAGTCATCGTGTTGAGGTTAATTTCATGCTGTCTAGTAGTGTAGTATTCACTGACAAGGGTTACTGTGGAATCTTGAAGGATGCAGATGTAAAGCGGGTCGTCCCAACGGCAGCTGGACTCTGAAACAGCATTGTCTCACTCCAAGGATCTGTATGACTATTGTTAGGGTGTAGGCTCCCAGGCTCTGTGGCGCTCTTTGCCAGTATCAGTTTCTATTAGGTAGCTTTCCAGTCGGTTAAAAAAGTGTACGGAAAGTGCTGAACTCTCTTTGTGTCATTCGGTTACAATAAAAAGCATTATTATGAGCGCAGAGTTTTTTTGGAAACTTCTGGGAAACTTCCTCATATTAATTTCCCTCAATCATCTGGGTTATGCTCTTTGTTGGACGGTCATTTTGGCAGCTTAAGGATTAGTAATGATATAATGCAATAAAATTGGCACTTTATTGATCTCTGTAGTAATGTTTTTTCCACTCGCGTTATTCCAGGCAGGTCAAAAGCACAAGGGCAGCTACAGAACAACTTCTGGAGCTGGCAGGGACTCAGTATGTTGCTCGAAGACACTTTGTCTGGCCGCATGGTGGTCTTATAAAGGCCACTTGCCCTGAGAAGACATATAATTAAGAAAACGTAAATAACCAGGCTCAAAGGATCTAATGTCAGTTCATGTCATCGTATTTTTTAACAGCAGGCAGCAGATGGTAAGACGGTTGATGGGTGGCAGTTGTATGTCAAAGTGTTTTGTCTAGAGCCAGAGTTGGACGAGGGTGTGAGAAGAGAGATCTGAAGTCAGGCCGAGTCATATTCATGTCTGTGTTCAAGTGTAGCAACCAGTTGCTACGTCTCTATATCTACTGGCCTCATTGCACATTTTTTTGTTTTTATGTGTGTTTGTCTGTTGGGTAGATTTAGTTAATTCCCAGAGTTTAGCCCCCGGGCTGCAGGGCAGTACGGGGGACTGCGGAGGCCTGAGAAGGATCAGCATAGATCAGAACAGATCAGTAGGGATCATTTGGGATCACTGGTCCACTCTTTGATCCACTCATCCTCTCATCTCATCATTCCCACACAATTGTCAAATTATTACCATACCAGGCATACTGGAAGCACCCACATGTTGGTCAACACATTCCCGAGACTGGGGGTGTGCGGTGCTCTGCTGCACTGCGGCTTGAATTGAAAGTATCCTATTTTGTTAGCTTTCCTTGTTTATAAGAAGACCAAATTTATTTTGTCTTATTTGTATCCGAGTAGAAACAAATGGGTTATAACAAGTGACGGCTACACGATCTGCTAACTGAATGCCGGGAATATCTCCAGCTGTGATGAGAGTCTCCAATTTTTTTTGTGTGTGATTCACAAAGTGACTATTTATGACATTCCCCATAAACCACAGAACAGGGGCTATTAAAAAGCTTAGGAACCAAATGAGAAAATTGGTCTCATGACTTAATCCGTGCTAATGAGAACATCATTTTTCCTGTCATGTGGAGCTACCCTCTATAGTAGCACTCTTAAGACCCATTTCAACCAAACAGTACATAAAAGAAGGAGACTGCAAGTTATGGCGTAGCTGTTGGATGAAAAACTTTTCTGGAAATAACAAAAACAGCCCTGTTTTCAGAATGACCGCAGCTTTTTTTTCTTCTTTTTTTTTTAATTCATACTTCACAACCGCACATGCAGATGCAATACGATCAGCTTTAATCTGTTTCCATGTCACAGCAGTGCCACAAAAATATGCATACCCTTTTTCCCAGCACGATTCTAATATCATTATTGATATATTTTATTGGCTATAACTGAGTAGGAACAGAATTGGGCTGGCTCACTTATAATGCTTTGAGTTGCTCCAAACCTGGCTGAGCCTGTGTAGCAGCGACTGCTCCACTCAAGTCAATGAGAGAAACTCAGTTCAGGTCTGCATTAAAAAGAGTCTCTGAACTGTGTGACCTTTATCACTCCCCCTCCTCTCTTTCTATTTCACGTGCACACTCGCTTGCACACACACACACACACACACACACACACACACACACACACACGCTTGTGTAGCAGCTGCATGGTGGGAGAGCGGGAGTGAGGTGAGAAAGAGAGAGCAGGGGAGGTCAGGGGGTTACGATGGTTGACTATGCTAATGCTGTTGTTAATGACTTTGCTGTGAGTGATAATTGATCGTCTTCATTACCATATTAACTTCCCTGCCCCCACCCTTCCCAGCCCCCCACCCCCACCCCCAACCCAACCACCAGCATCTCTCTATGCGGTAATGGATGCCCCCATTTAATCCTTCAAATAATGAACTAATTAGCTTAATTAAAATCAATAGTGGTGCCAATACCAGGTTAGACATCTCAGGGATGCCGTCTCTATTTGCAGGGGAAGGAATTTTCAGAAGGCAAGGGTGAGAGAGGATGGATGGCAGGAGGCAAGAGGAGCAATACATAAACAAGAGGAAGGGTGGGGAAAAGGTGAGGAGCAGGAGGAAGAAACACAAGACAGGGAGACAGGGACAGGCGAAAGAGGAAGCAGTTATTTTGCAAAGGGAGAGAATGAAGTACACAAAAATCAGGTGGGATGGGTGTGTTCAAACAGACAAAGAAGAATTAAGTGAGCCAATAGGAGTTTAAAGATGGTAAAATGTTAAGATGAGCGGGTGAGAACAAGAAAGCACGAGAGAAAATATCCAAGTAAAGGAGGGAGCAGCAGAGAGGGGAAACTAAACGAGAGAGAGAGAGGGCGAAAGAGGTTCCTAATGCTGATTTATGAGTGCTTGACGGTCGTTAGCTGGAATAAATGGCTTGTAGGAGTGGCTGCAGCATTACTCCCTGTACAGGATACTAAGTGCATTGTAAGGTCAGCCATAAGGCCAAACTTACATATGTAGTGCACTGCCCTTGTAAACCTTTGTTAATATATCAGCCACGGGATGGAACTCTAACTAGTCCATCTGATACACCCGGATGACTGTGACTCCTGTATGCTAATTATTTAATTTCCCTTTGATTTTGTGAACAAAACACACGTTAAGTGGACAGAAGCTTTGCAGCACAAACGTGAAAAGAACAAATGCGTTCGGTGTGAATGCAATTTGCTTCAACACAGCGCTGAAATGATTAGTCGATTCATTGATTAGCTAATTGCCAGAAAACTAATTTGACAATGTTAACGCATTTATCATTTAATCACTTATTACATTAAAACATGCTGCTGCCAGGTTCTCAAATGCTGAGGGTTTTTTTTGCTGCCTTTCTCAGTTTTATATGAATGGAGAGTAAATATCAGATACTGTTTGTGAACTGTCTGTTCACCACAGGCACCATCATTGATATTTTCAATTATCTGCATTTTATAAACCTGTGAGTAATCGCTTAAATATAGAAACAGATTAATTGATAATAAAAATAATAGTTATTTGCAACTCTACAACCCAACCTGCTACAGTCAATGACTGAGTCTGCATAACAATTTCTTAGTGTAAAAATGCTTCTTCCAATGGACAGAGGGTAAGGTCATAAAAAAAAGAAAAGTTTATTGTGCAAAAGTTTTACATAATCTATAAACCAGGCCGACATCTGCCATTATGCTGCTTTCCCACTGGAGAAAAAAAAGCCACCAACACCCACGAACATCTGGCTTGTATCTTTTGTGAAAAAGGTTATAATCTGCAATCATTCCTGGGATAAATAGATTTATGTCTGTGTATATTATATATGTGTGTGTATGTGTATATATATTTACTATCCCTGTGTTCCTTACTTTCAATGGTTGCCATTGAAAGTGTCACATCAGGAAAAAACACAGCAAGGCGTACTTGTCTTCTGGAAACTTAGGCATGAATGCAATTGAAAAGGATATTTAATTTGTTTAAGAAACCTGCATATGTGCTGATTTTGGTGGGAAAACGTTATAATAGGCAATTGGCAGACTTTGTGACCAGTTTAATCTTTTTACAATAAAGTCTTGCATCACTGCTATAAATAAAACTCTGTGGATTCCCAGATAGGAGAAATATTTTCAGAAGATATAATAACAAACTATCAGAATGTAGAGGGGAAATGAAGTAAACCAGTGTGGGTATATACTGTATATTTGTAGAAAAGGTTTGAGTGCATTTAGGTTCAGTATCTTTGCAATTATGGCGCAGCAAAAAACCTGATTGTAAGGCTGCAGATGTGTGTGTGTGTGTGTGTTTTGTTTATCATCATAGTTGCATCACTTTACACTTAGATCAAGCTCACTCTGGACAAAATGAAAGCCCACATTTTTTTAGTACACACACTCGCTCTAAACATGCAGCCCCTTGACATAGTAGAACGAGACGCTGGCGTGTTCCTTCCAGTCACCATCACCGCGAGTCACATTATTCTATTTTGTTTCTTCATTCCTCGCTTTCTGCTGTGATCCGGTGACTCACGCACACACGTTCCTACTTTTGTTTTTCCTCCTCTGTTGCTTTCAGTTGACCTAGCTCCAGACAAAAGGAACGGAGGGGAGTGGGAAAAATGGAATGATTGCGTAAATGGGTGGCTATTTTCAGATAGAAAAGAAGCAGGAAAGGCAAAGAGTGAGGTGGGGGAGAAAAAAGAGCAGGGACGAGGAGGCGTGGGTGAGGGGCAAGTGGATGAGACGGAAGGAGACAAGAGAATGGGACGAGGTTGGAGGCTGGAAAGGAAAGAAAGGAACAGTGACAACAGGGGAGAGTGCGTTGGTGTAATTAGTAATTTTCTTAATTTCTTTCTTTCTTCCAATAGATGCACTGCTGCAATTTCCACATGTAATATTACCAGTCCTGCAACTACTGTATTGCTCATCACAATATGTATTCTCTTCCACATCCTTGCCTTACTGTACTGAAGGCTGGGATGTGATCGCTTTGAAAGTCTTATACACAGAGCACCTTCACATTGCATATTTCTGCTCTGTTTGTCTCAAAACAGTGAGAAAACTAATTTGTAACTAAGACGTGATGCAACATCCATGTAATGTGCTCTCTGTTTCTCTCACTCCTGCACTTCTTCTTCTTCTTCTTCTCTCTCTCTCTCATGAACTCATCTTGACCATTACTTTAATAGTATATTTCCTCACCCACACACACACACACACACACACACACACATGCACATAAGCCCTCCCTCTAACAAATGAGTTTACCGTGGTCATAACCTTCACAGGGCTCATTATCATAGATTGCGGGTCTTTTCATAAAGCTGAGACCACTAGTGACGGATTACTAATGGGATGGACACACACACACACACACACACACACACACACACGCGCGCGCTCTGTGATTCATAATGAGACCTTATTCCGGACACCCAACCCAGCTGCCTGTAAATTACAGCCGCCACTCTGCCATACATACATAATCAGCTAATGTTGTTTTATTCCTTATTATTAATTTGCTCCTGTTTCTGATTTATCTAAAGCGCTCTGCATCACACCAATATTTTGTCTCCTTTACAGTTCGGAGAGGCAGAGCGAGGGAGAGAGCGAGCGATCCAGTAGGCCGTGTGCTTATTCGTGTACTTAGGGGATTGCATCTGTAATGAATGGACTGGCTGTTTAGGCATACACAACACAGCCTACTACTCACCTTAATAATGTAAGCAGGTCGTAACTTCTGCTAACCCAAGGGTATATAAGGCATGCATACAAAGACACACACACACACACACATTCACACTCCCAAACACACACATTCTACCTGTATTAGCCGCTGACCTCCCCGTGTGCCAGGTCTTCTCACTGTCACATCGCGGCTGCATTAGAATATGAATGTTTTGTGATTGCGGGAGAAGAAATGTTGCGTGTGCATAGTGTGTGGCTGATTGTCCTTATGCATGTGTTGTGGGGGACACAAGCAACATTTATTTGACTTAATAAGACTAAAGACACGATACACTAGAAAATGCATTTAAATTCATGAATAGAATAATACATACAGTTAGATTTATAAGGTGTTCAAACACAGAGTAACTCATTTTCATGGAGTTCTACACAGTGCAGTCAAGGACGAGGGAGAGGACCTTAACAAGTCTGTCTGTGTTTATCATCTGTTGTTCCCTGTATTTTTAAGTGGTGTTCCAAAAACATAGCTTGTTCACTCGGCAGACCTAAAGTATAGCCTGTGTCCTGCATCAAATATTAACTTCTCCTATAATGGATTGAATCTCATCCTTCCATCCGCAGCGACTCCTCTTTTTGGATGCTTTTGCGTGTTCTTGTGTGTATATTTTGGTCACTAGCCCCGTATCCTGTAAACACACCGTTGCACACATACCCATACTTAACACGAGCATATGCATAATTGAAATGCACACAAGCTCATATTTAAAGCAGACACACACACACACACACACACACACACACACACTCCCAGACAGGGCCTTGTGTTGACCTGTGAGTCATTGCTGTCAGCATTGATTTCCTTTTCCCTGAGTGACCCCTGTCACCACGGCGATAGAGTGGCCGATATTTCACCAGCACTGCCGGGTCCCTCTCTTCCTCTCAAGCCCCCCCCCCTCTCTCTCTCTCTCTCTCGCTCTCTCTCTCTGTAAGTCTGACTCGTTCTTTCTCTCTGCACTTGCACCTCACTTTCTCTATTCAGCTGCCTGTCTATACCTATTTTCCAACATCCTTGTGCGTTTATTCTCTCTTCTCTTTAATAAGTGTCCAGTGTAATGAAAAAGCTGGGTTATGCTAACTGTTTACCTCTCATGAGCGCCATTCATTTACACTTTTCTTTATGCTCTTGTTTTGTATAGATACTGTATGGATTGACCTCAGCAACAAGTTTGACCCGTGTTTTTCACCCGTCCTCACAGACCAGTGTTCAGTCTCACAGAGCGATACAGGCAGATGGGGTAATGGCAGGGTTATATGAGTCCAAGGAGTTACTACTGTATCTGGGAATGAACAGAGGACTGTGTGTGCGTGTGCACTTTTATCTCCGAACTGTGCTGTCTCTCCATCTCAATGTCCTTTAAGATCAAGTGACTTCCTGTACTACTATTACGTCAAATGGGTTTTTTTTTTCTTCTTCAAATCCCTACAAAGGACAGCCAAATTATTAAGTCATTAGAGTAATCGCATTTCAAATTTCATCTTCGATTCTTTCCTCTATATTTGATTTTGTCAGCTTTTTGATTTGATTTCGGTGATTTATGTGCCGTTGGCCCTGTTTTGAAAATAAGCAAAGCAGAAAGTGAAGACCTTTTTTGTTGTTGGTGTTGTTCCATTGCTTTTACAGTTCTGTACTGTGTTTTATTTATTCATTTTAATTTCTTGTCCTTTTCCCTCATGAAACCCTTGTCTTGTTTCTGTGGTCAAGATGGCAAATTCCAAGCAATAAGTCAAACTTCATCACAGTTTACAGCACTTAAAAAAAGCATGAAGTGTCAAAGAGTGTAAACATATCAGAATCAAGCAAGTAGAGTATACTTCTTCCCTTTTATATCATAACATAGCATACTTGGTATAATGTGCTCCATACTTCAAGCTGTACATTACACAATATCTTCATGTCCATACCAAATTAATAATTATTGATGAACCTGCCCACATGTGACTAACTAGGCTGTATGTGTCCATCTCTCCCAGTTTGATCTGAGGACTTTGTTGCTGGACGAGCTTGTTGGAGCTCCTGCCCCACACAGGTATGGTTAGTTATAGTCAGAAGTGCCATATAGCTGACTTCTAATGATTATTTGTCACTCAGCTTCCCTCCCCCTCAACAAAGCAATTTCTTTCTCAGGAAAAGTTGACTGTTGACTGAAATTGCTTAATAACTTCTTGATAATAACTTCATGAATGGACCACACACACTCATACGGGTCCCACAGTGTAGAGAGAGGTAACAGAGTCGGCCTCAGGGGCTCTGTCTCTCCCCAGGGAGGTTGAGCTCCTCGGGGAGTCACTGGAACACCACTGTCCCCATGGCAATATGCAAATTCCTATATGATATGTTCCACCATGCAGTGCTCCAAGGCCCCCAAAGACGTGTTCTGTTTCTGCTTTAGACCTTTCTGGAAAGCCAGATTGTTATTTTAACTTTCACATATTCTGACAGAACTAATGAAAGGAGCGTTTCCTGATTCTAAACCTTCATGCGCATACATATGTACCTATTCTGTATTGTCCCATTGCTAGTGAGACACCCAGACCCACCAGACCAGGAGGAGGTTTGACATGGAAATTACTTGAGCTCCAATAATCCCCAAAATTACAACAGTGTCAATCTGAGCACGGCCCGTTTTGTCAGTCAAAACTGTTCGACTGACCATGCGCTTAAACACTGCTTCTTCACATCATTCCAATGGTGTTTTGTGCTGACAACACATCAAGTACTATATTTCTGTCAAATAATACGTTCTGCAAGTTGACATTGTAATGTTGTGGTTACATGAAACAAATGTGTTGATTTCCAAACATAATAATATTTCAGTCAATATTGCTTTTTTTTTTTTCGGAAGCTGTCATATTAAAACTAAGCACACATCCAAATATGGTTGGAAGTAACCCGTCAGTAGCTTGACAGCCTGCAGTGCAGCCAATTAAAGCACCGAGTGAAGCAGGAACCGGTGGTCTGGCACAATGTGGCACAACGGAGTGTGTGGCTTTACGGAGGGTTTGGTTGCCATCCCTGCACTGAAAGATGTGATGGATCCTCAGTCAGCGCGCTCGCTGCCAGAGACGCTAGGATTTGCATCCCACCTTGAGCGTTTTAAATGGCTGCACATATAATAATAATAAAAAAAAGAATAATAATAAATGAAATGAGTAAATCAGGTCTCCTGAAATGAAATGACAGGCAGGTTGAAACAGTGGGTGAGTGTGTGTGTTTCTTGCCACCAGCGTCAACATTAAACACATCAGATTGAAGCCACCCTCCAGGGTAGCATCACTCAGCCAAGTGTGTGTGTGTGTCAGTGTGCAAATGTGTGTGTGCACATGGTGAAACCTAAGTCTTTTATCTACTTTTCCATTTCCTCTGGTTTTTTGTTTATCTACATTTTTATTTATATATTTCTGCTGAAATGGTGTACAGAACACACACACACACACACACACACACATACACACACACACACACACACATTGATCTATCGATGTATTGATGTGAGTGGGTGTCAGATTTTTTTTATTTCCCATCTCACTCCAATTGTTTAATTATTTCCCTCAGTATAATCTCCTGCAGAGTTTTTTACACTTGAGTTAACTTGAGTGCTGTTTTCCTTTGCCAAAAGCAGTCAAATGCTGAAAGTTAGTTAGGTATAAAAAAAGAGAAAAAAGCTTTGACAGAATATCTCATTTCTCATTTGGGAAAGGTAGGAACTTAACTTATTTCATACGCTGGCAGTATCCCTCAGTGTAACTGTTTAATTCATCTCCAAACTTTTCTTTGTTAACAAAAGTGATACGATATTAAGGCTTAGGAGACTGTAGGTTCATTACGGTTACATTATTATTTTCCTCATGCCTTTGCTTGTTTTTCTTTTGTCCTGCTGTTTATCCGACGGTCTCCCGACTCTTCCCTTTTTCCATTTTCCTCTATGCAAGAACAGCAGTGGATGCTCACCACTTTCTCTCTCTGTCTCTCTCCCTTCTCTCCCTTTCTTTCTTTCCCACTTCTCTCTCAGGACAGGAGGAGGATATGTCTCTTTTTCTCCATATTGACTTTCCCAGGTCAGGCTCCTCTTCTCCTATTAGGCCAAGCTAACTGATCAATACGCGGGCCTGGTGGGCTGCTGTGCGGACATGCAGACAGGCATACATAGCGGGCCGTGCCCAGGCCAATTGCCACGCTCATTAACACGCGCTCACACACACACACACACACACACACACACACACACACATGTACACGTACATTACACACGTCCAGCCAGTTGCACTCTCTCATAAATAGATAAGTGTATAAACTTCATAATGATACAACTGACTGTAGAAACAGTCTTACAGTCTGTAATAAAAAGTTGCAAACGTGAACCCAACTAACGCCTAAATCAATCAGTTATGTAGAAATCTATAAATCTTCATCCAGTTGGTTGCCTCTCTGTCAAACCTGAAGATGCAACAAACTCCTCCTCTCCTCTCAAACCCTCTCCTCTCTTCTCCTCCCCTGCCATTTTCCCAGCTGGTGAATTGTGACATCTGCAGTGCTGCATGGATAAGCAGCTGCCAGAGAGGGAGGGAGGGAGGGAGAGAGGGACGAGGGGAAGGAGGTAGAGCCATAGAAGACAATGCAGAGAGTGAAGTGGGAGGGGGCTGCCTATGGGAGGGATGGGGGGCACCGACAACCAGCAGCAACAGTTAGGTGTACAGCAGGGGGAGATACGATTGCGTGTGTGTGTGTGCACATGCTGTATGTGAGAGTGTGGATCTGTGAATGTGCTGTATGTGTGTGCATGGCAACGTGCCAGGCGGTGCCATCTGGCTGCTTGACAGAGCTCTTCTCATTAACAAGGAGGTTAATTGCTGTGGCAGCACCCAGGCTGTGTCAAACATCACCCTGGGGACACGCAGGCAACTTACGATCTGCATGTTTGTGTATGCACGCTCACAGACGCGTGTGTGTGTCTGTGTGTTTAAGCATAAAATATGGCGCTGGAACTCTTCTTTTCTCAACATAAAAGTGGTTGACATCAACCTGCAGTATATTAAACCCCTGGCATGTGAAGAGGGCAGCGAAGGGGACCCGTGTCCCGTGTGGGTGCGTGTGCATACATACATGCATGTGTGCATGTTTATATTATTCTTATAAATTATGTCTTGTTGCTGTAATGATGTAGAAAGAATTGGGTTTACAGAGCCAATGTCTATTGCCCTGAGGGCAAACACACACACACACACACACAAACACACACACACACACAGGGCACGAGAAGGAGTGGCAATTTGCATGTTATTACTGCATATTCATGACTAATTTTGTTAGCCTTGCCTAATAGTCTTGAGTGACAGCTTGAGATATTGAGAGCCTGCTTTAATATCACACACACTCACGGTGACACACACACACACACACACACACACACACACACACACACACACACACACACACACACACTGCAGTCACATTCACTCGCCCTGCTGTCCGTACAATAATCACAACACTTAGGGCTCTAAATAGGAATTCCCTATTTGTCTGATGTTTTGACATTGTGTCATTTGTTTAGCACAACTATTGTATAGCATATAATACAGTAAATCCTATAGCCTTATTTGTCACTGACCTAATATGCATGACACACACACATGCACGTGCACAATTAATTTGCATTTTGACTTGTTGCAGGTCAGAATGTGTTGCATGTTTTTCATATCTATCTTATAGCCTCTAGCTGTTAATTCAGTTTCATCCATTTATGGTGTAGAAAATAGAACCTTATGTACTGTTAGAATTATACAAACTATGCTTATTTTCTTCAATTTTCCTCGTCAGCTTGCAAACATTTTTTTTTTTTTCAAAAGAATAACTGACCAAGACAGAATGGTGTTCCTTATCTCAGCTGGAGTGTTTTCTGCAGTCGAACATATGTAGGCACTCATACACACAGCGCTCTAACCACCACACTACTGTGCAGGTAAAAATAAGGATGAAATTGGCTGCAGTTATTTTTTCATTCAAAGCCCCCTCTTTCGATTTTTCGTCTCTCAAGAATCCTCTACATTTGGGCTGATTTAATTTTTTTTCCATCAAATTGACAGAAATTTGTTTTGAAAATGCTAACACACAGACTAAGCTTCTTCACTTCATCTAAAAGGCTCTTAAATTAATAAGAAAAATCTTGTAATAAAGCAACTGTGGTTGGTTTTATCCTTTGTATAAGTTGAGGATTGATATTTTTGCGTATATTTCGGGAAAGATTGTCTTCATCTACACATGTAAATCCCCGTAAAGGCTTCTGTGCATGCTTAGGAGTATACTCAGTTTTCATACTGTTTTTTAAAAACAGATTTTCTTAGTGAGACGCTCAGCAAAGTGACAATTCATAACAAAGGAACGCTGTCGTTTGAGTGGAATAAAAGAACGAACCCCGTGAATTGATAGCACAGCAGCATACACTCTTTGCCATTCTCTTCTAGACAGCAACAGACTATAATCTGAAGTCAGTTTGTTCACCCTCCTCTGTGGCTGTTACTCCGTTCGACTGAAAAGTTATTTTTTTTTTCTGAAGTGAAAGATTTAACTCTCTTCGCTCTCTATCCACTCACATGTCACTTTTGTCAAATCTTGCCTTTCCTTCCATGCTTGGTACCAACGTGTAGACACGCTTGATCAAATGTGAGTTTAACATTTTTAATCTGCGCAAAGTTTCATCAGAATAACTCTCATGAGGCTGGTGAATATGAAATTGTGTGTGTGTGTGTGTGTGTGTGTGTGTGAGTGCATGTGTGTGTTTGTGAAGAGTGCCGCATGGTACTGTGTGATCTGTTTTCTTATTTTTTTTTTTACCTCTCCTTCCATCTTGGGTGTGTGACAGCTGTCACTGGTGACTCAGATGGCGTCTGGGCAGAGTTAACATATTTTCACCGCTGGGAAACACACACACACACACACACACACACACACACACACACACACACAGGCACACATCAGCTCCAGTTGCTGTCACCAAGCAAACATTTCACTGGGCTCAGCATCTCTTTGCTGCTTTTGAATTAGATTTTTTTCATGGATCACATATTACACTGGATACTCGCTGCATGCTATTCACACAGCGGGTAGCTCTGTTCTGTTTGGCTCCTTATTTCTTATTAAATGTTGGAGAGTATTGCATGAATTAATGGAACATGTTAATTAACCATCAAGGTTCACACAGTGGTTGTTTGGCGTCTCACTGTGTGCCATTTTTAATACAGCTAACTAACCAGTGTCAAGACTGGCCTTGAAACCAATGATATACGCTACGTGCTGTGCTGCTTTTATTATTTGCCCATGAGATTTACATCAAGTGATGATAATTAACACCTATGCAATTCAGATCATATCCAATATATACTGGAAATTGCAGCAGTGAATATATCAGCAACTAATATAGTATTAAATCCTGCTACATACCTGCCCAGAAGCGGTTTAATTCCACCAGTTTTTCCCTGTTATTCTTTGCCATGGAAGATCCTCTTTCTTTTGTTCTCTCTGTCTTTCTTCTTTAGTCCTGGCGAAGACCTGGACATCCAGTTGCAAACCGAAACAATGGTCATCTCTGATCTGGAGAGGGAGCTCAGGGCGGATTTCCTGCAGAAACAAATGGTAATCAAACTCTATTTGTCCTGAGCTTGTAACAATTAGGGATAAAGTGCAGGATCACACTGCAAAAATGTTGTCAAGATATAGTCCAGCCTTCAAACCTTCGCCAATAGACAGAATACAATACACTGCATCCCCCCTACATACATATGGACTAACTTCCCTTATTTCAAGTTGCTCCTAAAATGCCGTAAAATAAGAATGGAAACAAAGAAACTAAATCTTCCACAATCCACAGTCCGAACACTGCCTATACAATTAAATGACTTGTTGAGGTGATTTTTTCCCCCCTTTTTTTTTTTGCAGCGTGCTTGTTATTGTTTAGAAGCCTGTCTGAGAGGTGGAGAATGCTTTTTTTTTTTACGATATTGGTTTGGCAGCTACGCTAGAAGCGCTCCATGTGCAGCCAGGTTTAACAGGAAGCCGAGGCGTGTGTGATGAATTACCGGCATATCTCAAAGCCCTGGGTAACAAACATGGCGTCGCCGGCCGGGATTAAAAGGGAGAGTTTTTTATGGCCTTCCCACACCTCCTTACAGGGTGTCACTAAATTATACCCACTGCTGTTTTACTGTCTTCTGTGGCTTACGGTTAAGACACACGTAAATACACACAGGCTTGCAGAAAACACACACACACACACACACACACACGCATGTGCACACGTACATTTGTGCTTGTGGTAAACCCGGGCTTGTTGGATGTTTATGTGTGTGTTGGCTGGTTACTGTTTGTTTATGCTGCTTGTGAGTTAACTCATTAATTTGCACTGCCGCTAATTAGTGGTTTGTGTGATTGCAGAGCAGGCGACACGCAGCGTAAGCGAGGCTTGTTCTGTTAATCATATTTTCAGCAAATGTTGATACATCTTTTCATTCTGCTTGTGTTTCTGTTTAGCCGGTGCGTCTGCGAGGCAGATGCACGGCTCGATCTGTTGGCACAGACCCGCGCACACGCAGCCTTAATAAAGATGATTGCCACAGAATAACATCTTTGTTTGTCAGCAATAAGCCTCGCTGTTTAGCTGAATACACTCAGAATCTACGAGGCCCAATTAAAACAACTCTATCCTTAACAGAGAAAACAAGGCATGTTTACACGTGTAATTCCTCTCAGTTCTTTGGTGTAGAAGGTTTTCATCTGAATTACTAACATGGTTGCAGTGTGTCCTTACAGTGTGTCCTACACAGCACATGCTCTGCTTGACCCTGTTTCATCTGTATACAGTCCATCTGCATCAAGAACTAACAAAGTAATCAGCTGTTTTACTTGAGAGGGACTAAAAAAAATAGACATTTTCATGAATGATACTTATGGTATATGACAATCTTCCATAATAACAAATGGTTCTATTCAAAATTAGATATTAACAGTCATTATAAATGTCCTCCTTTAAACATTTGAACTACTTTGTGTCCCAGACGGCAACGCAGGTCCCAGGAAGCAGTGAGAGGCCGGCCAACCTGCAGAGCGAGCTCTCGTGGCTGCAGCAGATCCAGAAAGACAACGTGAAGGAGATCGCTGTGAAAGACGTCTGCATCGCCAAACTACAAGCTCACATCGAGCTGCTGCAACAAGAGGGGGCTGACACACACGTTCAGGTGGGCACTAGAGTGAGAGTATACATGTGCAGTGGTGGGAGAAGTATTCAAATACCAAAACAAAATGTTTATAACTTGTTATATCCATTACAAGTATAATTAAGTGCAGCATTTAAAATCACATTTAAGTAAAATCTTGACCTGAAAACTTATTCTGTTAAATGAATGCAGTGGAGTAAAAGTATAATGCAGCATAAAATGGAAGTACTAAAGTGAAGTACACGTGCCTTAAAAATGTTAAACTTAATAGGGCTTGTGTAAATGTACTCAGTAACTTTCTACACTGACTTGGCCTTCCTTTTTGCACTCATTTGCATGCAAAAACTGCATTATAATGTAAACAAACTTGCAATGGGCCTCCTGAAGTTTCACATTAGTTTTGAGATGATGTGACTGGTACGTCATTAGTTTTATGGACTGCCTGCTCTTTTCTTCTGTGTGACTTTAGCTCTCCTTGCTGAATGTGAGAGTGAGCGAGCTTCAGGAGGAGCTGAAGAGAAAAGAGGAGGAATGGAGGCAAAGAGGAGACAAACAGAGACTGAAATGTGAAAAAACAGAGGAAAGGAGAAGGCAGGAGCAACTAAAGAGCGAGGAGGAGTGGGTGAAGAAACTGGAGGAGGAGAAGGAGGCCCATGCTCAAGCTGCTAACAGTTATGCTGAAAAGGCAGCGATTTTGAATTCTGAGGTGAGTTTATTAATGTAGATCTACCGTTTCTAACCAGACTACTCAACAATGGGTGATAATGTGTGATCTTGGCTGCAAGTGAGAAAATTTATTATTTTCATTGTGTTCCCTCATTTACATTCTCATGTACGAGACGATGCTTTTTCCCTCAACATGATTACACACCTTCACCCACAATTAAAAGACAACTGGAATCCTTGAATTAAAAACATTTCAAGGAGTCTCTCCTCTTTGAATTGAACTTTGAATATTTCATGATGTAGTTGTCTTAATTAGGGATTTCAGTATGTTTACTTACAACAGAAGACAGCATATTTACATGCATGTATGTGCACACACTTACACAGCTTTATAACCCCCCCCCCCCCAAAACAAAACGACAAAACACTTCACCTTAATTCAGACCTCAGACATTCTCTCCTCTCCTCCACCCCCACATCCCCTCCTTGCTTCCATCCTGCCATCTCGCCACAACCGCTCCAAATTAATCTACAAAATATTGATTTGAGGAGCAGGGGGTGGGGGGGGGGGGTGGGGGGCGCACGATTGCGGCCGCATATTAATACGAACGGGGCCCTCTTCGTCTCTCCTCTATACTTTAAGATCCTCATATCTTCATAATTGATTAATGTTCCTTTGTGAAGTGGGGATGAATAATACATTAGTGGGCCTGCTGCACCCTCAGGCTGATGAGAAAATGTTTAATTTCAGTAAATGTAGCGCTCCCTCTCTCTTTCTCTCTCATTTTCCCTCTCTGGTTATTTGTGAGCGTTCAAGTGTGTTTGTGAGTTTTTCACTTGTGAGCTGAAGACGAGAGGAGTGTTGTTGATTTGCTTTTTTCGTGTTTACTGTCGGCTTAAAGCGCATGTTGACCATCACAAACAAAAGGCAGCATCTGCATTTGCAAACACGGATGAATAAATTGGTGCGATGAGCTCAGTATTATTCCATTAACTGACATAACTGCAGGAGCTGTGTCACTTTACAAGCTGTTTGCCTTCGAAAAAAAACAAAAAAAAAAACGAAAAGCGAATCACCCCTTTGGACATTTTTTTGCACACATAGCGTCACAAAGCATTGTGAACATCAGCTGCTGCATTATCCATCCAGCAATCAGTGAAAGGATGCAAATGTGCCATAAACCCACCTGATGGGGACAAGTAGCCTCTTCAGCAGCCTGGAAAGGGCGACATATGTCACTTGTTGTGTGACTGGCACAGCTGGGCCGACATCTGGTTAACAATGCTAATTATGCTAAACAGAAGCCTAATGATGATTATTAGGAATTTAAGAGCTCCAGCATAGCATGCTTGCTGTGCGTGCGTGTGTGTGTGTGTGTGTGTGTGCGTGTGTGTGTGAGAACACAAACACACAGGTCTCACTTCATGCTTACTTAGCTTTGCTTCATTTTCATTTGAACTTGTGCCAGTGATGACGGGGAATCTATAGACACGCACAGCTTCGTACACAGACGCTAATTGAATAAATAATTATTATCCGTTAACAACCGTCCTAATTAGTTATGCTAATCAGCCTAGATAACCCAATTAACCTCATAGAGTGAGGCTCCTCCGTGTGTTTGTATGTGGGTGTGGATTTTCTCTGCCCGAGAGCATATCAGAGACACTTAAGAAAACACATTTGCCTAATTAGTTTCCAATGACATAGATGAGCATTCATGTTTTTTTCATGTTGTTATTGTTCTGCTTTTGAATGCGAGGTAATAGGCTTTCCACGCCGAGGAAACAAGTGGTATTGAGTTCATGTAAACATTGTTTGTGGGTTTCTACATGCATATGTGAGGATAAATGCATTGATACGTATTTCTGCCTTCTGCCAGTCCGTGTCTCAGTTAGATCCACATGGACATTGTATATTTTTACAACTATTATGGTAGTTTAAACGGAGTGTGTTTTGTTCAGAGAATGTCTGCCTGTTCCATTAGTTTATGTCCTTGGAAATACAATTTGGCCTCAAGTTCTCTCCGTTTATTTAAAACCTTCAGTCAGCGTTCTCATCCTAATAGTGAATTTCCTCTCGTTTAGCTTCGCCGCTCATTATCCGGGCCATGTGGAAGAGACGGTGTTTAGAGAGGAGAGAGAGAGAGAGAGAGAGAGAGAGACTTGAAGGAGGGAGGGAGAGAGAACCAGAAAGAAGAAGACAGGGGGAATGAATGAATGAGTGTCTGACTGAAAGAGAGAGAATGTAGATTTTCTTTGAACCTGACCACAGCTTCTTGTGCTTCTAATGAATGGTGAGGAGAGCGAAGGGAGGAGACACCCAGACAAGACTGTCTTTGTTTTGCCTGAGAGAGAGAGAGAGAGCGAGAGAGAGACAGGAAGTCAGAAAAGATTTGTGGTGTCGCAACCTGCCTACCCCGAGTCAACTCCATGCGCCGGCTTTTAATTAATAGCCAATTTAAGTTTCTGTGTGCACGATTGTATGTATTGTGTGTTCATGTACGTGTGTGTGTGTGCCTCTGTGCCGTGTGCTTGTTTACCTGTGTTTGCAACATGTAGGCATGCATTTTATCATGTGTTTGTAGATGAGAGTCAGTTTAGGAAGACCTCTGGCTTGGTCTGTACGGCTGATGAGAGATTCAGTTAAAACACGTCTGATTTGACATGATGAGAGCGTGTTAAAGACAAGAGTCCTGTATGTATGTATGTATGTATGTATGTCTCTTTCAGTTTAAGGTCTACTCTCAAAATTGACTTGATGTGTTTAAAAAAAAAACATTAGCACGAGGTCGAGGCCCTTTCGCTAATGGGCTAATGGAATTCACTGTAGTGAGCTAAAGTGCGGGGCTTAACATCCAAAGCATGCATTTTTGTAATGGGAAGACCAAACACCGGATGACTCTGTGTAGCGCAGGTCTTGAATCGGGGCGAGATGCTAATATTAGCTAGTGTCCACATCAGCTGAGTCATCTCCTCCGTGTCCTTGCCTTATTAAACGATTTAAGACTGATTAGATCAGTCCTGCACGAGCGTGCACCGGCACGCATACGCGCATACACACCAAATTTGAATATCAAAATGGAATTGCTTGACCAGTGGAAACGAGATTAATTCAAAATGTTTGCATCAAGGTGTGGGTAAAAGCGATGACTTTGCATATTGATAATGCACCTTGCAGCATTTAAAGCCATTTATGACATTATCCAGAGCTCATGTTATGCAAACGCATTTTGCAAGTCAAAGCCACTTATGTTGAGAATACTTGATGCTCCTTTTTCCTCCCTTTGCCGCTATTTGACTTCATGAGATCATCAGCATAGGTATTGATTTTGCACTCCATTTGATGGAGTTTTAGTGAGCTAAAATGTGTATACCTCTTCCATAATAACATGCCACATTAACAGAGTAATGATGTTGAGCTCCGTTACTACACTCCTGTAAGATGCATGCCATGTGCTTTTAGTCACAAGCTGCAGATACCACGGATATGTTAATAGGATAAGAGATTAAAAGAAAATCCTTTTTATTTACACGGCTAGAGTTCACCCGTTTACCACAGTGCTGTTATTTCAGCCCCTTACCTGTTAAAGTGTCTCTTTGTCTTTGCAAGGTTATACAGACATTGGCCATTGCTCTGCTCCCAACAAATGCCACATAAAGCTCTTCCTCTAGAATGAAGACAATGCACTGTTGCTAGCAGGACAAATGTCTGACAGCATGTGGGTGATGTAAGTTTGGCCTAGAAACCTCCCTCATCCTTATTGTTCCTTTAGAAAAATAATCTATTATGTCATTGTTGTGGTTGATGTGCGAACCCACTGCACTCCTGCTTCTTCCTGTTTGAATGTATTGCTCAGTCCTTCTCCGAGCTATTTGATCAGCTCCGAACACGGCGTTATACGCTCTCAGATAGTTGCTCTGGTAAACAAGAGAGCGTTGTCTTGCTGTCTGCTAAGAGTCTGAAAGTGGAGTGTCAATTTCACTCCGTACTTTTTCATGTCAGCTGCACACAGTATAGTACTCAGACTACTCAGCCAGTGTAAAATGTGCAGCTTTCTGTGTGCGCGCCCATGCACGAGATCGTTTGTTGTGTACCTCTCCGTACGTGTGTGTCTGTGACAGTCTCTTCTCAAGATGTTAATTCCTCTCCCTCCCTGTTGTTGTCATGCTAACACCAGCAGTGTCTGCACCGGGGAGACGAAGACATATTGGTGTTAATGAAAAGCCCTCCTAAACTCTCCTCCCCACATGAATGTTTAAACATGCTTGTCATAACATTCATTCGCTCACACATGACAGCTAGCATCTGCAGCTGCCTTGCTCGCCCTCAATATTTTATCATACCATCTCCCCTAACCCCAGACTAGCACAATGGCTGTGTGTTAGCAAACGGAATTATAATGACTCAAAACAGGCCATGTTCAGACTCACTGCCAGCACAGGCCATACATAATGTATTCAGCAACACCACAGGCCTCGTAATGGCACAATTAGTCAGTCTTAAATATGAAAGAAAGACAGAGAGGCTATATAAAACAAATGGGGTGAAAGAAAGAAAGGAAGAAAGGAGAGTGTACGAAGGAGAGAGATAGAAAAGCAGAGCAGAAAGCAAGAGGGGGAGTGTGCAAAGAAAGAAAGAAAGAAAGAGAGGCAAAATGAAAGGAGAAAAAAAAAGAACAAAGAAGCAAATAAAGAAAGAGAGAAGTCCTCATGTCCATATACAGTTTGCTATTGAGAAGTCCCATAACACTGTAGGTCAGCAGTTGTGACCTTGGTGGTTTTGACTGAAGTGGTTCACCATGGTAACGGTTGGTCGGCAACCCTCAGAACACCCCCGCACCCCCCCTCATCCCTCCCCAACCTTTCTTGCTGCCTCTCTGCCAATTTGATTGGACGCACAATTGAAATGTCATGCCTCAGCAACGCACACGCACACACACCAGATCAACCGGCCTGAAACAGTGGTATGAAAAGACGGAGCGCGTCGTACAAGTCAAAGTGAGAGAAACCAGAGACAAAAAGTAACACGCTAGAAGGGCAGGAGGGCTTGAGTTTAGCTTTCTATCATTGTAGTCTTGCACATAGCAGGGAAAAAGTGCCTCAATGTGCCTGTTTATCTGAACCCACAGTTTCAGGGTTAACATTGTGTGGTGGATGAGGGGACCTAGGCACAGAGCATCAAAGCACGGAGGCTTGTCATGGCTGCTGAATACAGAATCAAATGAATATTAATGCAGAACCAATTACCTCAGGGAAATGTTGTCTGTAGGTTGGCTTTGCGAACACATGTGTCTCACCTTTAGCAAAGTGGAAGCAGTAGGGGGGAAAGCCTGGAGGCCGGACAGCACCGACGTATTTGTTTTTCCTCCTAACAAGCTTGTCTAACCCCCTCCAAAATAGAATTGTCCACCACACGGCTCCTCCCCTCCCCTCTTTATTATTTCACCGAGATGCAAACTGCACTTTAAAAAAAAAAGAATTATGGAGAGAATAAATGATGCAATATTTCAACAATGCCCATGGCTAAGAGGGACTTAATATTGGCGCCATGTCTGACCACGTTGTTTGTTTGCAAAAATGTTATAAGCAGGGAAAAATATAATTTGTAAATGTTTTGCATTTTTTTTTTTCAGGCTGGTTTGAATAATATAACTGTGGAGCATAACATAAGCCATTAAACAAAAATGAGCTTTAAAAGGCCCTTAGATGCACATTTTCGTTTCACACACCTTTCCTCATGTGCAGCAGTTTTGAGGCTCTGTAGCGGTGACATGTAAACTATCTCGTTGTGTGAGTAGCTTAGCACGGCGCAGCACTGATCTGTGCAGGTCTTGAGCTGCTGCTGATCTGCATAAGTGACTGTGGCACACTTAAAGCTGCTGGCTCCTTAAAGCCCCTTCTAAATCAGTGTTAAAGCCTTGATAATAGACCTCGCTGGCCAATTGATTGGCCTTCATATGTTTACAGCTCACTTTAATTGCCTCAAAAATACCATTTATCAGCCATGTGTGTCCACGTGTGCATGCGTGTGTGTGTGCAAGCGTGCCTGTCCATCGACAAAAAGGCCTATTGATTTATCAGCATCTGGATTTGTCCCGTTCACCGTACATAAAACCCCTGCGTATGTGCTGTTCAAAATGGGAAATGGCCCCATTGATTCCCTTAAGTTGGAGCCCAAATGCTAAAGATTTTTGGATAAGCTTTCTCATTATTTAAGCTGAAATCAATAGGGGAGAGCATGGGTCTAATGAATGAACGGGCCACAGATCAGATGGGGTGTGCTCATCCCTGGCCTGTCCTGGTCGATGTGTGTGTGTGTGTGTGTGTGTGAGTGTGTGAAAGTGAGACTGAAAGAGAGAGAGAGATGGAGAGAGAGAACCTGACTATTTTTACATCCCAAACCTTTTTCCTTGGCACACAAAACTCCACACTGTACGTCCATATGTGTAATCATTTCTCTCTGTTCATTTGACCCGTTGCTGTTTCATTAACTTCCATTTGTTCTTGTTTTTATTCTTTCTGAAATGTGACATAGAGAATGTGAAACATACAGTATCAAATTCATAATCGGTGGTACAGTTTTTTCTATATCGTCATTGTTATTATTTCCAGTCACACACACTCTCTCTCTCTCTCTCTCTCTCTCTCTCTCTCTCTCTCTCTCTCTCTCTCTCTCTAGTTGACCGTCAGCAAGAAGCAGGTAGAGCGACAGAACAGGGAGTTGTCAGAGTATCACCACAAGGAGGAGACGCTTCTCTCTGAGGTACAAAAAAACATTCATTTACTGCATCCATGTGTGTCACTGTCCTTCCATTTAGCTGTGGTTTCCCCGCTCGCGCTTAGCTCCACCATCCGATGATTTAATGCAACGAATATTCCTCATCTGGCCTCTTAAGGCCCCGTCTCCCTATGGTGCTCATATAGTTGGATCTTATGTTTTTGCTTGGAATACATCCATGGGGGGAATAAATTACAAAATAAAATGTATACAACATCAGTACCTACTGTAAGTGATCATTGACATGACCCAGGAGTGAAGATTAAAAAATAAAAAATAAGCCCTGATACTCATACTTCAAATAGTAACCTAGAATAAACATTAACCTGCATGGCAATATAATATGCTCTGTGCCTTTGTGTCAGCCAGTGAGCCAGTGAAACCAAAAATTCAGCTGGAGACTAACAAACACACACACACACACACACACACACACACACACACACACACCAACTACTCCACCCAACCGCAACCCCTTTGGCTGACTTTTTGTGTTTTCCCCCCCCACTTTCCATTCTTTCCACTCGTCTGAAATATCAGAACGATATGGAGTGGCGTATCACTGGGAAATTGTCTCTGGTTGAAGCCTGCAGCCACTGCCTTCAGTGTACATTTTCCAGACAACTGCAAGAAAAGTTTCACTTTGTGGTTTTGGCCAAATCATGGAATTACATTAATTAGCTACAGCTGATATCACAGAGAGTTTTCATTTCAATTGATGAAAGAGAAGAAGCCTGCAGACATTTCAAATTAACTATGAATTGATTGATTTTTTTACCACGTATGTGAAGTGGGATGTTTTTTCTGCCACGTGGCTTCAAACAAAAACAACAAGTTTGTATTTTGGTCATATAAACAATGTCAACAAGTAGAGACTCTGTGCAGATATCACCAACCAGGCCTGTCCCTTCTCCTCACTCCCCTCTAAGGTGTCCCGTCTTTTCAACTCATAAATATGGAAGGCAAAAGATGATGAGATTCACGGACAAGAAAGGAATCAAAATCTATTGTTGCGTGTCCTTTTCCCCGTGTAAAGTTTGGATTAAATGTCACACATTAGCATGTGAACTTTTAAATGAGCTTGTTTGCTCTCCCCGGTGTGGGGCATGTAAATATCCATCTTGAGTATGGAATGGGGATCGCTGAGTGAGAGGGTGGGGGGTGTAGGACGTATCGGGAAGTGTAGGACGCATTTGAGTGTTGCACCGGCAATTAGGGCCGTAGCAAGGGACCGGAGTACCAAACAGCTCTATTGACTGGTTGCGTCTGGCTGGTGTTCCACACCTGAAGTGGCAGATGGGGAAGCTCCCTGTGGCTTCTGGTGATTTGTGGGAAGGAGATGATTGACGGGTACTCCCAAACTGAGATGACTGACAATGTCACAATGAATTTCCTCATGGGCAAATTCAGGTGTGAGTGGAAATAAATGTGAGTGATTGGGTACCTTGTATAGGCGAACCACAAGTATTATATACACTGTTGCCCATAAAGTTTTCAGACACAATCCTGTTTATTCCTATTTAAATGCATCAGTGATCACTTTATTATTTATTATTTTACATTATTTGTCCCAAGTACCCAGGTGAAATGAATTCATGCATCAGTTTGGCACAATAAAAGACAAAACATTTGCAAATTATTCCAACTTTATGGGCGATCCAGTAGTTTGAACTTTTGTACCATTCTTCTACTTACTTTTGAGTATTTAACTTGTAGATATTGAAGCTTATAATTAATATTCGCTCTCCAGTGACGGGCTTATAACTGTCCTGCGACGGCTACAGAAACCAGATTTCACCCTGCCATGGTTTTACCTATAAAAACCATGATAATAAAATATTTGTTTAAGAAGAAGTCAGGCAGAATCTTATCTTTCTGAGCTCACAATGTTCCGTGATGATGTGCATGTGTGTGTGCATGATATTTAATAGTAACCAAACAGCATCCTGTATTTGCACGTTTTTTTTTTTCATTGACTATGATTCTCTTTGTTTTAAAATGTGAGGGCTGCTTATTTATTGACATAATTTCCTCCCGGTGAAGGGCTTGTGTCTGTAAAACACATTAAAATCATAATGCGATCTTTGCTAACCCAGGAGCAATATTATTGTTCTATTATACTCACCCAACAACGGCATCCCAGCCTGTTTATCAATCCAATATCTCATAATGTGCTCTCTGCTTGGCCATTTTGAATATAAAAAGATCGCACACTGTTATTGTACCATATTTCCTATATTTAGTATCAATCTCTTGTTCTGACACGAATCTGACACATCCAATATGATATTTGATTAGTTGTTTTGGTTTTTGTTGTTGTTTTTTTTCATAGTCTCCAGGTGATATTGGATACATGTGCAGAGCTGGTATTATGTTGGCTGTTTCATGTGGGTATAAAAATGATTGAGTGTGTACTCGGGACGCAGTGTCATTGACTAGCTTTAATTTCACTGCAAGGGTGGGCTTTATTACTCTCGCTACTCTCTGAATGTGTGTGTGTGTGTGTGTGTGTGAGAGAGAGAGAGAGGGAGAGAAAGAGAGAATGTATCCTTGAATATATATGTGTGTTTCCGAGTTCTCTGGTGTAGAAGCATGCCACACTTTTACATATCTCTGTATACTGTATCGTATAAACCAACACGTGGAACAGCTCTCACATCACACTCCGGCCAAACCGGTGGTCCCGTTTCAGGAAAACAGAGGGGTTCCACTTTGCTGTGACAAACCTTACTTTTGATCAAATGCTACAGAGCCATAATCATGTTTGTGCCACTGAATTCTTTAACCTTTCCGTGACCCCGCTGAATGCCAGCGGCCCAATCACAGAACCTAATTGAATCTGCTCGGCGGCGCCCCCCCGACTGATGAAAAAATAAAATTGGAGGTGAAAAATGAATACAGCAGGGGAGGGAGGGAGAGAGAGGGAGAGAGAGGGAGAGAGAGACGGTTGTGTGTGTGTGTTGTGTGTGTGTGTCGGTGGGGGGGGGGGGGGGGGGTTGTACTGCAGTTTTGTAAATACACAGATGTGCTCACAAACACAAACCCAGACACGTACACACAGTCACACCTTTTCCAATCCTGCAGGAGAACGGGGAGTGGGAAATGACAGAGAAGGGAGGGAGAGGGGTTGGGCCCAGGTTTCTCATTACCCCTTCGGCCCATTCTGAGGATATTCCTATAAGATAATCTGATTTATTTGCAATTTTCCTTTAAGCGGCTTAGTGTTTACCTCCAAGATTAATATTTTTCTCTGTTATTAATATCAGACTGTAATTAGGAGTGATGTGTCTCGCCCCACACAGCTCCGTGGCCGCCAGGCAGCTAGCTGGATGAAACTTCTCTGTGATCCCGTTTCACGACACCAGAGCAAAGAGAAGGACGTTTTAAAAGGAGACAAGAGGCTGCAGGGTGGGGATGTAGAATTACAATTGTGACGTACCTGTCTTTGTGTCTATGGGTGTGTGTGTATGTGAGACCGTACGAATATGGGAGTGCGTATTTCTTTAGTTTGTGCGTGTGTGTGTGTGTGTGTGACAGTGTGATGGCCCCCCCTGATTGATAAGGTGTCTGTGCTGGCTGCAGATTGCTCTTGCTGATTGCTTCTGAGAGCTCCAGCTGATTTATAATCAGAGCAGGATGAAGGATTGAGCTGTGGATTGCTTATCTGTTTAGACCCCTCACAACATAAACTGACAAATTATCATGTTGAACACAAACGCACACACATGGACACACACACAGATGCACACCAGCACATGTAAAAGAAAGGGAACAAAATTAATAATGCAGACCCCTCTTATTAAACACACAAACACACTCTCATCACTCACACACACACACTGGCCACACAAAACATAAACAGGTTTGTTCATCAGCACAGTACTTTAATGATTGCCCCAAAAGAGTGCAATCAGTGTCATTTGTTAACACGTTGATAGGACATGCATGTAAGTCAAGTTAAGTTGTTTCATGCACCTAAAGTTTTGATTTGCTCCATGCTGAAGAATTATTCAGAAGATTTTGTTCCAATGATGAAGGATATCAGTGTTTTGCTTTTTCATTTTGACACGTTTCTCACCGCTAACTTTATCTGATACTAAACGGCTTTTTCTGCATGCATTCTCTCACACCCCCGTAAAATCCACACTGTGGGAACGGTGGCTAAATCGCCTCAGACAAAATAACAAACACGCCTGCTTTTATTGTGAAGAAACTCTAGTTGTGTTTAAAACATTTTATTTATCGGAAGTAAGTGTTTGTTGTTTTCAATAAAGATGCTGGCATATAATGTGAGACTAATTCTACTCGGCAAGCCAGAGTACGAGCCAGCAGGTTTAAATGCTGACAGGTTGAGTATGCCCTATGGCACTCTGACAGCTCCTCGAGTGTGTGTGTGTGTGTGTGTGTGTTTCTCTCAGTCTTTGCGTCTTTCTATCTTTCTGTCTGTCTCTTCCTTCCCATTCTTACCTGTCTGTCTGATTATCTGTTGCTTTCCCTCTTTCCACCACAGTTGTTTGTAAATGCACAGTGACAGAATCACGAAAGAAGAACAAAAACACAAAGTGCAAAAGCATTTGGCATCACACACACACACACACACACACGCACACAAACGCGCACACACACACACACGCACACGGGCACGCACACTGACGAATGGCAGCAATTAGATGGGGAAACCAAGCATGTGAGGACAGAGGAGCGCTGAGGGGCTGCAACCGCTGTATGGAACGCATGTGTGTGTCTATGTGTTGTACATGCTTGTGTGTATTTTAAAGCTTTTTATCCTTTTAATGCAACACCCATGTGTCTAAACATCAACACCGTCTCATATGTCACCAGACAGTGGCTTTGGTGGGATGCAGTTTGTTTTGGGGGTGTTAACATTTCAAATCAGGGAACAAACTAAGAAAAGGACCGGATTACAACGTTATCAGTTTGCGAAAAAAAAAAATTGCTCCCGAGACTAAAGCTGGAGTAGAAAATGCTTTTGTATTTGGCAGCAGCCACACTTCTGCGCAAAAACACGAGGAAACGATACGGACAGGGAAGGACAGAAAAAGCCTGTATAATATGTGTTTTCTCCCACTCCGGTTCCCTGTCAGCCCACTGAGTTGTTTAACCCATTGACACTGAGACCTTGAGTTTTCTCTGCTCTTCCACTTGCTTCCCATTGGACGAGTAACCTTCTAACTGCAGTCAGAGCATCAGTCACTTCTCATCTTTTTAATGTGAGATTTCAACCTTTTAAGAAATTCCTCCCACCGGCCTCTCTCGGAATCAATTACATCTCTATCTACTCTAGCTGCTAATAAACCGAGTCCTATCCTTCCCTAGTTCTGTATCTTTCTGAGGAGTTCCCTGCGTTTCTTGAACACTGGCTGTTTATTTACATGTCGTCACAGACAAATTGTGCAGGTAATACGCTCTTGTCTCTTAATCTTTTCAGGACGTTAGGCAACCCTTTCTTTTATCTCCCATTCCAAATTTTGTACTTGGTGCTGAATAAGACGGCGCTGCCAAATTGCATATTTCAAAGTCACTATTCACAATATACAGCAGTCAAGTAATATAACAAAGAAGTCATATTTATTTCTATGCAAATACGCAAGACACGCAGTAAAAACACTTCTTCAAGTGCACAACAAACATTTAAAAACAGACTCGCATTGAATGCCGTTTTTCCCAGGCGTTACAGATGTGAAGAGGGGCCACATCCAATCCAACTTTCCTAAAACATATCATGGGCCTGTCAGTTTATTTTATTCCAAGTATTTGTGGAGGGTTTGATGTGTGTGAGAGCACACATTTGTGCGGATTTGTGTTATTAACAGTCTCGCCTTCATACCAACTTTTAGCTGATTTATTCTCTCCTCTGCGGGAATGTGCACATTTTACAAGCAGGTGTATGCGTGCGTGTGAGTAGATTTGTATTTATGACCAGTGGAGATGTGTGTTAGACACCGCCGCTGATGAATGACTTCACTTCTGATTGCTTGCATCACAAATCATCCCCGTATTATAACCCTTCTCATGCAAATAAGTAGGCACCGCGCGCGCGCGTGTGTGTGTGTGTGTGTGTGTGTGTGTGTGTGTGAGAGAGCGTGCAAGGGACCGTGAGAGAGGGCATGAATACATGTGTCTGCAAAATAATGCAAGGTGTTATTTACATATAAACTAAAAGTACACTGTGAGCATATACAGTATGTGGCCCATGTATAGTATCTGTGTATTATGAATGAGTAAGTGTGTGTGTGTGTCTGTCTCTCTGTGTGTGTGGTAACCCTGTATCGCTGGCAAGCTCATTTCTCTCAGAAATCAAAGTTAAATGGGTCATCTATCATGAGTATATGTGACTGGGACACTTGTCTCTGCCACGCTCTGTGTGTGTGTGTGTGTGTGTGTGTGTGCGCGTGTGCACGCGCAAATAAGCACACACATGCAAGATGTGTGGGGCAAGGGCAGCCTGTGTGTGTGTGTGTGTGTGTGTGTGCTTTCACAGCTGTGCTCTTGCGTGTGTGTGTATGTCTGCGCGTGTGTGTATGCGGTGGCGACCACTTGTCTTTGCCTGCGCTATGATTAATGGTTTACATTGGGCTGTTCAGCCATGCATGTTTCTTGGTTTATCGTTTTATGCTGTCTCCAATTAAAGCTCCATAACTTGAGTGATGGCTTCACGCCAGTGTCCATCAATAGAGGCCATCAGTGGCCTCATGCATTCAGGATATGGAAGCCACACACTAACTATTATCCTACTGTGTCAGAGTCGGTGTGCCTGGATATGCAGATGTCTGTGTGTGTGTGTTGGAGAAGAGTGAATAATATCAATTTTGACAGATGTAACCAATAATGCTTTAAAACAAGTCAAATTTGCATCTTGAAATATTATCTTAAAATGAAATTAATTGTTAGTGGGGTAAAATGTTACCTTTTTTTTGTCCATCAATATTTATCACAAAGTAATCAATTAATCTCCCTGAGGAAGTGAAATTATTTCTCTCTTTTCTTTTTTTTTCCTTCTTCTTTTTTAATAGGTCTTCACACAGGATACTAGTGTTAATCTTTTGCAGTGTGTGCATGCATGGATAATTCAGCGTCGTCGTGTCACCACGTCTGTGTGTGCGCGGGCGTGTCTGTGCCAGGAAAGCGGTCGGTGATGCATACATTTGGACGTGTGAGCTCATGTGTGCAGCGCACACAGGCGTGCACGCGCCGCGCAATATCATTTCACGCAATATTATTTCTCATATAGCTGTAATGACATTAGGCCGATATGTTGATTATACTGTCGGCAAACAGCAGCCTGCTGATTGGGTTAGCATATTACCCTATATCACATCTCTCCATTCATCCCCGTGTTTTTTTTTTATTGCCCTCATTTTTCCAAATCACTTCCCACTTCCCCCAGTTTCCTGGGCGAGGTTCCAGGCTATGCAAGCAGGTGATGTGGAGTAATATGATGATAGGGAGCCACAACAATGCAAGGAGAGGAAAGCCTCAACCTGAGAGCAGCTGTTCCTCTCTGGATGTAGGACAAAGCCTAATGATAGGATAGCAAAATGTTAGCAAGTGCAAATATAGGGGTAAATAAATATTTGATCACAGTGATCATGCAGGTGTGATACGGATGAAGGCTCATGTGCAGATTGGTAATGGAGGAAAAAAAGGGTGTGATTTAGTGAAGAGCCAGTATAAGTAGAGCAGCAGTCTGGATTCACCTCTCTCCTGGCCGATGTGTCGTGTAACAAACCCAAACACTTCGTATTACTGTAACTAACAGGAAACAAACACCACACAGAAAACCACGGGCAATATTTATGTCACGGTGAAACAGAGGCTTTGGGTGCTGTTGTGGTTCTCAAGACAGCAACATGAGCATGTCTAACCGTCGAGACGGGAAATTTCCCCCCGCAAATTACCGATGGTGTTATTCGATATTTGCACCACATGTGTAGGTAATGATTTAGCCATGCATAGTGCTCACTAGGACACACACATGCAGTACATGGAAATAAGATAACAATAACTCACATCAGCCCTCCCCTTAATATATAGGCTGCTACAGCATGTCATGGCTGTATGACACTTGGAGGAAAAATGAACTGTGGTTATCTCGAAATTAAAAAAAAGGGGACTGATTTAATATTCAGCCGTGGCTGAAGGGGCTGGGGGGAAGGGAAAGAGGGCGGACCTGTGGATGGGGGAAGGGGTGGCGGCGGCGATGAAGACGGAGGAAATTAATCAGTGGTATCATCTCCATGGGAGTTATGCTAACCACTGACCTCAGCGCTTTAGTCAGCCTATGAAGGAGCTCCTCCTGTAGTTGCTGCCATAACAAACCAAACCCACCGAATTAACATGAATATACATTTAAACACAAACACACTCACACATCAGACTTATGAGCCCAACACCTCCAGACAAGCCAACTCTGATCAATTTGTGTGCGTTAGTGTGTGATATATATAATCTGTGTATACTGTCTAGTATGGGAGATTTCTGCATTGTCTATTGTCTGTAATTCTTTGTCATATTATTGCAATTTTTTCCCGATTATTCCATTATTCCACACAATGTCACTCATAACTGTCAGGTGTCACAACAGAGGATCTTTGAGTGACGAGAACACACATGCCACAGCTCTGCATACACTTTATGACAGTGAATGAACATGAACTCCTGACTGTGTTTCCAGGCCGAGGCCAAAATGTCGGAGCTCAGCGCCTTATTTGAGAGATGGATTGAAGAGAAAGAGGCGAGCATCGACCGACTAACTGAAGAGCTGAATGGAGTGAGACAAACGGTAGGGTTGAAGATGCACACACACACACACACACACACACGACTGCGATGTGGCTTTTTCTGCGACAGTCCTACACAAACATACATGCGTTTGTTGTCTGTATAACTTTAAAGATATGAATTTATGCTACATGTTACACATTGTTAAATGTCCTGTTATTACACTGGCAGAACCTCGCTGTGAAGGTAGACTGCCTATTTTTTTTTTTTTTGTCAAACACACAAGTGCACACATGAATGTGTCATAGTGAAAAGCTTTAGAGCAAATTAAGAATTTCATTATGCATCATGAAGCTTTGGCTTACATTATTGGGTGACCCCTGGGATTCCAATTTAAGTGCATTATCATAGCGCTTCAATCAGTTTCCCACCTGCTTATGTTGTACCATTTCAATTATACAGATTGCCAGTGCTAGAGCTTATTGAGCTGTACTTTTGATTCAAAGGCACACCGGCCCATTAAGGTACAAGCGGCGACAGAAAATACACACGCAAAACGCACAAGTACACACCACTTGATCTGCATATTATTATGCTTTTGATCGAATGCCAAGGTTTCTCTGAGAAAGACGTCGGGAGTCAAATGGAGCGAAGGCATACACAGCACCTGTAGGATTTGTGTGTGTGTTCATGTGTGTATGTGTGTGTGTGTGTGAGAAGCAGCTGTGAAATCACCTGTTTAATTGAATTAGCCTGGTTAATGTATTCACACCAGCTGCCAAAAATGCAGGGCTTTAACGAGCTCGTTAGAGCAATTAGCTAATTAATTGTCTGTATAGCAGCGGCTTCCCAAAGAGCTGCGTCTTTATTATCTGATGGCTGCCGCCTGTTGGATCGTTGAATGAGTGCTGATAATGCATTGCTGTCACACTGCGCTCATGACTGAATGTGTGTGTGTGTGTGTGTGTCCTCAAATGTCACGTATTTCTACATGTATGTGTGTACATCCACCCGGTGCACAGAGGCTTGTGTATACGTTTTCCTGTGCCTGTGTGCGGTATATACGCTCAGAATATGGTGGCCAATATCGGTGTGCATATTGCAGTGAAAGGTTATGTGGGGGCCATCACTCCCACAGGTAAAGACAGAGCAGTCCTCCTAGCCACTTTCTAATCTCTCTTTTATTAGAAGTTAATATCTCGCCTGCTCTTTCTCACTTCACACTCCCACCTGCTTAGAAATGGCCCCGCTCCATCTTTTTAATTCAATTATATTAGCCACCCTCTCTCTCTCTGTCCCTCTCTCTCTGTCTCTAGCTCTCTCTCCCCCCCCCTTAACTCTGCAACTCACACTCAATCTCTTTTTTTCTGTCCGTCTCTTCCCACCCACCCCTCCTTCCTTTGTCCTCAAATGTTCCATTTCTATTCATAATCCTCGATGGAGGATAGACTTTGGCCAATCAAGGATTTACACAAGCCGTTCTCCCTTTCTCCTCTCCTCCGCCTTGGTGGCAAAAAAACATATTGGGAGGAGAGAATAAAAGAAAGGAGACAGGAGGAGGCGGCGGGGGGCTGGAGCTGAGGGGAGGACCCCAGGGGTGTAACCTTAATTGCTAAAGTAATGAGACTTGATCAGATTGAGGCTTCTCTCTCAATAGGGACTACTAATATGAAAGTCCAAGGCTTAAGCACTAATTTGAAATAAAATCACTAATCTGATATTCTTTCTTCAGGACTTCCGGCCAAGATCGCATACTCCCTCACTGGAGAATTAAGACTTTACACAGACCACATGGGAACTTTTAATCTTCTCTGATGGTGGCAGATTTGGAGATGAGAAAAGTCACTGTAATGTATTCATTATGTAACAATATTGCATAGTTCTGAAAGTCAGCGGCATGAAGACCTTGGGCTATAAGAGGGGTTTTGAGAGACAGTGTGATCTTTATTTCACTGCCTCTTGGATAAACAGCAGTGACCGTAAAGTGGGTAAGACTGTGGCAAAGTCAACATAGTGTATGCATATTTGAGTAGAATACTGAATATAAATATTTTGAGAGAGCTTATTTTTAACAGAACTTCTTGTTTTTGTTTACTTTTTAGATTTATTTACAGTGATTTTTCTGAACATGCCAGATTACAAACATTACAGATTATATGTTACATAATTTTGCCATGAGAGAATTCAGGCTATTCTATTAAGTATTTATTCTTATGTCTTATGGAAATCTAAAGTACACTTCTTAGGTTCAGTGTTACAGACCAACGTAAATCCAAATGTAATAGATAGAACTATTTTTGTGTAATATTTGGATGTACTGTATATCATTCCTATTGTATATGGAATGGCATGATTCGTACAGGACAGTTAAAATTATAGTAGGTAAACTTCAGGCGATATCATTGCTTTAACTTGGTTGAACTGTTCATGCTAAAAATGCGTAAATGTGCTCTTTTTCTTTTTCTTTTTTTCATTCAAAATTCCCCTTGATGGCTTAACACGAAGAGCACAAACTTTTGCCCACTCGTGTAATGTGTTGGACTTGGCTCCGGCGCCGCAATTCACACCTAATTGTCTCAGCTTTTGTGGAACTTATTTTATTTCCCAATGGTCACACTAAAAATTGCTGGAATATCCAGATAAAAGAGTCGTTTTAATTCAGCGTCGCGATGCTGGGTGCCCCATTACTTATAATTGTTACCATCCATTAGCCGCGCTGTAGATGAGTTAACTGCATTAAAGAGCACCTTTAGCTCGCCGTTACAATGGGGCTGGATGATAGATATACTGCAGAGTCTGGAGAGGAGGCAGAGGTGGGCTGTGTCTGTGCCAAGACACAAGTCCTGGACCGCAGTCTGCTGTTAGAGGAGGAAACAAGAGAGCTGGAGGGAGATCAAAAACCATAAAACATGGCTGTACTTCGTTCTACCTTGGGTAGGGGTGTCTCAAAAACAACCCTTTTTTTTGGTGTGCCTTTTAAAGGATACTGCACAGTACAGTAGGTACCCGCTATGTTTGCGTGTGTTTGAGGCTCTATTGTGTGTGGGGTCATCCGTCTTAAATGAGCCAGTCTTGACAAAATAGTGTAAAATGTGTTTTGCGTGTGAGTGTGTTTGTGTGTGTGCCTGTCTGCGCAGCCTCCTTGCTAATCTAACACAGGGCTCATTTAACACAGTGCTAATGAATAGGGTCTTTGATTTGGCTTTGCTGTTCTGAACCACAGGCCCACACACACTCACATTCATGCAAGGGGGTGAGGAGTTCAACCACTGTCTGCTTCTTTACAAATAACCACTCTCTTTTTCCCCTCGATGATAACTCAGACACTCACTTACGTGGAGCACAGCAACAGTTATTTTGTTGTAGCTCTAATAAGGTGGATGTGTTTTATCCTTTTGTAAAATAAATAATGCTACTGAAAGTGATGAGTTACAATTGAAATGTTTGAGGTTGATGATGAAATCATGACAGCAGTTGTTTATGTTACATTACAACAGTCCGACTGGAGTTGGAACATTTATCAAAACAAAATAATAATAACACAATATACCAGAGTAATGGACCTCACACAAAACATGATAAATTCATTGTTTTGTTTGTATCTCTAGTACAACTGCCAACAACATTGCTGGACAGACATCACATTGTGATCCATCAGAGCTGGTGCTCTAGACATCTGCTGCACATGTGAGATGAATACATGATTTTACAAGACTATTAGAAGATAGTTGTCTTGGAGAAGAAGTTGGACATTTTGAAAAAGAAAATGCGAGGGGGCTCAGTAGGGGGGCTACCATGATGGTCACTGAACAAGTGGTGCATAGATGTAACCAGCAAAGATGCTTTAAAGTCACAAAAACATGCAATCTTAAATATGAGCATATAGTAAAATGTATAAAGGCAGCTATTAAGTAACATTTAGCCGACAATTTATTCATTTAAACATTTATCTTGACAACAATCAGCTCTCTGATTCTTCGGAGACGGAGAAATAATGTTGCTTTGCATTTCCTGCATAAAAACAAAGCAGGTAAAACCTACAGACTGCAGTAATAGTATATATGTATACGTACAGTACAAGATGTTCTGTTGTCAATGTGTGTGTGTGTGTGTGTGTGTGTGTGTGTGTGTGTTTAAGATGAAAGAGAGAGAGGAGCATGTGAGGCACCTGGACCAGGATGTGGTCGGTTTGCGAGCCACACAGGACTCTCTGAAGGGAACCTTGGCTATGAAGGAGGAACGCACACAACAGCTGGTCCAAGACAACGCAGAGCTCAGAGGAAGCCGTGCTTCACTGCAGAGCAAAGTAGGTAGCACGCTCTCTCTCTCTCTCTCTCTCTCTCTCTTGCTCTCTCTCTCTCTCTCATATACACGCACACAGGAGGGGAGCTCTTCTTAAATAAGGAACAGAATTGGGCAACCTTCTCTAAATCAAATCCAGTCAGGTTCATCGGGGAATTCTCCTCATTTTTTACTTCCTTCACAGTTAATCATCCGTCCTTCTTCCCCTCCTCCTCCGCCTTCCCTCTCTCGCCCTCTCTCCATATTTAATAACTCATCGCCACCATCTTAGCTCCGCAGAGGGTTGGCTCGTTGTACAATAAAGGACCGTGTTCGTGTGAATATCACTTAGCCAAGAGAGGGAGCAAGCGTGGCGGGGGGAGGGGTTAAATGTTGTTTTTGTTTCTTTCTTTTGTCCGTTCGTACGATTTCTTTTTTCTTCAGATCATTCTTCCTTTTTTTTGTTCTTTCCCTTTCTCTCATCTCCCTTGTCCAGTCTCGCCCTCGCCCCAACGAGAACCAACGGTAATGTATGGGAACATTAAAGAGTCATACGCATGATGAATGGAATGGCCTTTAGGTTTCTCCCGTTGTCCTTTTCTCTCTCCCTCTGTATTTCCTTTCCCTCCCTTTTCTCCTCCTCTTGGTATATATCGGTGTGGAGCGTGGCGATGATGTGTTTCAGGCTTAAATTATCCCATTTACTGTGTTCTTGACCAGCGCCAAGTCATTCATCTGCTACTGGTGTTTTAGTGGCACAGGGTGCCCTGCAGACAACTAAACAAAGCATATTCCAACATAAAAGCATGTTAATTACTTGACTTAGGGAACACTTGAAAGACTCTCTGAAACGGCCACTTTATGCCCTTACTTTTACACTACATCTTAATTACTCCTGTTCCATTACTGACATCATTCATGTACCTGAGTGTATGAGTCTAGGGGATAATAGACCAAACACTACATTTACAGCCTATTATTAGTGACACACCAGGTATTTTGAACAGTTTACACCGGCACCCATTTTTGTTCTTACAGCCATCCGAGGGATGTTTATACATGACGACCGGCAGCATTATTTCAGTGGACAAAGAATGTGGTGTGTTTTGAGAGGAACCTGTCTAAGTAGAAGCATATTCTTCCTCTTGTGTGATGTGGAACACAAAGAAAAAGGGACCACTACTGCCAGCAAGCCTCGTCCGTTTAAGAAGCACAAGTCTACAGTTAGTGTCCTACGACTTTATGATGTGTAGTGAACAGTTTTATTGGTCCTGAGTCAAAGCAGTAACTGTAGGGTTCCCCAGCTTGGCACAAAGCCTTTATGATGTTCCCTTTCACTGCTATGGAGACCGAGTGGAGGCAAACGTCCCCAAATTCGACTTTCATCTCCCTTCTCCTTCTGCTTGTATCTTGTTGTAACGGTTCAGCCATTCTTCTCCTTGTGTGCCTCCTCAGCTTTGACTCCAGCCGCCCACGACTGTCCCTCTCTCAGCCGTTTGGATTAGACATCCTGCACTTATTCTTCATCTCTCTCTCCCCTCAGTTACGAACCAGCGAGTGCATGTTGAGCGACATCAGTGAGATCCTGGATCAGACCAAAACCAGCCTGGACACGGAAAGGCAGCAGAGACGGCAGATCCAAGAACAGTTGCGCCATGCCAACAAAGAGACGGAGCGTCTGCAGCAGGAGCTGATGCACGTGCGTCACGCCACGGAAAAGAAGGTAATTGGGTTCCTCCTAAAGGTCGTCATTCACATATTAAATGATAAATCCTTGCGAAACTTTACTTGTCCAACTTTGCCATTTTATTGTGACAATTAAACGGAGACGAGCGCGGTTGACTTAGCCGTTGTTGGCCGCATATTGTTGACATTGATACATTATCAGCAACTTCATTTGCTCACAAGGTCAAGAAACATTTTCGACACAAAGCGGACAATGGGAAGAAATAGTTAAACTGAAAATACGCAATTTCTACAGGATGGAGATGGAATATAATATTCACTTTAATGTAATGCATTGTCTTTTCCCACAATAGGGCAGATAAGAAGGGTTGTACAGGTGAGGGATTCATTTAAATATTCAATTTTCAAACGTAATATTCACTCTGACAGGTATTGTCTATTTCTACAATGGTGCTGATAATACGGTTTTAGATAATGGGTAATGGGATGTTCTGATATTTAGAGCCTTATTAAAAGCACGCACTTTTGACGAAGACGGACTTGACATAAATTTGAATTGTTCAGCTGAAATGGGATTTTTCCCCCCATCTAGGACTGCTGCAAAACTCAAAAGAACTGCATGCTCATATAGTATATTACTTGTCAGGCCTTTTTTTTTTGCTCTGCCCTTTTTGATATACCAAAAGCATACGTTAGAGTTAAGTGGTTTGTATTCAGCCTTCAATTAAGAGGGTTAGAAAGATACTTTTCATACTTTGGTATGCATTAAAAAAAAAAAATCAAACGAAACAAAAGGGAAACAGCCCACGAGGTCCAGTCCTTGTCACTGGCCAGCCTCTTCACTGACTCACTTCAGAATATTTTTAGGGTTTGTAATTCTGTCTGGTTAAGTGAACATTAATTCAACTGTCATCCTGCAGGATGGAAGAAACAAACATTAGCTTATACGCAAGAAGAATCTTTATTTGTTCCTTTTGTCGTGGATGTAGAGTGTATGCAATTAAGCTACAGTACTGTGTGTGTGTGTGTGTGTGTGTGTGTGTGTGTGTGTGTGTGTGTGTGTGTGAGTGTGTGTGAGGTTGTGTCTGTCATGTTTGGATTCGGTTAAGTCAACGGATGGACCATTACACTCCGTCCAGGGATCTGGTTTCTGCTCCACATCTGGTGCTGCTTTATGCACCAAAACTGTTCTTTCTCTGATCTATTACAAGATTTCTCTCTCACACGCACCCGCCCCCCCCGACACACACACACACACACACACACACACACACACACTAACAGCTTTGCATTCACTCATGAACACTTCATTCTATTATTGTATGGAGGCTGGTAGCAGTAGGTGTATGTAAAAGAGAGAGAGAGCGGGCTACTTGAGAGAAGTTTGTGTTAAGTATTTTCTTCTGCAGCGTTAAATGTCCTAACATTAGCACAGCTGAACAAATACTGTCAACACTCTCTTAGTTAGGCGTCTTTGCTTAGAAGAGCAGTAAGCAGTTTGCCTTCTTCTGTCTTCCACTCACTTTTTTTATTGACTGAATGTGCCGGGAAGCACCGCTCTGACTTGTTTCTCTGTGTTGTTTCTCTTGATTGGACCGCTTTATCAACAACACTTTATCAAACACTGATTTCGATATTAAGAACAGCCCTGTTGCGAAGAAGCAACACAAATTACTTATGAAATTAACTAAGTCAGAGCAGATGTTTGCATGATTTTTTTGTGTGGAAACAAATCTTCCCACACAATCCTCCTTAATGTCTTTTTAATCCCTCATCCTTTATTCTTGCATATCTCCTTTTATTTGCTCTCCATCACTATTAGCAGTTGTCTCCACTGACTCACACGCGTCATCTTCCTGCAAACGGCCACATGTCGCTGTAGTTTGAACATGTGGTTAAAGTGTTCCAAACCCCCCCACTGAGGAACTTGAAAGCGGTGAATCCATTAACATGACAAGAGGCTTTGTCAGAGATGAGCCGCTTCATCTTCTCAGAACCAAAAAAAGTCACTTGCTCGGTCCTTTGGAGGCTCCCCTTTTTTGAAATGTTCAGGTCATAAATGTACACAGGGAGGGGAGAAAGGAGGGAGCGAGTGAGACGAATGGATGTCTTTAGTTAGTGGAGCTGTGTAAACGTGAATTCTTAAAACGTTTGGCCGTTATATAGTTTGGCACTGGCCCGTTGTGTGCCTCCTCGTGATGAAGTGGTCTCCTGGTGGCGGCAAGGTCTCCAGGACTGGACGTGGCAGAGACTCTCTGTTCAACTGGTATTACAGGACAGAATGGCATGGGCTAGCTGGTGAGCGTGCCCATTCCAGTAACCTCTTCACGTCCTGTTAATAATGGTTTGAACTATAATTATTGCCAGAGCTTACAAATCGCACCATTTAAGACCTTCATATCTGATGGGACTTCACACTCATGTTGAAATTGTTTGATTCTGAATACAGAAGAAGGAGATGGTCACTGATTCAGCTGCTCGGAGACTATTCAAAGCGGGAGAGAAGAGGAAAAAAAATGTACTGCAGTGTGAAACCTGGATGTTGGTTCAACGTGTGATGGCCAATCATTTTTATTTATTGTAACACTCTCAGCACAGTGTTTCCAGCTTCCCCGCCGGGACTCCGCTCATAGTTCCTCTGTCAAGCATGTTGGCTAGGAGAATTCAAATTGCATATGATTTGAAATGAACGAAGGAAAGAGAGAGAAAGTCAACGGACTGAAAAGGAGCAGTGTTGTGGAAGGTTGTTCAAGTCTCCAAGGTTGGATTTGGACAAACGTCGGTCCTGCTCACAATGCTTCACAACATCAGAATGCCTTACTGGTTTTTTTTTCTCTCTACTTTCTCTCTTGATCTCACTTATTGCTCATTTCTTGTCTTGCCTTTGCCACTTTTCCCTTTCATCCCCACCGCGTCACCCACCGCCCCACACCCCCACTGTTCAAATATTATATCTCCCCCTCCTGTCGTCCTCTCCCCCCTTATTTCTCCCTTTCTTTATCTTGTCATTGCCTGTCAGTAGGGATTCTGTCTGCGCTGAGTGTTGTGTGCGCGTGCGAGCGAACGTGTGAACACACTGAGACTGAGATACACTTAAGAGCTCATTGATTTAAAAATACCTTCGATATTGGAGGTCCCCTCCTGCAGATTCGTTCAGAAGCTTATCACACGCGCGTAGACATCCACGTAGAGATATGCATAAACCAAAGCTCCACTCCAAAGTTTCTCCTTAAACTTTGTGATTGACCTAGTTAGCGCGTCGTCTTGACAAGTTGTCTGTTTTGACACGACATCCTCCGGTGTTTATCAACATCCATTTTTCATTTCACGCGCTCACATTGGGAATACGCACGCACACACACACACACACACACACACACACACACACACACTCGAGGATGAATCAAGCCAAGATTTGAAAACGCCAGGAAGTAAGTGTTGTGTTTGCGATGGGTAAGTGGAATGACTTGTATTTGTCACATTGAATGAATACGCCGGTCATTTTTTTTTTATAGTGCAAATGTGTTCCACTCCGTCCATGGAATATGGAACCCAACCGACATTATTCCCATACAGGGTACTATATTCGAACGAGTCTGTGTTTACATGAGCAATCATTTGTGATTTAGCTGTCATGTCCACAGCGGTGTGTATGCAGGGTTTTTTTTTTTCCCTCCTCTTGCCGTAGCTCAGGTTTTTTGTGTTTAGCGAGCCTGGCCACTGACAGCCAGAGGTGAGAGGTCAAAGAGCCAAGTTAACGCCATCAATCCCCATGGACAGTTACAAACGAGCCCTCAACACTGGTCAAAACAATCCCTGGATCATGCAGGATGGACAGGAGGTGGGAACGAAAGAGCAACGCTGCATTCAGTTTGGCATAAAGGAACTCAAACAGTATACAAGAAAATTGTCCCTAACTCCCACTGTTCCTTTTTTTCGGAGATTACCTGGTTGAAAAGTTTAAGCATCTTCACAAACATATTTAGTCAGACATAAGTGCTTATACAAAAGTATCCCGAATAACTTTAGAAACCTGTTCAGCCAGAACTGACAGCATACCATGATACCTGATACCGTTTTGTTTTGACTGACCTCAAACAGGAAAACCACAAGATACAGACTCAGTAAACACGGGCAGAAGAGATAAAAAAAAAAAAAAGGTCCAAAACGTTTCTCCAATGAACTTGTGAGGTCTCACACCCACATAAAAGCACACACACACACTCACTTGGCACAGAACTGAAGAGGGTAATTAGGGAAGGTCACCAAGGAAACAGACAAACACATGCGATTGTCAGACATACTGTATGCTGAAGAGAAGCACAAACAACAGTTTGTCTGTATGTAGCGTCATCCACCCGCCGCCAGCATTAAACGCAAATATGAAAACAAACTGGAATATTTTATCTCAAGCTTTTGTAATCAGCAACCTAAGGTCCCGCTGTTCTCTGAGATCCAGTTTGTGACTCAGAGACTCAGAGAGATACGATCCCTAACATAATGTTACACTGTGAAAATATCATCAAAGAGAGCATCTCTGTTTAGCAATTAAAATATGTATCATCCAACAGTCTTAAACCAGAAATGTGTGTGTGTGTGTGTGTGTGTGTGTGTGTGTGTGTGTTTTGTTAACCAGATTCAAAAGAGGGAGATTAAGATATGCATGCTGGTGAAGGAGCTCACGGAGAGAAAGAAGCAGCACTCTGAATGTCAGAAAGAGGTAAAGACAACAACTTTGCTATTCTCCAAATTTATTGAAATGTTAATTCTCATGATTCATATTAATGTTAACTGTGTTAAAAGAACATTTGAGTGTTGATCCCACTAAATAAATTCAATTACTGCAATTTTTATTTGATAATGGAATTAAAATGAAGTATCAATTTAATTATGCTTTTCGTGGAGACTTTATCTTACAATGACTATTATATTACTTTTTGCATTCAAGGGTGTTATTTAAAGTGAATTTAAATATGTTTTTTTCTTATTTCCTGGTGTGGGTGTATTGAAGTACCGTGATATTGCTGATCAAGTGGCTCCGTTTTATTGCGTATTTCCCAGTTGCTCCAAAGAGAGAACACTTTGGAGAAAGTGAGTGAGGAGAGAGACGAGCTGAGACTCGAGATGGAGGACCGGAGCAGAGAGTTGGTCCACCTCAACCAGACCAAAGAGAGACTGGAGGCGGGCTTGGCCCTGGGCCATGAGAAACTCAACACCTCGCACCTGGAGGTCAGTCTCTTCTCGGCCTGTTGTGCACACGTTTGTGTATGCGTGCATGCATGTGTCAGCTGTGTTGCTAAATCGTATGTTGGGAATCAAAGCTTGAACAAAAGGATGGGCTAAAATGCCAACATATGCAAATTAGTGGAATTCAATGTCAAGTGTATTTTCTGTGTTTTCAGGTTCGAAGCAGAGATCAGTTAATTCTGCAGTTAAGAGCTGAACTGAAGACCGCTAAACAAAAGCATCAAAAGAAACAGGAACAGGTGTGGTGGCTTTTGTAGGTCTTTTCCTTTCATTTATATTTTATGTATTTAATCAGGGTTTACTATTAACTGGTTTCAGATTATTGAGTATATTTTTAGGTTGCATTATAGCTATTATATTTGCAGCTTTCTAAGAGAGTACACCTGTTACTTTTAATATTGCTAATTTAGCATCTGAGTTCCATGAGAAAATAAGTTGGATTAGATTTTTTCCCATTTTGGGGTTTTAAATTTGTCTCAGGGCTTATTCATTTCTAGGTAGTCTGCAAGAGTTTTAAACCTATCTTACTATTTCTTTTTTCCTTTCATATGCTGAGGCTAGGTTGACTGAGCACCCCTGTTTTTTTTTGTTTTTTTTCCAACACTGACCTGTTTTACACCCACAGAGTTGCACATGTCTACTCAAGGGAAGTGCCCAAACCTGCAACAGTTTTGTTCAGTTGGCTAGTGAGCAGCTCCATTAGAGCAGTGGGAGGTACAGCACTTTTGCTCAAAGGCTCCTCGAAAGTTGGAGCTTCGGAAAGGGGAAATCGTTACTCATTCATGTCTGCCGCGCCCACATTTTCCCAACTGGTCCTGAGACTAAACTGGGAAACTCTCTGACTCAAGCCCGATTCCCTCACTTTTAGGCTACTGCCGCCCCCTCGCTGTCTTTTCCGTCTGTTGTCTGTGTGTGCTTTGTATGCCTACATAAAGTTATTCCGTTTCCATTTATTCCTCTCGCGGTCGTTGTTCTCGCTCAGGTGGCAGCACCGGAGGCTAAGGTTAGACACTTGAAATACAAGGTCAGAGAACGCCAGGAAGAGACGTGTCAGTTTAACGTAAAAGGTCAGAGATATCGAGCGCCTTATATGGCAGAAAAGTGAGAGAACAGCAGCAGCTACATGTTGGGCGCCATATTGGTCAGCAACAGGTAAGGAAGAACTCTCTCTCTTCTCCTCTTCACCTCACTCATATCCCACTCCCCCTACAGGGGGATCTATTGATCAGTTTGAACTCTGACTTGTGAAACAGGCTCACAGGAATGATGCGCAACACCGGAGCCAGAGGAGTGTCCTGCTTCACAGCCGATTGAAGCAGAACAACTCCTGGCTGGGCTCCAATACAGAGCGGGCTGGTCGGGAGTCAAAGGTCACGGAGCTCAAGGGCGCTTTAAGCCGGCAGCACGTAGCCGCGGAGAAGGCGAGTCTTTTGTGCGTCCGCTTGTCACCGTCCCGCAGCGGAACGATGCGCGCTGTTAATCCAGCCAACAACATGAAAAAGGAAAAATCGGATGCACTTACACGTCTGAGTGCGAGTGATCTAAATCACAGCGGACAATCAAGTAGTCAGAGTCTTTTGCCAAGAACAATAAACTGACCCATTTACGGCAGTCGGGTTTGATTTTTGTAGTCAACTCGCATGCATTCCCATCTACATCATCTGAATTACCAAACAAGACAAGATGACCCCTCTGTTTGTCAACCTCTCACATCCAGTTGGACACAAACATGAATGCAGAAGAAAAAAAAAAAAAAAAGGAGAATAAAGTTTGCTTTCAACCAGTGGGTCATCTCGGGTAGTCATGTGCCAGCCATGAATAATCATATGGCAGGCCAAATGAAGGTCAAAGCGACGTGTTTTCTAACATATTAAATGAGGTCTGTTTGTTTCCACAAAGCACAAGCTCCTGATTATGGTCACAAGAAAGCCATGGTGTTCCCATTAAGCCTCGTTATGAGGCCTTTCATCCAGCGACAGAACGAAATGCAAAATCCACCATTAGTTTGTGGGCCATAGTGGATACATTAAAGGGAGATAATTACTATGGCAACGACCACGATATATATACAGCACAGCTATAATAAGTTGATAATAACTAAACAGTATAATAGGTTGGCGTATGACATCTTACTGTAAATTGTGTGTGTGCTTCATGGTTCGACTTTTAAAATGGTTACCTTGTGTAACCTTGAGTAAAACAGTCGTCATCGAACCAAGCTGATTCGATGGTTTTAAAACACACACACACACACACACACACACACACACACACACACACACACAGGTTTTGACTCTAAAGTAGAGAATGAAAGTTGACGGTGCCCCCTCCATCCTCTCCACTCCTCTGGTTTGTGTCTCTTTTCCTTTTGCATGAGCAAGTTTTCCACCCAGTCACGCTGCCTTCCACCCAGTGTTAGTCCTAGATGGGCCCAGCTAATCCCTGGTTAAACCAAGCTGCAGCCAACCACTGAAATCTAACTAGTTGGCTGTCATTAGTTGTAAACCCTCATGTTCTGATCCAGATTACAGCGGGATTAACGTGGATGAACTCGAGATGAGTGTTAGAGTGGGTTTAACTTTCTCAACCTCTCCCCTTGAAAGGTGAGCTACGGTAGGATTCCTTGTGTAACACCGGGATTAAGCCCGGTTTCACTTCCTGGCTTTCCCTTTCATTATGAGCGAGGTAGAGCAGCACGGCATATTGAACCGTGTTAGACAAACTAGCACACATCTCTTTTTTTTTTTTTTCAGGCACATTTAGTCACGATGAAGTCTCTTGTTTGACCGTTTGATTTCGCAGCATTATGATGATGATTGTTGCTGTAATAGTTTCAACATTACTCTTTTGGCAGCGAGCTCATTTCAGCGTTTTTTAAAATTTGGAATCAGGAGGGATGCAATCAGCAGCAATTCTCTCAGTGGACAACGTGGCCAGAATCGTAACATTAAAAATGCAACATCAGGGAAACATTATCCGTCAACATTGATTATGTTTGAGCACCGAGCATCATTGATATAAACACAGTCCACCTCCTCTTGTCCCACTGGAGTCCTGCACTCTGTCCTGTGGTTCACCAGTCAAGTGCAGCTTGATCCGGCATCCCGCGATGGAGCCGGGACCCTGTAAAGATGCGGGCACAACAGTCACCCACCTCCCGTTGGTGGTTAGCCTGAAGTCGTATTTCATCCATCATATTTTACTGCAACCAGACATTAGACAGCCGGGAGTAGGCTGGATAGTGGAGAAGCCTTTGGTCCCGGCAGGGTCCGCTACCTATCTTGACTCTCGATTTCCATTCAATGGCATTTCGTCTGGCAGGTTCTGGCTGGCTGATTGGCCGTGCATTTAATCCAGTCTCCACATTCCCTTTTCTGATGTTCACAAGTGTCTTCTGTCACATGCCATAAGTGATCCAGTAGTAAATAAGAACATCTATAATGTTGCAAAATTCATAGGAGCTACTGGCCACAACATATACATGCACTGTCTTTGTCAAAGGGAACATGAGGGGAGGTCAAATGTAAGACTGTTTTTGGTCTCGCAACCTTCAGGCTCCAGCTGGTTAAGTAATGGGCAAAGGTGTTTTTCTCATCAACATCTGTACTTGATTTTACTGTGTTTATGTACAGGTGGAGACATTTGAAGAGAAGCTAAAGAAGCAGGAGCTTGACATGGAACTTCTTCAGCAGCAGCTGGAAGGAGCCAAGGAGGCGCTGAAAGATTCCAGTTTGCAAGCCCAGGAGCAAAAAGAAACAGTAGCCATTTTTAGACAAAAGTACACCGCAGCAATAGAGAAGGTGCATAGAGTTCAAGGGCAGGTGGAGCTTTCACAAGAGGAACTACAGTATTCACAGCAACAGGTAATAGATAATAGTTTGCAGTAATCTTACCATTATTGCACTTTGCTTGCTCTGTGACTACAAAAAGATTTCATTAGCTCGACATCTATTCTACATACATAGGTTTACATTTGGCGCAACATGTCTTGAATCCTGTGACTGAAACCCCGGTCTAAAATTCTCCCATTGCCTTCTTCACTACGTTTCATTGGCAGCTAAGAGAGTCCCGATTGGCAATGCGTTCAGTCGAGGAAGAACTAGCTGAGATGGAGCAGCGGCATCGGGAAAAGGTTGGCCAGTGGGAGAACTCTCAGGAGGCTCTGGACCAGTTGACTGATGAGCTCCAGGCCAACCAGAGTCTGCTGAGGGAGAGTCAACAGAAAGCGGACCATCTTAAAGGCCTGGCGGGATCCCTGCAGGAGCAGACGGACAATCTCAAACAGCAGGTCAGGACAAACATGTACACAATACCGTAGCAAATGTAGACACAGACACAGACATACATCCAGACACAAATACTACACTCAGTTTGTCCTTAATCCCTCTGTGGAGTTGTGTTTGTATCAGCCCTTACTGTTTTTTCACTAATAGAGCTCCTTTGTCTCCCATGATTTTGCAATATTCCTTTTTACTACAACATTTAAGATTTGGTGAGTACTGTGTGTTTCATTGTACAATCTAACTCCTGCTACTATGTGCATGTAAATCAATGAGTGGGGATGATCAGTGAAAACATAGGCAGGTTTAAAAAGGCAGAGTTCTGAACAAGAGAGTTTGGATTATGTGTACCGGTGTTTCGGTTCACTCAAATGGGTGTCTGTGTCCTTGTGTGAGCTCAGGTGCTTGCCGGCTCCTTCAATGTTGTGTAAGGGCATGCATGGGCCTCCGTGTGCACGTGTCATTGGGCTGATGCGTATGCGTGTGTACAAGCGTGCATGTGTGCACTGGCGCATGTCACTTAATCTTTTCTCCTCTTTCGTTCTGTTTTATATTTACTACGTCAGGCAACAAATGAATCATCTTTATTACGGAGAAATTTAATTTGGATGAACTTAACTGCTGCCGCCAAGGTCAGACGGGCAGAATGTCATTTTAATCCAATCAACTTTAATCTGTTGGTTATAAAAGAGTTAGGCTGTTGAAGAATGGCTGTATCTCAGGCCCTTTATTACACTGGCTAATGACTTTGATTGTGAGGCGCCTATCAAGAGGCTAGGAGTTCTTATGGTGCTTCACATCCTGCTAATTCTCTACCTCGTGCCACTGCTGGGCTCAGCTAACCCTAAAATCGCTAATGTCTTAATGCCCTGTTTACAAGAAAATCTTAACTGAAGGAAACAGTGAAATCATTTTCAAATGTAAAAGAATGAATAATAGCATCTTTCACCACAAATGGAAAAAGGAGCGTTAATTACACAGTACATCAGGTCTGTTCACCTGGAGGCCTGCATACCGATCAGTTCTGTATACAAATACATCACATTCAAAACCTGAAACAGTTCGCCCACATAACAGCAATTCTGCCACAATACATGTTTCACACCAGCAGAACGCCCCTGTGCAGTCAGTAACCGCCAATCCCAACATGCGTGACTATCGCATCAAGGATGAAATCCCTCCGCTGCCTCATCCACCAGAGCGTGCTGTGTAGTGGTGAGTGGTGGCCAGTTCATCTGCCATTGGCCAGTATAAGAAGTGCAGTCTCTCCCATTGGTGGCCTATTGGCATGTAGGATGGGCCTGTCTGTCTGTGTGTGATGTCTGCCTGTTTAAAATAAGTGAAACAGACAATTAAAGAAAGAGAAGAAGACAGAAAACAAGGAAGATGGTTATATATGTTTACAGGAAATACTTTGATGTATGTAGGTAAAAAAATAATTAGGGAGTAGGCCTAGAATACATTTTATATGTACATTATTATAATGAGAATAAAAGCTGAGGGGATATGTCTGGCCCCGGGCCCTTTCTGAAAATGTGGCCCTTTAATATAGTCCATATAGCCCAGCAGTATAGTATCATAATGCTAAATCTCCATTCTTGTCCATTTGTATTCTGACCACGGAATATTTCACTATAATGTAAAGATGATTACTTTAAGAAAAGAGGAATTTATCTCCTTTCCCACAACGCTGTCGACTTTTCAATGTGTTACATAATTTGCCTATTTAAAGGACAGCGGTTAAGATTGAGACGTGTGAAACATTCAGCAATACATTTAGAAAACACAATGAACTACGAGGTCTTTTTTTCCGGAGGATATTCCTTTGAATTTAAGAAAACATTGAATCTGTTGCTTATTGTAGTTTTACTTATTACTGGCCTATTAAGGCCATGTGTCTGTGGGCTCTCTGATATTGATGTGTTTCCTTAGTGACACATCAGTGTCATTGTCATGTAATATTAAACCCAAAATGCATAATCTGTTGAGATGCAATTCAGTACAAATGCATCCAATTTGTCGCTTGACTTTAAAAAATATGTTTGTGGCGATCCTGTGTGTGTTTCTATTGTGGGTCATCATTGTTTATTGTTTTATATGTGGAGCCATTTCACCACTTTCTGATCCTTACATTTGACTTGGTTTGTTTTATTGAAAATGCTTTTGAATTGTTGTAATGTAATGTTGTTATTTTTGTGTCAAACTGAGAATGACTGGCGGACACATTGGATGCTAATGGGGAGCCAAACAAAGAAAAAAATTATAGAATAAAGACTACCAACAAAAAAAAAACAAGCAATATTTGAATATGTTACTTCTTTGGATTATGATTTTTTTTCTTCTTCTTCTTCTGCTCTGACTGTATCACCTTCTCTCTCTTCTCATAGAAACTCATGTTGGAATGTGACCTACAGCTATATCAACAGAGTCATTCTCATTCTGACGAGGACTACTTCAGCCTGCTAAGACACAGACAGCAGCTACAGAAGGTAAGGTCACACAATGTACCGCTGTTCATATTACATTACATAGGTTACGTGTCATAGATGTGCACATTTTCATCAAGCCAAACCATTAGAATAGATCCAGCACTCACATTCAGAGATAACAACTAAGAGATGGCGTTCATTTACATTCCAGCTGTGTTAAAAAAATAACAATGTCATATATCAAACATTTAGTTAGTTTCAGATTTACATCGGCAAAAAATGAATTGCATTACATTTCTACAAATCAGCACCCACATATTCCTGTGTGTGTATCTGCATGTGTGTGTGTGTGTGTGTGTGTGTGTTTCAGCGCTGCACTGAGCAGGTTGAACGCCTCGCGGAGTGTGAAAAGGCTATTCTTCAGATGAAGTCAGAGCTGGAGAGACAGTAATAACCGAGTCTATAAAACTCTCATTCTCCTCTGCTGATCCCGGTTCCTGTCCTTGTCTCGCCTCTCGTGCCCTTCCCATCTGCCTCCGCCCCCTCCTCTCTCTCATTCTCTTAACAGTCTGCCTGTGCCAAATGGCACACAGAAGCACGCTACGTGTCACATGGATAATTTAACGTGATCTAGTCAAATCATTCTTTTGTTAATTTAGCTCGTCTGTTATCTGGTTTATCTGTTTTTCTCGTTGCACACATTTTTTTTCTCGCATCGTGCTCGTTGGTAGTGTGCGTTCCTTACACTTTGCTCTCCTCCCCACAGAGCCCAGGAAAAAGTGGGTCTGAAGCAATGTCTTGCTACGTCCCACCATACGCACGTGACCAATCGCGGCCAGCTGGAACAGGAAGTGATGCTTCTGAAAAAGGAAGTTGGATGCTTAGAGCTCAAGCTGGCAGACACCCAAACGGTATTAAAGTAATGCGTATCTGCTGACCTGTCCTTGAATTTGGAGAGAGCCATGTTATTTTGACCTTTTGTCCCTTGTGCTTTTGAATTATGACTCCTCGTCTACTGTCCTAAAGTGTTGCCTGCGCGTTCATCTCAAGTTACAGAACCGGAGTTTCAATTCAACTTCCCAAAAGAGGAGCACTCAACCCACCTTCACAGGCTCCAAACACACCCACTACTCATGTGATTGTCCCGTGATTGCCTGGCAGAAACAAATTGCCTCACCATTAATTAAAGCACCAAACGTGCCAAGGCTGGTGAAATTGACTCCAATTAAGAGCTCAATGGGACACTAAATATTCAAATTACTCAAAGTGGTGACTGTAGCTTGGCAGTGTGCCAACATTGCTGGCAGTCATAGTCACATCATTCGTGTGTGTGTGTGTGTCTGGAGTCTAGGTGCAAGTGGGAACATTTGATTTTACACATTAATTAGTGCGTCCTCTGGCACGTAAGTGATCGACATGTCATGCTTACCAAGATCATCATACACACACACACACACACACACACACACACACACATAAGCAACTGTAGTGTATTCTCCTCTTGCTGCTGCCTAATATCACATAATGAGTCTGTGTCATGGAAGGACACATGCATTGAAGGCTACATATATTAGTGAATCCAATAAATTGGTCCGTTAGCAGGACTTTTTAATAAGTTTGCAATATGCAAGCTTCCCAAACCCTTCAACACAACTGATTAACCTCGGCCGATGGAACGAAATTTTGAAGTTTGCATCCGTGGCCTTTGTTTCTTAAGCTGCGTGACCAAGGCAAATGTGTCTTTTGTATTTTGAAGTCTCAGTCAAGGTTTCCCATGGATAAAAGCAAGCCTAAGCAGGGACTCAAAATCAAATAACGTGTCACTCAAACACATTTAAGGTTCCTTTTGTGAAATGCACTCTGGACACAAATCAGCAAGATGCTTGATCTGAAACACAACATGCGTGGGCACAGACCCTTATTCACTGTTCCTCTTGGCCCTAACTTAAATGCTGCAGGCACATGTGGCACTTCTCAGACAGTCAGAGGAGGAGCTGGAGGAGGCCAGGCAGGAGGCAGCGAGAAGGAGCAGCGAGGTGGACGTACAGAGAGGAGAGGTGCAGAGACTTCGGGTGGCGTTACTGATGGGGGAGGAGAAGATGAGGAGTGCCATCAGAGAGAAACAGAGCCTGAGCAGTCACATCAGGAAGTTGAGCAAAGAACTGGAGGAGCAACGCGGCGAGCTGCAAGTGGCAGGTAGCAATCAGTCAATAAATCTTTCACTCATTTCATCCATCCATCTGTCCAAGCATCCGTCAACCACATACACATGTTGTGTATTTACATATTATTATTAGATAATATATTTGACTGATTACAGTGCAGCTTTCACTCCTGCACATTTAGGTAAGTGGTGCTCAAGTAAAAAGTTCACTTGAGGAATTTTTCCCCTATAAAGAATTGAGGTTTTTATCATATGATCCACTAGTTTCCCTGCTTTTCTCATTTTCCAATGATGCCCATCAGAAGGTTATAGGATGCTAGAGGAGCTATACCGTGTCCCCTGCCTTTTGTTTTGAACCAACCACACTGCTGTTAGCTCAATCAGTTACTGTAGCTCAAATTAACCAGCAGTGGTACAGCAATGTGGCGATTCGGTTTCTAGCAATGTTAACTCACACACAAACACACACATACACACACACAGACACACGCTGCTTTAGCGCTATGGTAATGATCTAGTTTGTGTGTGTGTGTGTGTGTGTGCCTCGTGGTGGCCTTTGTAGTAGTGTGTCAGTGCAGGAATGGTGATGCCTGGGTCTCACTGGGCACAGCGAATGTCTCATTAAGAATTAACGTACACATCTACGGTCACGCCAGGCAAACACCTCACACACACACGCACGCCAGGCAAACACTTCACATACACACGCACACAGCCATTTTCTCCCAACTCCCACTGCTTTAATTAGCACATACGCACTCGCTCTCCGAGGTTCAAATACACACACTACAGACACACAAACTCACCTATTGTCCGCAGAGAGATGAATCTGAGGTCTTTCTCCGTGGCAGAGAGTGGCTGGCTTGCTCGGTGAACACTGCTCATTAACAAGATAGAGACAGAGGGACAACGCTGTGTAGCTTGGCCTTTGTCTGTGATCAAAACCCATTCCCTCAACTCTTACGCTCCACACGAAACCACATATTATTCCACGTTTACCTTCAGCCAGTACAATCCAGCAACGTAGAGCCCATTGTAATGACTTAAGAAGAATAATGATGCATTACTATAACAAAGGGGGCATTGTTTACCTGGATGTAGCAGGAGCCTGTATAGACTGGGTGAGGAGTCAGCTTGAGAAATTACTATTGCGGACAAAAGCCCCTTTTTTTTTATTAACATGAAGCCATTGTCAAGGTTCTTTCTATGTTATGAAACATCTTGAGTGGAGATGATTATTTCTGTTGCTTGATAACGGTAAATCAGTCCAAGGATCTATAGGATTGTAAAAATAAACATGTAGAATGGTATGGACAAACACAAAAGGGTATACAGTAAAATAATGAGGGAAAAAATGGGACTAGACCACAATAAATTTCAATCAAAACCACACACACACACACACACACACACACACACACACACAATATAGCACTTGACCCATGGGCGGTCTTGTGTTTCCGGTTTTAAGCTCTGGTCCTCTACCAGGGACCTGGAGCCTGAGGCTCCTTCAGGATCTTAGCTGTTCCTAGGACTGCGCACTTCTGGAAAGAGATCTTGGATGTTGATCCTGGATTCTGCTGAGCTGCTGTCCCAGTTTGGGGGTAACAGCCCAGAATGCTCCAATTACCACCGGTATCACTGATGCCTTTACTTTCCATGTTTTCTGGCTCTTTTTTCAGCCCTTGGTATTTTTCAAGCTTCTTATGGTCCTTCTCCTTTGTGTTGCTGTCACTTAGGATAGCTGCATCACTACTTCTGTTCTCCGTTTGTCCACCACCACAATGTTGGGTTGGTTAGCCATCAGCTTGGTCATTCTCCACCACCTTTGGAGGTGTCTTCCATTTTGACCTCGGGACTCTCAGCCCATAATACTCAGCACAGATGTTCCCTAACACAATGCCAGCCACTTGGTTATGGTGCTCCATGTACACCGTACCTGCCTGCAGCTTACACCCTGCTGTTATGTACTGGACTGTGTCAGGGACAGCCTGCACCTGGGCTCCTGTCTGGTGTGGTAGACCATGGTCTCTATTGACCTTATGCTCACCTCTCTGCTGTCCTTCAGACCAGCTTTTTCTAGCAACTGGTATGATTTCTCCATATCTATTCTATTTCTATTTGGCTTCCATGATGGTTCTCCCTCGTCCCCCTCCTCCTCATCGGTTGTCTTCTGTCTAAGATATTTTCTCACTGATAGGCTATCACTTGGGGCCGTCTTCCTGATGTACTCCTGGATCTTGGTTGTTTCATCCTGGATATTGCCTCTGATGCTCACTAGTTCTAGGCCTCCCTCCTTCCTCTTAGTTTACAATCTCAGAGTGCTGGAGCTTTCTTGTCTTCATATCAAGGGCTTCTATCTCTTCCTTTGGCCAGGTAATTATACAAGTGGGGTATCTGATGACTGGCTGTGCGTATGTGTTGACAGCTCTCATCCTGGTCTTTCCATTCAGCTGACTTTTCAGGACTTGCCTTATTCTATGTAGGTATTTGGCTCTGGCTGACTTTTTTGTGGCCTCTTCATGGTTTCCATTTGCTTGCAGGACTCCAAGGTATTTGTAGCTTTGCCCGATGTTGCCTTCTGGTAATTTAACCACTTCAGTGGTGATCATCTTGCCTCTCTTGGATATCATCTGACCACACTTATCTAGCCTTAATGACATTCCAATGTCATTGCTGTAGATCCTGGTGATGTGGACTAGTGAGTCAATGTCACTCATTCCTGGCATTCAGCTTGATGTCATCCATGTAGAGAAGGTGGCTAATTGTTACTCCAGTTAGAAATCGGTATCCGTAGCAGCTCTTAGTGATGATCTGGCTGAGGGGGTTCAGGCCTATGCAGAACAGCAGCGGGGGCAGAGCAAACTGGATGGTCATTTGTGCCGTCGGCTTTGATTTGGCCTCCGGAGTCCTCTTCCAAGGACCCACTGAGTTCTTGGTGAAGGCTCTTTGTGTCCTGTTGTTGTTGTACAGTTCCAAGCATTCCAGTATATATATGTGGCAATCCAGGCCATGCACAGGTTGGTCTGTCTGATCTTACAGCCCGAGTAAGTGCTTTGTCAACCAGAAGCTGGTGTGTGGTGTTAGTACCAACTCCTTTCTGGGCCCCACTCATGTCTTGATCCATGCACCTACTCATCCTCATGCCTAACAGTAGCTTCCATGTTGTGCAGAAGCAGGTTATTGGCCAGGAGATAGAAGGAATTGCTATCTTCTGGGGGTTCTTTCATGATCAGGACTGTCCGGTCGTGGGTTAACCACTCTGGGTGGGTCCCGGTCAGCAGCTGGTTCATTTGTGCTGTCAGGCTTTTATGGATTGCAGTTAGTTTCTTTAGCCAGTCGGTTTGGATCATATCAAAGCCTGGCCTGCTTCTGGGAGGCTGCTGTGGTTTGCTCTCAGATCCACTAGCCACTGAGCACTGGCATAGTGTGGTGCCCCTTCTCCCATATGCTTTTCCAGTATTGTTCAGTCTCCGCCCTTGGGGACTCTGTTCTATTACCCTACCACTGGGAGTAGACGTTGCATGGGACTGTGGAGAACATCCTGTTTAATTACCTTACTTCTGCTTCTACCTCTTCAGACAGGTAGCCAGAGCTGCAAGTCTTTGTTTGGCAGTCTCCAGTGCCTCAGCTATGGAGAATGGTGTACTTCTGAGGTTGTTCTTTCTAAGCACCTTTTTGTATCTCAGATAGCTGGCTAAGTTCTCTCCGTGTTGACTTGGTCTTGGCCTTCCAGCCTCCTTTTCCATGAAGAATACTGCTCCCTACTACTGTTCATATTTTAGCCAAGGATATATATCAGCTGTAATTCATACAGGCGATGATTACAAGATTATGAAATTTACATTTCTTATGGTGTCTGTCTGTCTAAAAATGTTAACTCGGAAAATAGTTTTTAAAAATTTGGTGCTGTGAGATTGGTAAAATGAACTACAACTAGGTGTGTACATAACTGTAGTTGCGATGGATATCATTTTAAAAGGTCTCTGTGGACAGATAGAGGGAATGTCAATGGAGGAAAGAAACAGAGGATGAGTTGGAAAGAAGAGAAATGTCATATGGATGAGATTGAAGCAGTTGAAGGCAGCTGGATTCAATCAGACCATGGCATGAGAGACGGGAAAGAAGAGGGTGATTAAAAACGAGAAAAAAGTCTTTAAACCTGGCATATGACTGTATGTGTCAGATTTACTGTCAGTCTTTGACGGCATGCGTTTTCTGTATGATTCTCAGTTCACTAGATATTCTGTTTCTTACTAAAATAGTGGGCCCAGAGACAAACCTAAATAAACTACACACAGTGCTAAGGGAGTCCCAGTTTGTGTACAGTACATTTATCTCAGTCACAGTATTTGTGGATAATTTGAAATAAATTGAGACCTGATTCATGCCATGATTTTTGAAACTCTAAGACACTTATTCAGACGAGACATAGCAAGGTTTTGTTATTAAGATTGTGTTACGAATCAGATTCATAGGAAGCCGCGTGTATTCGTTATGTTCTGAATGGCTAGATAATTGTTTTGGAAAAAGGTTTTTATAGCACCTTCCTCTGAAATTCAAACGGAGATGGATGTTCAAAATATTCAAATATGGCTGATAGTGTCATCATATATCTTAAATAAGATGTGTTGTAAGGTTGGTAGTAATGTGAAATAAATGTGATGCTGTGTGACAACAAATGAAATAACCGCATAAACAAAAACACAATATCCATATTTCCACACTTCCACAAAAACAGAAATGTGATATTACCACCCCTCTGTGCTGCTGATGTGCATCTGCCTAAAGATGATGAAATCATTATTGTGTGCATGTGTGTGTGTGTGCGTGTGTGGGGGTGTGCTGCTATCCAATCTGGATCCGTGGACGCACACGTGCACAGGCCTCTCTCCTCCAATTCACCTCTATTACTAGCTATAATCCCATTTCACACTCTATCGATCCCCAAAACTGTTGTTCACCGGAACCAGCAGCAAACACTGGCATTTCTCCCCATCATTTCACCACCATTGTTCTTTATTACACAAAGAAGCCCCCCCCCCACCCCCCTTTTGTCTCAGAGCAAACTCAGCCCCGCTGAAATATGAATTATAAATGTATGGCTAATAAAAGAGAAGGGGGGGGGGGGGGGACTGGAGAGAGATAGAGATGGAGAGAAGTGGTTGGTAGAAACATCAGAGAAAATGACTCCTTTACAAGAGTCTATTGATCAGTTTCTATCAAAGGGGGATGTCAGACATGAGATTACCTGGCAGTTTGAGCATTAGGTGCCGTGTGTTATAGCCCCGGGCCCTTGTACCGCTGCCAGAGGATTGTAAATAAAGCGGAGAGGAGAGAGAGCAAGAGGGGAGTGTGTTGGGGTGTGTGTGTGTGTGTGACTTTTCGATTCTACGTGTGTTTGTGTGTGTGTTTTTGTGTGTGTTGGTGTGTGTTGCTCTTTGTCTTTGTGAATGTTTGCTGTTGTGTGCATACGATCTGTTTTTTTTTTTGTTGTTGTTTTTTTCTCGTGGTGTATTTCTGTGCATGACAGTGTGCGGCTGTGTGCCTGCACCTTTTGGCTTATACCCAAAAGCAGTGTTGCAAGGCCATGAAACTTCAGAAAGAGAGAGAGGGAGTCTTGGGAGGCTTTGGGACGTCTCTCGGGAGCAGCTTAGCCCGCTACGAATCCCCCAACAAAGCCAAAGGAAGCCCCTATGAAGCCTTATGAAGCTTTTATGAGGGCCAGGCCGGGCCCAGCCCAGCCCCAACCACTGGTTCAGGGTTAGCCGGGTTCTCGTCCCTCTCATGTTAAAGGTTAGCTGTGAGAGCGGGGTAATCTGACTGCAGATCTGTGATTATAAACTGATGCTGTATGATGGGCTTTGAAGTTCGTATGAAGGCATTCAGAGGGAGAGATCGAAGGAGAGAGTTAGATTATGAACTAATGTCATACTTTAAGTTGTGAAGCCAGTATAAAAGGGTCAAGAAAGGGGGAGACCAAAGATCTTATGTCTCATTTCCACTGCAGGATTGGGCTCGACTGGTCCCAGGTCCCTTCTCTATTTAGTTTTCCACTGTGGATATTACCCCCTCAGTGAAGGCGGGACATTCAACTGATCGCCATAGCGATATTGCATGAAACTGTCAATGTGACACTCCCCAAGTCCTTCCATCAGCAACCAAACAGAGGATCGTCTGTACTTTGTCAATTTGATATGTATAGTTGTGTGAGCTGCCATTTAAAAATAAAAAATAAAAAAATCTGCCTCAAATGAATACAAATAATTCACCTTGGCCAGATTAACGGTAACTCAAAATTAGAGAGTTTGTTCAGGCTGTTATGTCATTGAAGTGACTCTTGACATTTGGCATTGTTTTAACTAAAAAACTAAAATCTGTTCAACTCGCTTGGAACTCTAACAGAGCTGGTACAACAAAAGGAAACTAAAAGAGCAAGTCGAGTTGAGTAAAGCCGTACGCTGCTAAGCAGTGAACATGCAGCATTCGATTGTCATAACTTAACTCATGAAACCAGCTGTAAAAGGCCACAAGCCTCAGAATATGGACTACTGTTCTAGTTAAGTTAATTAGAAGAATTTATTGTTGGGAAATCCACAAAACTCTGCAGAATATCATTTAATGTGGAAAATGCATGCAGTGTCTGGTCATTAAACCAACCTAAATATACCACACATCTTATCTGTTTGTCTAAAGTAAACTCCTGGTGTATGTCAGTGTGTGTGCAGCTTTCTAATTGTGCGTGTTTTTGTCTTTCTATGACTTTAATATAGAAAGCTATGAGTCTTTTCAATTAATTTTCTGTGTGTGCATGTGTGTGTGTGTATGTGTGTGTGTGTGTGTGTGTGTGTGTGTGTGTGTGTGTGTGTGTGTGTGTGTGTGTGTGTGTGTGTGTGTGTGTGTGTGTGTGTGTGTGTGTGTGTGCCTTTGCCTGTGTGTGTTTGGGTGCAAATAGAAGCGTTTGTGTAAACGGTCAGTCTGTGCAGCTAATTGCTCTCTCTGTGGCCTCCCCTGGTGGGAGGTGTCACTGAGGTCACCTCAACACTAATGCCTTGAATGCGAATTTGATCCCCAACTCAAGTTTTCATATCTCTGCTTTATTGATTATTGAGATTCATAACAAACTTTCACCTTGAGATTCCGTGAAATAGCCAAGGCAGGTGGCGCAATGCATGCACATACACACATTAATAAAAGTGTTTGTGCATCGTTAAATATTTAGCAATTCCAGTTGCCGCTTCAATTTTCCTAGGGCTTCAGTTTAAACAGTTTGGATGCTGCAAAAATCATAAATTAATCATGCTTTTATTAAATGTAGATTTTCTTTTCTCTTTTTCCTCTTGTCTGGTATTGTTTTTTTTAGCTTCGCCCTGTTCAGCCTGCCCCACCACTACCATCACAGTGTGGTGCGTGGCCCTCAAAGCATTACAGCAATACACTAAACATTTCTTTATTTCTATTTCACACACTTGTATCCACATGCATGCCCACAGAGTCAAGGTCCGTCCTGTAAATATTCAACACACACAAACACACACATACTCAGGAGTGCACACACCTCTACATATTCAGCGCACCCACCTTCTCAATATTCACTAGCCTTGGCCACCGATGGCTGACAGTTTATGTTATATTCAATGAATACTGAATGTAGTGAAAAGGTTTTAAGAGCTATGAAGAAACATTGACTCACAAAACAGGATACAGAACAAAAAAAGAAGGATGGGGGTTGATGGGGGGGGGGATCCTAAATTTTAAATTCAAACTGAAAAGGGCCTGAATAAGCAAACCTAACCAAGGAACCGCTCAATGTGCTAAACTACTAAGTGTAGGACAATGGGGTTTTATTGCATGTAGACGGAGGAAACGGCTGAAAAGGGAATGTGATTGAGGGGACGCAGTCAGGAGCATGGGCTCCGGCGACTTGCTCAAGGTAAAGAGTGCCATCTATTGACGGAAGCGGGGAGCGCTCCTTTTGTCTCTCAACAAAAGGGCCGTTGCCTCGTCTAAGTACGAGCAGTGCAATACTTTCACTTCTACCCTATCTGCCTCTGCCTTTATGCTTTGAAGGCGGCTCGCCGTTCATATTTCCCCACTCATGCTGAACTCGATGAGAATCAATAATCATGTATTCATGTTTTGTGAATCATTCTATTAACCTGGACCATTGAAATACTGTACACACACACAAACATACACATTTATTCTTTCTTTAACCAAAAAAAACAAACAAAAAATAATATCTCAATTGGAAAATGTGTTTTTCTCGGTTATATGTCCATTTTGAATGACTCTAATGAATCTTAAGCAACAGCGTCTGAAGTGAACTGTTGCTCTTTATCTCACACCTTTCTGCCTCTGTCTGTCCTCTCTCTCTCCCCCCTGCTCAGTGGAGGAGTTGGCAGCCCGTGCAGAGGAGGCGCGGCGGATGGAGGGGTGCCTGAATGAGGGGAAGCTAGCAGAGGGGAAAATAAGGTAAGAAGGGAAAGAGGGAGAGAGGGAAAGAAGCTTCCTCTCTTATCCCATTTCCCATGGTCCCCTGTGTAAACTCGGTAATCAAAAACATTTAGCTTCTTTACGTGCGGCGTACAGTAGGCTGTATAACTGAACATGTGTTGAACAGAACAGCCCTAAGCTCTAAATACTTGCATTGTTTAAGAGAGTCTACGAAGCGGAACGCCTGACTTTCTCGTCTTATCATACATTACTTCTGAAGATTTGGAAATCCCAACTGAAAAAATTGACCGACCGTTTCTGCCCTGTTTGTGTGGAGCGAGTCCAACCGAAATATCAAAGCGTGTATTGATGGGACACGGTAGGTAAGCAGATGTTAGGTCGCGGAGTTCAGAGTTCAGAGGCGAGACCCCCGGGTGACCCCGGCGTGTCACCAGAGCTGCGGTGATGACATCAGCGAGCATGTATCACCCAGTGGAGCGTGTGTTTGTGCGCGTCTGTTTGCGCGCTCATAGTTGTGGTTGTGGCTTTGGCTCCGACGTGACCTCACTGCAACGGTCTCCTATAGGGAGTTTCATGGTTAAGTTGAGCCGTGGAACATTTTCATCTTCAACCGACAATTTCCCGGCGTGGAGACTTTATAGGTTACACTCTGAATGATTACGTTTTATTGCTTTAAACCAATTTTAGGTAGTGAATGGTAAAACAATCGCTGTGTCTGCATATTATATCCATTTGCAGAATCATGCTGTTTACTGTTAACCCAGTATTATCTAATAACTGCAAAGACATGAAAGGTTTTTAAGCAACAACACCATGCTAATGGCTTCCATCTGTGCTGTGGGAAATCCCCTCCTTTCTCCACAGGATGCCTCCTCTCTTTCTTTCCTTTCTCTCTCCCACTCTGTTCATCCTATCATGTGTTCTCTCTGTGGACCAATCTATCAGGCATTTTCTTTCCTTTTTGTTTTTGGCCGCTCTGCTTCAGCCTCTACTACCACGACTTACTCCAGTCATACCAGTGCTGAGAACATTGAGTAAATGAATCTGTGTGTGGAGACAGATGGTTAGCTATAATTTATACATTTTTAGAATGTATATATAAATTATTGTTTTAATCATTTGAAAAGTGAATTATTATTTTAGATGGACTGAGCTTTTATCTTTCGATTAAATATTTAAAAAATACCAATTTGAGCCGAACTGAATTCCTCCATGTGATTTGCACAAATGACATTGGATTCTGGGAAACTGTGATGAACAGTTTTCACAGTTTTATGACATTGAATAAATGAAATTATTAGATTTATGGCCAGATTAATCCATAATAAAAAACTGTTGTTACAGTGTAAAAAAAAGTGTAATCTAGTAACTTGTGATTGATCAATATTTTTGATAGTCAATGGAATAAATCATTAACTGAAAAAAAAATAATCATGATGTATCGAGGGAGAGGGGTCCGTATTGAACTGTGAATTATTTCTTTGCATTTTTTTGCATTTGTCAATTTAACACAAATGCCAATAAAAAGGAATGTGGTTAAATGCTGACGTTGTGGTCTTTCACTGCACAGTCATTCTTGTTTTAAGTGTAAAATCTATAACATACTAACTTCGGTTCACTGTCCCAAAACTTTTGCTTGTAAAAAGCCCAAATATTTGTATTATTCATCAACTTGTAATTTTTCATCTTTATATGTGCCGTTAGAGGTACGGGTCACGAGTGGGGGTTGGTTTGTTTGGGTCCGTGTGTGCGGTGCACGGGGAAGGTTGGTGGGGGTGTTGAGGCTCGCTGAGCGGCCGGAGCGAGGCTGTGGAGGGACGTTTGTGGAAATGGTAATCATTTGTCGTATTGATCTCGCTGTAGCCAGGGCAGCTGGCACACACAACCTCCCTCGCACACGTGTACACACACACACACACACACACACACACACACACTTGCAGACACTAACTGACTCACATACACACAGACGCACAGTTGCGTGGCAGGAATAGACCCCCTCATATTGATCCCCTTCACATTCCCTTAGCTCGGCTGCCACACACACACACACACACTCTCTCTCACACACACACACACACACACACACACACACATACTGGGCCTATGATTTTCACTCCCACAGATGTGGATTTTCAAGAAACTTTGTATTGAAATTAAATACTTTAAATGTGTTTCTCTTTAAAAAAAAATTCAAAGTAATAATGAATGTGTAAAATGTGAAAGTTTAGTCTAAAAAAATGCATCTATGATAACGGGGTGACTAAAATGTAGTGGCTGTGCTTTTATTAATCAACCTGATTCTAATACAGTGACAAGCGTAATTGTGTTGTGTGTGCAGGTCAGTGGCTGTGAGGCTGGAGACGGAGGTGGCAGAGCTCAGGAGGAATCTTCAGCAGGCTGTCGATCACAAAGTCGAGGCGGAGCGAGCGAAACGGGAGGCAGGGGAGCAGGTAAACAAATGCACAGCAGAACCCTGAGTGACACAGGATGCAGATCATTTGGATTGTTTGTTGAAATTGACTCAGAGCGCAACGCCGGTGAGGTGTTTGTCTCTCTGAAAGCTATACTAATTTATATAATTTAGATGTAATCACCTAATCCCTCTGCCAGTTAGCTAATTGATTTCTGTAGGTGACCTCTACTTGTACTTGCATGGATGGGCTAATGAATAATTGTACCAGGTCTTCTGTATTCCATAAACATACTAATACACATGTGAAGTTTTCCTCTCCTCTCCTCTCCTCCCATGCCCTCCAAGGTCTTCCTCTCCTCCCCCCCCCCCCCCTTACCTTTTTGATGATTAGTGGCATATATCCGGTGCTAGAGCCCGGATTATCTTGTCCAAGAGAAGGAGGGGTGTATGCGGGACCTAAACCTGGCAAGGTGATTTGGAGCGTTAATTCCTGGGTGTAATATTCCCTGATATTCCCTAATGTTCTGGCTGGGAGCGGAGGGGGAGGGCGTCTCAGGGGAGCGCGGTTGTCAGAGCTGAGCTGCCGATGTACAAAGGCAGAATGGATAATTAAGGGTAAAGCCAGTACGGGGAACTGATGTTCATTTAGATTCGACAAACTTTGAATTCCATCCTAAGCTTCCGTGCACAGAAGTGCTCTCTTGGATCTTGATTTTACATTTTGTTTCGTATCCGTACTCCTTTTTCTTTCTCCCTTTGCCGCCGTTTCTTTATTTTTATCTCTGCGTTCTCCTGTTCTCTGTGCTTCTCTTTTCTCACTCTTTCTTTTCATACACGTTTCCCTGTCTCTCCGCTTCTTTCTCTTTCACTCGCTCTTCCTCACCGTACTCTTTTTTTCACTCTCTCCTTGTGAATAATGCAGCCCACATAGCACAGTTCTCCTTTTTTCTCTTAACATGAGTGCACCAGGTTTTGGTGTTGGACAATAGTGATTGCCCAGGGCCAGTAAGACACTGACTTAGGCCAGTTGATTGGTCAGTCAGTAGCCAAGCCAGTGCTCATGATGACTTCTTAATCTATTTCTCAACTGTTGAAGATCCTTTCATCTCTGCCTTTGCTGCGTGACCGGCCCTTTCTCTGTTGTGCAATTTGTGATCAAACATACTGCAGGACATGTCAGAGTTAGTCACATATCTGTCAAGACTTGCATGAAGACGACATGGCAATAGTTATTAGTGTATGAAATATCAAGTATAAAGTAAAGGTCTTTTTGCATTTAAAGTAACAGTTTCCGCTGAAAGGGGGGGGTTACAATGCCACAATATGAATAAGCATATATTTATTTCCAATATGGATATATATAACTATATGGCAAGAATATATATGTAAAATAATCTACTATATGTTCAAAACAATGAACTGTGTTCCACAGTTTCGCCCAGCCTCACACTAACACATCTGAATCGTTTCTGATTATTGTACTATTTTCTTAGGTAAATAGTTTCATATTTTGACAAATATGTTTTCTTTCTGGCCAATAGTTAAGTGAGAAGATAGACACCACTCTCATGCTTAGTAGCAGCTTAGTTTAACACAAAGACTGGAAACAGGCGGAAACTGCTATCCTGATTCTCTCAGGATTCTCTGGATATTATGTGAGTTTTTTTTTTTTTTTTCTTCAGCAGAAAAACGCATCTCAGGCTATCGGCTCGGCTAAAACCAAGCCTTAGTATGTTACCAGGTAAGTATGTTACGTATGTTATGTAGCCTTAGTATGTTACCAGGTAACATACTAAGGCTCACATTTGGGCCTTAGTATGTTACCGGCCACATTTGGGCCTTGTCATGGCTCTGACATCCATAGAGAATGTGTCTCTATTTGAAAAAGAGAATCTGCAGATTAATTCCATATCTGACATGTTATACGCTACTAAGGTTAGTCCCACGACGAGATGATTAAATAACTGTAAGGGAGCCGGGACGGTCAATTGTGTGAGTTTCAACTCTTCGTTGTTTGGGAGGGGAGATGGAGAAACACCTCGCTGAGATCTGCACTCTACTTGAGTGCATTGTTTTTTTTTTGGCAAGAAATGTAATATATTCAATTGTTTGAAGCAGCTGGCGAGGGAATGCTGACCTGTTTAACTTGGTCTAAACATCTTACAGTACATGTAAAACTACTCACGCCAAGGTTTTTGCCATATTTAAATTAAAACAATGATTTACTGATGATTTCAATTGTGGGTTTTTGGCAAATAATCTCCATATATACTGTATATATGACAATAACAACAAGTAAAATATAACAATAAGTCTTTTTTGACGGATTAAACTGACTTTAGGACAGTTGAAATTATTTTTCCACATTTCCCAGGATGGAAAAAAAAAGTCTGGAGCCTTGCTGTCACTTATAGTTGTACAAAACTCTGAATCGTTTTGCATGCTTGCTGCCTTCTATCATTTCAACAACAGATGAGCTTTTCAATGAATTTGACTCCAAACAGTGTTTAAACACCAGTGTGATGGCCCTTCTGACTATGACTCCTTCATTAGGTCCCAATCTCTGTTATTGACCAGCAGAAGATGAATTATCCGCTGGTGAAAAAAATCAAAGGGTTTGAAATGGTAAATGGTACACTACAGTGGCCTATAGAGGAAATCTATATTACAAATTGCCTCGGTGCACAGTAGCTGAACCTCAGATAGCTCTGTCTTTCTGTGTGTGTGTGTGTGTGTGTGTGTGTGTGTGTGCAGTGTTTTATATGCGTGTGTACGTGATTTGTGTATTACATACAAAGTCTTATTTGTTTTTTTCCAGTTTTCTGTTTTCTGTCTCTCTTCTGATATGAAGAAAGGGATTCATGTGATATCTGCCAGTCAATTTTGGCCGCTCAGCATGCATGCAGATACACACACACACACACACACACACACACACACACACACACACACACACACACACACACACACACACCTCACTTGATCCTGTCCCCCTGCATGAGTCCAGTTCAAATATGAGTCGTGGTAAACATGAGGCATGTTTTTAACTGATCACATCACCCCTATCTCGTCTTTCCCTTTTCCTTACTCTCTGCCACACACACAAACACACACACACACACACACATTAGTGTAGTCATTAGTGTGTTTACCTCAACTTCTCTTAGCATGGAGTCAAACATTTTAAAGAGCGTTAATGAGAATTTGCAGGGAAGTTTTCAGATAGCAGAAGTTTATGTGCGTGTTTCCATCCCCATAAACTTTTTACAACTATTGATGTCATCCTATAGACGTACAATTAGACAGTAGCTTTTAATCATTCCAAGTCAGTGGGGTGCCTGCCTAGTGATTAGAGAGACGAGGCCCGGTCGCCGCTTTAGTATCCTTGAGCAAGACGTACTGAATCACAAAAAGCTCCGAGGAGCAGTTTTACTCGGCGCTGCAGTCGGACATGGAGGTGGGCAGAGCCAGAATGTAATTCGCTCCAGGTTTTTCCCCTATTTCCTTCAGCACTCCAGCAGTGATAGACAGTGATTTAGCTTCCTAACGTTGCTGTTATCTAATCATTTTTTGACACACTTGCAGGTGTCAAACACGGATACGATTTTTATTTTGAGATGTGGCTGTGCGGGTGAACCCACACGTGTGTAGTATTTTCATTGTGGTGATGCTAGAGAGAGTTTGTCTCTGGAACGGTGTTATCCGTTCATTGATCTCACTCATTATACCTGATAGAAGCCACCAGCCTGGCCTAATTAGCTTAGAATGACCCGCACTGTATCACCGCTTTCTACACCCACACACACACACACACACACACACACACACACACACACACAGGACAGACAAATGAAGCTCATTTGTTTAGTTGATGAATAAAGAGAAGTGGTCCAATTCTCTGACTGTTTAACCATGGAATGGCCTTCATGCAGGTGTGTGCGTGTGTGTGTGTCCTTGTGTCCCATCACCCTCAAACACAGCTCATTAAGCCACAGTCGTGTAATACATCTGTGGGATGGGACAGACGGTACAGCACACACCGTGTTGTCTCCATAACTTTCTGTGTCGCGCTGAGTGGTCACACTGCCTCTCTCAACCAAAGAACGCCGTCTGTCCGTGTTTCTGTGCAGGGATGGATATTTAAGGGATTTTTCTCACCCTTATTATTTTCATATCCTCCAATCATGCTTACTCGAGGTGGCCAATAGGGGATCCGATCGCCATCAGGCGTCTAAACGCAGCTTTGAAATAATAGAAGCTTTAAGCTCTTTGCAAGAAATACAGTTAAAGTTACATGAATAAACATTTATAAGAGTGTGAACTTTTTATTAAAAAACGATCTATTTGAGAGCAACGTTTCCTCTATTCAAATATGTAATTAATATATATATATAATACAGCTCCCTTTAAAAGTCTGTGCTTAGTGCAACGTTTTCACAGTGTCATGTTCCGTTTAACCTTCGTCTATTATCTTATCTTTAATATGAAAGTCCACATCATATACATACCCAGGGGTGTAACGAATAGTTTGAAGCTTCATTCATAACGATGACATTCAAGTTGTTGAAATTACTATCTCATAGAAACATTGCCTGCGATGGTCGACCTTCTCTTCCACAGCTCTGTAACTCTCCCTCACACACCCACGCACAGCCAGCAATTATTACATTCAATGTATTGAAAAAAGATTGATGGAATAATTTACATAACCCACATTGTGTTTTGATCGAACAAAGAATGGCTGCTTCAATGTGAAGGTTATCTGTTGGTGTTTAGCCTTTCCAAATCATTGTCTTGTGCTTGCTTCAGAAAGGCACTCATCTGTACGGGAAAGTCTGGCAGCAGTCCAACTTTATTAACCTACATAAACCACAAAATCACAGGAGGGCATAGATTCTAGTGATCACCAACATGTTTGTCAGTTAAGAATCCTCTTCCGCATCAGATTAAAACGATTATCATCCCTTCAGTCGCCGTTATATGATCCAATTGTTGAATGAATGGCACAAGTTTATCTGTCATTCTCAGCTCACGTATTATATGATTAAAAGTGTAATAGAAGAAGTTTTAGGGGGAAAACACAGATAAATAAAACCTTTTGGTCTCCAATGCTTAAACTCTGTTTTCACCTTGTTAGTTTTACAAGAAACTGGGGCAAATTCATATCAGTTTGTCAAAGTTGAGACTCTTCACTGTCTTGTAACTGTGTTTGTGACCTTGGTGAAAGAAACTTGTTTAACGAGTCAAAATGAGTCTTTACAAATCACAAATGCCACTCATCCAACAGCTTCTTATTTATAAAAGTAAGTAAGTGCCATGATTGTAATTACTCAAGGCTAGAGATTCAATCGTCTCACCTCAACTGCAAGGTTTTCCCTCCTAAAAATCCTCTTCACAGAATCCAAAAGAGCTATATAATACCACCCTATTCAAAGTCACAATTGGTCTCAAACCAAAGAATGAAAACTAGCAAGCTAAAATTGATATGATTAATAGCATCAAAATTGAAACCTATGAAAGTAGGTTTTTTTTTTAATTGAACAGTTAACAGCAGCATACTTTTTTTTAAAATACAAGTGAATAGTTCACTTGCTCATTGATAACCCAGCATTGCTGGATGAGGTTTTGGCTGATTCACTGTATCTGTAAAGTAAAATGAGGGCCTCTAAAAAGAAATTGGCCTTGGCACTTTTTTTGTGTGTGCAGAAATTGTTTCCTGCAAATCAATAATGTAAGAGAAAATAATAAATAAATGGCTCCCACCGCTATACATTATTTTTATTTTCCAACATGTTATTAAGGCGCTGAAAAAATAACAACAGGCAGTGTTTTTCCCAAATCTCGCTGCATCAGCTCATCACTAAACAATACAGCAACAATAAAAACCTAAAATTGTTCTTTTGTGCTGCTCCTGTCAGCTAAGCAGCGTCGCAGGTCGGTCACCTGGACAACTAAACACTGGAAGGTCTGCCCAATGGGAATCCCTCACATCCAGGACACATTTATGTCTTTCTATTGTTGGAGGCTAAGAAATGTAGCAGCCGTGGAAGCTGCACGACGCTATTTGCATCTCTTCTGCAACCTAATTCGAATGAATGCATAATCTTCGTACTATGAAATCTGAATTTGACAATGTTTGAAATGGTGCTGACACAAGAAATACCTTTTTACCTCACATTAATACATTTTTAAAGTTATTTTACTACCAAACCTCCCCTTACAGAAACTTGAAGAAAGTTCTCAAAAGTTAAACATTATCTACAACAAACGTCCTTGCAAGAAATATAATGCAATAATAAATACCTAAATTCTGTTTAAAATTGGCAATATTATGATTTAATATGGAAACTTAACTATTTGAAAAAAATATTTACTGGATGGGGGGACTGCATCGAGCTGGGAAGTGGGTGAGAAACTTCCACCAAGCCTGGTAATGTAGTTACACCCGTGCAGGCGGGATGCAAAATAGGGGACTTCAATAATGGCAGCCACTGATAAACAACCCAGCAGCATGCGTAGGAGAGTTTGTGATGAAAGGAGTCGGGGAACAGAGTGAGGCCATGCGGCAGCAGACGAAGGTAATTAAAGAAGCCATCATCAGCATCATTAATATGCTAGATCTGCTGTGGCCCACTGACTAGTCTAATGGAGAACATGTCATCATCGTCACCATTAGGGAGAGTGGGGACACATAAACATACGCACACATGGTCTTAATGTTGGGTCACGCCATGATTATCACCATTAAGCCTAGAGTGAGAAGACCTGCTTAGGGAACCTCATTCTCTCCATGCACCACCGTACCAGCACATGCACACATACAGTGTACACACACACGCACACACACACGCCTGTAGATCTTTAATTCAGACCCTGTGAGTGATAAGTATGCATATTTAAGTGATGTCAGGCCTGTTGGGTCTTTTAATTAGACAGAATGAATGAATGTTTTATAAAAAACGTGTTTAACAATAAATGTGTTCATTAATTTGATGAGAGGATGTGCTCTGATGAGCTGAGTGGAACGGAGTAATGGCTCGTATTCAGCTCTGGCGGTTTGATGGTGATGGAAGCAACAACCAGACTGTCTGTTTCTGATTCCCATCCCAAGCCCCAAACTTCATATTCCTCTCTTTTATGGCAAAAAAGTTAACTTTGAATGATGTTTATCCCGCGACCTTGGACAGCTCCGTCTGTTTTAGTGAAAATACACTTTTGTCCCGGACAGCTAATGTGCAATGTGATACTAGTCCACAGCACCACGGAGAATAGAAAAGACGGAAAATCCATTAAAGACCCAACAATGTTTGGCTTTGTGGTTTGTCATGAAAAAAGTTCATTCAGACGCAAAAGATCTGAAAAAGATTGCACAAATTCCATCTGGTTTTCTATTGTCAACGGGAAAGTGTGCGCTGTGGACGGGACAACTCTGGCTTATTTCGAGAGAGTAAGCCATCAAAATGATAAATACTGTTGCGGCAGCTGATCCCAAATCCTTCACCAGGTGGTCAACTCTGGTTCTCCAGCACAGAGCTGAAAGGAACAGTAGTGTCGCCCAACTTGGTTATGTGCGCGTCCCAAATGCATTCTGTTGCCCCTTTTAGCCCCCCATCATCTGCTAAAATATTTGTGCAACAAAACCAATCTAAATGTTAAGCAGGTGTGCTACTTTACTCCTCCCCCTGCTTGCAATTGCACCTCCATTGTGGCTTTTTCTGTAAATGTCGGCCCCTCTCTCTCTCTCTCTCTCACACACACACACCCTTTCGCTGCCTCCCTTGACACCGGTGGAAACAGAGTGATGGCGCGTAATTTAGTTCTAATCACAATATCAGACTTGTGCTGCGATTTACATCCCTCCGCCCGCCGAGCCAGTCAGACGGTCAGGAGGGAGATGTTAATGTGAGACCACAGGTAATTACTGTCATTACGCCACACATCCCGCCGGTGTGTGCCGTCTGCTCGGACGCATTGTGAGCGTTGGCTGCGTTTTGAGCTTTTGATGGTTTAATTACTGCTGGGGTATTAACGTGTGGGTCCAGGTCCGGCAGCGGGACTTCCTTCACATGAAGACGTGTCCGTCCACAATATGTATTCCATCGTCGATAAATGTAATTACAATCGATGCCCTGACTGTGTTTGCGTTTCAGAATTGAATGACTTGCTTTGATGTAATTTCATCATTCCCTCTGTTTTTCTTCATTGCTTTGCGAGAGAAAAATGCAGGTCGCCCTCCCTTGATCTGATTGTAATTAAAACTGTAATTCTTCATCATTGATGATCATCTTCACAACGTCCTTTCATATCTAAGGCGGCCTATTCATTTGTGTGGTTGAAGGATCATTCCTTTCTCAAACTGTGCCTTCATTATCTCACATCATTGTGGCCCGGGTTTTATGTTTCTCTGACCGGACTTTACTTACAATCACCTCTGACACACCACGTCATCAAACCTGCTGGCGTGCACATACTTGCTTTGTATTGCAGTACATTGCAATACTCCCACATGCTAACTGCAGCATGAGGTGTCTCATCTCTTTGTTACATTTAACTCAGGTTTTTCCAGATAAACATCAACAGGAAACATTTTTGGCATATTTTTGGGAGTCACCACACACACACATGCACACAGCAGTTGATATTTTTGGGTTAATCATATGACATTTTGGGATTCTTAAATCATGGCTCACATTTTGGAAACTTTTTTTTTTTTTCATGTTTGCCCAAGTCTTTGTGGGAGGATAGTATGGTATATCAAGGTGTTTCCATGGCGATAAGGGTAATGTGTCAGGGTCCCAATAGTTTAGGCCTGGAAAGGTCCTGACTGATAAGCAGAATGAAAAAGTCAGCAGTTTGGCCAGTGCCATCCCATCCCTGTTTTCACCCTTTACCAGTCTCTTCTCTCCAATCTCTTCTTCAGTCTGCGTCTGCTCCCCCCCCATCCTCCGTCTTCCCCCCTTTGCACCTGCTTAATACCTCACCCTGCTTTTATACCTGTCTGTAAATGCCCCCATTATTCTCCATTACCTAGTTCATTTCTCTTGTGTTGCCATTAGGCTCTATTTTTGACTTTTATTCTCACCCTGTCATTGCTTCCCATCTATTAGAGCCTCACTTACCCCACCTCGTTTTTTTTCTTCTATTTCACACCTTTAAGAGTGTGAGAGATACTTATACCCATCTATGTGAAAACCCAGTGTTAGAAGTTATTACTTCCCCTAATCGGTAAAAATCTGGTTTAGGTTTGTGTGGCAGTGTAGTGGTTAGCAGCCATCTGTGTGCAGTCTCCAAGTTCTCCCCGTGAATGTGTGGGTTCTCTCCGGATTCTCCAGGTTCCTCCCACAGTCCAAAGACATGCACGTTAGGTTAATCTATGACTTTTAATCGCTCATGTGAATGGATCGCTCTGGGTGTCAGCCCTGTGATGGACTGACGACGACCACTCTGCCCCCCCAGACTCCTCACAGCATAAGTGGTTACAGCTAATGGACGGACGGACATCTGGTTCAACTAAAGTACATAAAAATCACAAGCAATAAATGTTGGTCTTCTAGTTCCCTTCATGAATCCAGTCAGAGAATAGATGTTTTTCTAAAATTAGGGAAATAACCGAGTCGAGGGAAAATAACACAAAAAAAATATACTTATTGTAAGTTGTTGCATGACAGCTGAGCTGACGTTGTGATAATATTTGTCTGTGTATTGTAGGTGGACACACTCCGGTCGGAGATGGAGGGGATGCGGTCTGACAATGCAAACCTTCGCCATGAGAGCCAGCTTGTCATGATTAATGTCAACCGTTGGATAACTGAACAAAAGTACGACCACAGTTACCCTGTGATTGCCTGCCCTGACCACTGAATGAGTGTCGTTTTTTGGTAGGTTACATTTTGAAAGTCTTCCTTCTCCTTTCAGGACTTCCAACGAGAACCTCTCCGCCCAGATGAAGGCCCAAAACAAGGTGCTGCTCGTCGTCACTGAAGAGAAAGAGTGAGTGTGTATCATGCTTGTGTGATGGCCTTTCTGTGTGTGTGTCTTAATCTTGTTTCGGTATGATCGTTTGCTAAAGATGGCTAACCGCTAGGCTTGCAAACTAGGTCACCGTTCCCACCAAAGGACTTTTGCCATTGTGTTGCATGTGAGTTTTATCATATCGTATGTGTTTGTGTATGCTCGCACCTGACAGTCATTCTGCATATCTGCGTCATCATGACTCACACACACACACACACACACACACACACAAACACACACACACACACACACACACAGGCTTGACATATTCATATTCCCCCCCGCGGTGTTTCCCTCAACGCCGCCCAGCAGCGCCACAGAGGTCTCAGTCTGCTTTTTCCTCTTATTCTCTCTTAACTCACACGGTATGTGTGTGTGTGTGTGTGTGTGTGTGTGTGTGTGTGTGTGTGTTGTTTTTGTGTTTTTGTTGTGGTAACCTGTAGCAGTGCTCTCTACACCTGAAAAACAACTGCCTGCACTGAAACCAACGGATTTGTCGATGGATGGGGAATAAATCTGCACGTTATGTCGTGATTAACTAAAGTGTCCACCGTGCTCTCTACCTGCTAGCCTACATGAATTATGAATAGAAGTATAAAGAGCAATTTGCATTATATCAAAACATTTTGAATCTATTTATTTTGGACTTAAAGTGGCAGTCCGTAACATTTCCATCTATTTAATGCTTTTAAGTTACTGTAGCCCCCCTAGCTGTCCTTAAGCTATTAATCTTGAGGTGCGCTCTGATATTCCTTTGTAAGCGAGAGATCTCTCTCTCTTCTGTTAATTAATGCACTAAATGTAATTACAAATCTTACTCTCAAATCTTATCGACTGCCACTTTAAATGCTCATATTTTTATGTTTCAAAGAATAGGTCGAGCCATCACAAGTGGATTCAGTTGTATTATAAACATAACACTATTTATTAGACCACACATGAAATATGACTATTCTGACATGTTCATACTCAAGGGGATCATCTAAGTCTGTGCTCTCCTTTTTCCCTGTCTACAGTAGTGGGAAGATCTAATTGTTCATTATTGTTGAATAGCATAAAACAAGTAGCCCAACTCACGCGCACACACACACACACACACACACACACACACACACATCAGCCAAGTAAGAGCAGAATACATCTTCCTTATACCCTCCCAGAAATGTGATATTTCTACTGCTCCTCCCATCAAATTAAACTGTTTCATGCTTCTGATGTGTAGTATAGTAGTACAATAAATACCTGAATAACAACACATTTTAATGGTTTTGGCTACAGAGAGTCGGTGGCATCACAAAATACTGAAATGACTAGCCACAGGGGTTAGTGATAAATGTCTGTAGGAATATAGTGTTTCATTATAATGGGTCATGATACGTGTGTGTGTGTGTGTGTGTGTGTGTGTGTGTGTCAGAGATAATGCCTGAACTGCTAGTTAAAGGCTGTTCTGGAAGCAGAGAAAAACACCGACTCCATCGTCGTTGTGTGGCAGAATATTTTGTCTGCCGTGTTAACAAGAGTCTCTTGATGATAGTGGGTGACTCTCTCTCTCTCTCTCTCTCTCTCTCTCTCTCTCTCTGCCTCTGCCATGTGTGTTTCTCTGTTTAACTTTGCATCTCCCTGCCTTCGTCAGACATCTTCAGTGCGCTAATGACACATTGAAGGCGGAGGTAAAGCGACTGAACGAGGTGGCAGATGAGAAGGAGAGAGACACGGAACGCTTCAAGGTGAACAAGTGCAAAAGTGGAAACGCAATGAAATGCAAGGAGAGAGAGAGCGAGAGAGAGAGAGAGAGAGAGAGCGAGAGAGACAGCAAGAGAGAGCGAGAGAGAGAGAGCGTCAGAGCGTCGATCACAAACAGGTTTGTTTTTCATTTTATAATTGTTTGCAGGCCCAGATCCGAGACCAGGGCATCCAGCGAGACGAGAGAACGTGAGTCATCGCTGTGTGTGTGTGTGTGTGTGTGTGTGTGTGAGAGAGAGAACACATATGAGCGTGCATTTGTGTGCCACCACCAGCTGATCAGAGTTCACATCCAACAAAAGCGTTGCCCACCACGTTTCACTCTTTCACACACAATCTAGCCGAACAAAGCTGATGATGTTAATAACAGCAGTGCCAAGTTGTGAATGAAACACCCCCGTGGGCCGAGCAACCTGTGTTTCCCCATGTGTGAATACATGTATGCATTTAATGTATGTGTATGTGTGTGTGTGTGTGTGTGTGTGTGTGTGTGTGTGTGTGTCTCTTCTTCTATCTGAATCCGTTATTCATGCTGGGCCTTTAACAATGATTACACTCCAATCAAGGGCCCATCCTCTCCTGCTTGCCACCCCCATGGCTGTCAAATAGCAATCATCAATAGAGAGGAGATATATTTGTTATGTTCATTACGGCAATTAAAATGAATGTGTCACAGATGGGATTGGGTGTGGGATGGAAGTGAGAGTGTGTGTGTGTGTGTGTGTGTGTGTGTGTTTGTGGGGGGCACCTGCCTGCAGCAGTCCTCCCCTTACTCCCAGTGTGACCCCCTGAGGTCTCCCTCATTAACAACCCCCCCCCCCCCCCCTCACACCTCCCACCCTTCACCCACCCCACCCCGTTTTTTTACACACATGCACAGGCTCATGTTGCAACCCTCCCCTAACGAACCACCAGGCTCTGTTTCCAAAACGGATCAGATTTGTTTTGACTGGAGTCGGTTTCCATTGCTATTCAAAGCTGTCAGTCATTTTAATGATATCATTAAGGGGCCGCGACAGAAAGATGAATCGCTTTTCTTTGTCTTTCCCTCATAATTGCGAATGAGCTAGTGAGAGAGGGGGAGACGGAGCGAGAGAGGCAGTTCATATGGATGTATGCATAAGAGGGGTTTTTGATTGAGCGAATATAATAACATGGAATGAGATAAAAACAGTGAATGAAAGCCTCTTCCATAGTGTCTCCTCATCCATTTCTCTTTTATTTATTCTGAGGGTTCCTAATTTATTTCATTTCATTATTGTACCCCCCCCCCCTCCTCCCACACACACACACCTACCTGAAATGCCTTATGTATGAAAAATCATACATCCATAAGGCAACAGATGTGTCATGATATTTGCATGGTTGCCATATACATTGAGTGTCTAAATCTCATTACCGGTGGCAAAAGGGGGATATCTTCTGTGTCGCTCCACCGTCACTATCACTGGCAGCAATCAACGCGACGTGGAAGGTTTTGTCATTAGGTATGCCTTTATTAAAGAAATGTATTGTGATTGCGTGGCCTTCTGTTCCACAGCAGCTGACGAGTCACGGCTTCACATGGTTAAAGCAGGTTCGTACCAATAAAGCCAAACGGAGGGGTGAGGGAATGGAGAAGATATACATTTAGATTGACAAAAGAATCAGGCCCTGTTCTTTTAGACACATAATAAGAGCATATTACAAAATTCAGGGATGGAGTTGTGGAGATGCTGGTTGTTCTGAAAGACAAGTAAGTCTTATTAGCTAAAAGAATAAACCTGTTCAACAGTTTAGTAGTGGTCTTGGTTCTGTAGGATCATGTTGTTCAATGTGACTGCAAGAGGAGCTACGTTTCCCTTCTGTCCCTCCTGAAGCGTTAAATGTGAAGAGTGAGAATAAAGCACCGACAACAGCCCTTACAACGCAAAAAACTGCATCTGTGCGACAAAGCAATGTACTACTGTAGGTGCGTTGTGAAATCTCAAAGGCATGTAATGCAGAGCGGAGATCACTGCGTTTCTCAACCAAAACGACACTCCAGTCCCAAATGTATTAAACGATCCGTTCACATTTCACCTCAAATGGTCTGAAATAATGTCTGGAAACCTTAAAATGACAGTGCACATAGACATGCACTAAGTGGTGGAAGCAGGGATTGATGTGTTTTGCTGTGACTGTCTGACACAACCCGTATGGGGGGGGGGGGGCTCATAAAGCATCAGGCTCCGTCGGTCGCACCATTAACAATGTGCTTCCAATTAAGAGCACCCAGTGATCACAGCGGAGGATGTGTACAAACACAGAGGACCAAAGTGACGGAGAAACGGGGAGAGAGGAGATAAGAAGGCAGAGTGTGGGAGAAGACAGTCAAGTCTTGCATTAAATTTGAGATGAGAGCAGTAAATAAGAAAGATGAGAGCGCGATTGGAGCGACGACGGGGCCAAGTAGTTTATTGCCTGGTTTAGAGAGCATGGCAGCTTGGCTGTGACTCTAATGACTGTAATTATACACACACTGATTGGGTTAGGCCGCTAATTACACACACCCATGTTTGCGTGTAAACACGGGAACACATGTTTACACAGTCGACTCACATCGGCTGCATAAATCTCACGCCAGTCGTCTCGGCGGCGGGGATGTTTCATGATCTGCTGAAGACCACATTACCATGTAAGGAAGGAGTTTAAATCATGGGAGGAATCTGTGGAAATGTGGCGCTTTGGATTTTATGCTTGCTCTTAAAGTTTATGCCCCCCCCCCTTTGCAGCAGCAATGAAAACTCATCTTATAAAAGGCATTTACAATTTCAAACATCAAAGAAAATGTCTGCATCTCTTCTTATTAATGTTCTTTGTATCATCATTATGGTGTGAAATTAAAAGATTTGAAAGGGTCAGTTGCAATTATGTTCAGTTTGTGAAGGTCAGTTTCAGGAAATTAGGTTTCTTGGGGGGAAAATTATAAAATATATATAATATATTATAATTTGTTATTATTATTATGGTATTACCTAGTTTTATTCAGTGTTTTAGCCTCTTGGTTGAGGTTTACTATGGATGGGTACAAAAACATGAGAGCTGAATTGTCCCACTCATTAATCTCATAAACTTTTCAGACAAAAACGTCAGTTCACATATTAGCATCTCCCTCAAGTGTCTCCAGAGATCTTAAATGATTTAAGTTATCGCTAATAAGGAAGTGTGTGTGTGTGTGTGTGTGTGTCAGCTCAACCACATCCGCAGGAACAATAATGCCATTTATTAGCGTTCCGATGAGCGCGGCCGTCTTCTCAACTGAAGCAAAGCGAGACCGTCTTTCCATCCACTGCTCTGATAGAATATCCCGGCTCGCTCTTTTACAAGAAAATTAACATTGGGGAGGTACAGTGGTACTTTAATGGGCTAAGAAGTCTTCAATAAAGTATTTAGAAGGTTTTTTCCGAATGCTAACTGGACAGGTTCACTGGGGCATGAAAGAAACAGCGTAAAGCGGGGGCAGCAGGCTCTTCAGCCCGCACAGAGCACCATTATCCACCGTCATTAATTTAATAGACATTCCTTAGTCGGCCCTGGGTCTGGAGATAGCAGACCCCAACATTTGTTTGTCATTTCCCAAAACGTTTTTAATAAACAGTTAAAATCTTCAATGGCTTCTTGTACTCCTAATGTTCCCTGGCTGCGGTTGTGTTCGTTTTGTTTTTGTGTTCCTCCCGGTTTTATATGCACTTTCATATATCATTTAATGATTTCTCAAACTCATTAGCTCGCCCATCTCCGAGTTTAGCAATAAGTTATAATGAAGATAATGTACGGCAACTTCTTATGGCCCATATTTTCAGGGCATTTGATTGAAACCGGTTTGTCTCATTGTGCAAAAATACTGGAGCTCTAAAGTTAACCATGACAGGAGAAGTATATACTTAATATGCTCTTTACGGTGAACTACATGAGCCAGTTTCAAGCTGCAGCTGGAAAATGAAGTTTTTATTAATATTCTGCAGGTAGTAAGATCTACCGTAAAGGCGTCAAAGTGAATTCCCTCTTTGTTTGTGTGCATACGCTTGTGTTACAGCATGGAAAAGCAGAATTGTGTGGCTCTAAACCTCAGCAAGATCCAGGACATGCAGACTAGACTGCGAAGCAACCTGAGGCCATCGGAATGCTAAATCAACAAGTACGACACACACACACACACACACACACACACACACACACACCCATACCAGGTCCTGACAGTCCTTTTACCCGACAGATACAAACACACACCCACACGCCAGCCCACCTGCTGTTGAGCTCACACAGAAGAGGAAGCTTTCATGCGTCCAACTTCAAACACACGCGCGCACTTACACCAGACACGCACAGACATCCATTTCCTCTTCCTACGATAAAAGTGAAAAGTCGGCAGCGTGGCGGGGAGGGGGGACAAAACGTATCGGGGAAAAAGCAGTGACGTTTCTTTCCACTGGTAAATGATTTCCCTTTCATGAAACTGAGAGAGGGATGTATATCAATACAGCCGTGCTGATCTCTCCGTGACAGCATAGGGAAATGGCCTGCTGTGATGAAACAATGTGAGGGGAAAAACACAGAGGAATATTCTGAAGAAAGAAGCTGACATTTATTTTTTTTTTAACTGTGTTGAACTTCACAAGAGTCAACAAATCACCAAAGGAGAGACAAATCAAAAGTCCTCCTCAGCCCCCTCAGTTCTCCAGAACTCCAGGGCCAGGGGAACGGCTCACCCGACTTTTGTTAGTCTACGGAACGGCCCGCTGATTGACGGGATACGACAAAAGCTGGTACTTGTTGAAGTTTTAATGTAGCAGTTTTTGTTGGGGGTTTTTTTTCCAGCGAAAAAAAAAAAAAAAAGCAAATGGGTTTAGCTACATGAGGCAGAGGAAGGTGGAGCGGAAGACGAGGAAGAGGCCGACAGGGAGGAAGAGAGAGGTGTTGTTTAACAGGTCAGGTGTGTAATAGCACGTCTTAATCTCCAGTGTGAATCATTACACACATCGATCCAACACGGACGTCCTACACACACACACACGGGGAAGGATAGGCAGTTCATTTACACAAGGCTATTGCCTTCACTGTCCACTGGACACACTCGCACTTGAACTCGCACACAGACGTCGGCGAGGAAGCCGAGTGGTGCGTCTCAGTGTGTATGTGAAAGCTTATAAATCAGGTCCGTGTCTCTTCTTTGGATCGGTCTCATTTACCCATAGTCACAAACTGGCTTAGTGCTGATGCTTTTTCCCCCACTCGCCCACAGGCAACACATTAACCCCAGCTACACAACGCGCACGCACACATGATTTACATCCGACTGTCAGGCGGATTTCATGCAAACTTTTGAAATGTCACACAAAATTAGATTTGAGTTAAGTGATTTTTTTTACCCCCCCATCAATTGTGATGAAGATGAACATCAGAGGAGAAAAAAAAAACCTGAAGTTCTTTCAAGGCTTGATTAGCAGCAGGCGAGCTGCAGTATTGTGCTTTAGTGTCAGCTAATGTCCAGGGTTGTTTCATGCAAAGATGGAAACGTGAGGTAATATTCCGGTCGCCCCTCCGGTACAAGCAGCTGCAGGGAATGCTGAATCGTATTCCCAAGTTTCAAAATCTTCTTTTTTTAATGTTGATAATCCCACACCAGCAGAGCCCAAAAAAAATACAGTTTCTGCATACGAAAATTAATGTATTCAGTTTGCTGTCTCTATTCAGCTTTTCTAGCTCAGTAATTTTCATAATTTGTATTAAAATACTTGAATTGAAATGAAAAAGTGCAAACACACTCATCCACCAGCAATCCCCCCCCCCCCTGCCTCCATGTTTCTTTGTCCCCCACTTACACACATCCTTGTCATCCAAACATATGCCCACCAGTTCACCGCAATATGTGAAGGTTGAGGAGACAAGCTGTGATTTTTAATTTCACCCCCCCCTCTTTGCAATTAGGAAAAGCATCCAGAGCAACCAAAGACGAGGAAAATTAAACAGGTCTCCTTGAATATGCGGTTAATTATAAATGTCAACCTCAGTTTTTTTCATCTTGAAATTCTATTGCTTTTGGCATAACATGAAATGAACAGGTTGTAGGATGTTTGCCCGTTGAAGATAGTAAATACGGTTCAAGTTCTCGGGATAGTTTTGATGTACAGTATTGACGTGTCGTTGGCTCTTCGAGGGTTAAGCCTAAAACCTTGGTATTTCTAGTTATGAGATGTAATATATTTGCTCTGATGTAGCCCATTCAACATGTGTGTGTGTGTGTGTGTGTGTGTGTGCGTGTCTGGAAGGGTAATGTTAGCAGAACCATCCGGAAATGTGTCTGTCTCATCTCCGTTTGTGTCCATCCCCCAACACACACAAACACATGCACACACACACATGGCCAGACATGTCGATGTGACATCATTCTTGAACCACAGCACACACACACACACACACACACACGCTGAAAAACAGATGTGGATGAGTGCAACTGTCATTACCCGACTTGTCTCTTTGTCTCTCCATCCTTTAATTCCTTATTTTCCTTGGTCATAGCTAAAAATACATTATTTCAAATCTTTAATTCTCTTTTATCTACAATTTTCAGTCTGGCACATTTTGCATATCATTACCATGCTGTACAACAAATGTAAACGCCATTTCTTTATTGCTTTTATTTCTTTCCTTTTTTTTTGTTTTTGCATTAACAGCCACTTTTTAACTCTTCCCTGCCCTTACCCAAATGTCCCTGTCAAAAAAATAATACACCCTCAATTGAGCTGGTCTGTAATTGTGTTTCAGGGAGCCCAATCATGTTCTGACGACGTGTGATTTGTTTTGTGTCACGGATGATTTTGTGTCAAATCGACCTATAATGATCGCTCAAATCAGTTGTTTTCATGTCGAAATTTACACCGTCTCATGACTCCCACTTGCAACCATTTCAAACTGTGAAGACAACACTCTCCCGAAGCCCCCCCCCCCCCCCCTCGCAATTTTCCACTCGCATTTCTGTTTCAACAGGCATGAAAGTAACTGTGAAAGATGAATTAAGCACATAATGGGATGTCAGCTACTTCATCAACTTGATAGCTGTTGACTTTTTGATGGTTGATATTTATCGGTAACTTCAAATTAAGTTCTGCAATTTGGTTGATTGAACCAAACAAGTGTGATGTTTAAGCTTCCTTCGATCTTCACCAAGATTCGCCCCTCAGTCTGTTCCGGGATCACACAGGAGGGTCGTTCAAAACAATTTTATACTAGTATAAATAGTTTGTACTCTCTTTTTTGTACATGCCTGCCTCTGTGAATACATCTCTTTCTCTCTCTCTCCAGTTAAACTCCCTCAGCAGGGAGAATAAGCGGTTGCGTCGGCAGCTGGAGGAGGAGAGGACCATGCGTAGACAAGTGGAGCGCCTGCTCCCTCCTCTTCCCACCTTCCAGCAGGGATCCTCCGTCCACCTCCCCCTCTCCCTCAGTGCCCACCTGACTCCTCCCCCCACCTCCTTACCCTCGTCCCCTGAGCCCGGACACAGCGCCAGGGGACACTAATGGAAGTCTAACCTGAACCGAGCTGAGCTGAGCTGAGCTGAGCTAGAGGGACCTGGTGAGTCCCAGGATCTGGGTGAAGCGTTCTGGATCAGGCCTACTGCCTCTCTGAAAGAAGCTTGGTCTGGGAAGACGAGCAATGGATCTGAACAAATGAAGCCCCCTGAAGACTTTGACCTGTCATGACTCTTTGACCTCCAGCTCCACACCGGGGAGTGTACTCAGTATGAGGTTAATGTCCTGCAGGTCAAAGTCAAGTCCCAGGGTGCTTTTTGCCTGAGGGTGGGCTCCAGAACCAGCGAATGATGGAATTCCCTCAAATCATCAAAAATCAACTCAAAAGTATCTCTACTGCCACGAAGAGATTTATTCCAAGAACATGTTCACATTTTATTTTTTTTTAATAGATTGAGACATTTAACATAAAACCAAGCGATCGCATCTTGAAAATGCTCTGTGTAGCGGCAGCTTGTAACATTAGCGATTACTTCTTCAAATAATGATCTTGTTTTGCAAGAAAACTGTGGCACGAAGCACTAAAATATATTCTTTCTGCAGTTATTTGAATAATCTGACAGTACTGATGAACTATAATCAATTTAATTCAACTTAAATAGGCAAATAAACTAAAACGGAACAAGTGACTAACTGCAAATATCGTTGATGAATGTGTCTCACGCGTGGCGAGGAGCCGTGCGTGGGATAAATGAGGGACGGCACATCATCAGTATCCACCGGCGTAGCTCAGGTGTTGATGCGGACGGCTGTAACACAGTCTCTGATTACGCTGCAGCTGTGAGCCATATGTCCCACGTCTGCTGCAGCCAATGCAGCCTTATGTCTTTATGTGTCCGTCTCTTTTCAAGTGCCTGCGGGTGAGTGTGTGATTGAGCATGTTAGATGTATTATATTTTCTTTTAGACTTAAAATATATATATATTTATTGATTTCTCTCTGTCGCTGTGTCCAAGCCGCCGTGTTGTAAAGAAAGGGCAAATAAAAACAGATACATTCGTCAGCAGCCGTACATTTCTTCAGATTTTTATTTCATCTGTCAATATGCCGTATAAATGCAGTTTTAACATTGCATAATTAGGCTTTTTTTTCACTTAATGATTTGATTTGCAAAGAAGCTGGAGCACTGGTAACCAGCAAAACCATTAATTCAATCATCTTCAATGTGGTTTTGAAGCGACGATGGCTGCACACTCGCACCATGTTGACCTCCTGTCTCTCCACGAGCATCTACAGGTGACTCTTTGTCTATGTTTACAAGAGCACTGGTTCACATGGACAGGAAGCATGCAAATACCTGAACTCAAACAGAAGGAGCGCTATTATGTTGTGATAATGAGAATCCTAGGAGAAAAAAGCAGGTCTCAGACCTCAATTGGCTTCCTCATCTTCGCCATTCATTGTCTCCCTCCACCTATCCCCCATACTCCCCCTGTCTTCCAACCCCCCTTTTTTTTTTCATCCTTCATTGGTTCTGTACATACATGGCTGTCGTAGAGCCGGTCAGGATGTCGTACATTTTAATGATTGTGAGTAGAACTGCGTGTCCTTGTTAGCTTGGTTTTCCTCATTTGCCATGTCACACTCAAAAATACCCTTCTTTTATGTGCAAACACACATGCGTGCACCCACTCACACGTACGCACACATGTATATCCTTTCACCGAAGCACACACACACACACACACATTTACGCAAACGGCGCAGTCATTAAAAATGAAACCACAGGCTTTTTTTGAAAACTCCCAGGACTGAGGGAAAAAGTCAGCGGCGCAGCGGTGAAAAGAGTCCCCCTGGAAACAATGAGGAGAATGATCATTTGTTGTTCTTGAAAACCCGGTGAGGTTTCACAGAGGTTAAGCTTCCCTTTGATGTGTTTTTAACTCGTTTCAGCTCTGCGGAGGGATTAGTCAGCCTCTCGCACACACACACAAACACAAAAGCACACGTTCGCACACACACGAGGCACATACGGGCTCTTAATTTCCACACCGTGAGCTCTTCTCTCACAAAGGCGGAAAGGCACAGAAACAGGCTCCTATCCTAACCTAATTTCATCAAATGAGAGTGGGTGGCACTTCGCTGCTGTATGTGTGGTCCTTTGGAAAGCTGTGGTAAACCAGCAAAATATTGCAAGTCAGTGCTTTTCTTTTTATCCCAAATTAGCGTTGGGGCTGTTTGTGAGCGGTGTGGCTCCTCGACCACGAGAGAGACGGAGAAAGAGAGACAGGGACGCTGTTGATCATCACGGCGCTCATTACAGTGTTTACCAGGCATTAATTCATCCCTGTTTCAAGATACAAATCGGATGCTTTCGCCTTTTGTGTGCGTGTGTGTGTGTGTGTGTGTGTGTGTGTGTGTGTGTGTGTGTGTGTGTGTGTGTGTGTGTGTGTATGTGTGCGTGTGTGTTATCAGATCCACTCTGGGCTTCCCTGTAGGTCTCTGTGTGGTTGCCCATGCTAATAGTCACACAAATAGCTGATGTTTCACAGCCCATGCCCATAAGCTCCTAGGGGTGTTTGTTTTACCCAACTTGGAGAACCAAATGGGTGGAGATAGAGGCCTTTTTATATTTGTTATATCACATCACTTAAAATTAGATATAAGATTCATGAAAGTGATTCAAATGAAGCAAGTATGTTTAATTCTTTAACAGAGTTTATTTGTTGTAGTTGAACTTAAAGTTGTTCTTGATTGTAGAAACAGTTAGAATTCATATAAAGTCTGCTGCTTTGGCTCTGTGTCGGTGGACATAAAATGCAGCCGTTTAAGCTTCCAGAGAAAGAGAGACAAAGAATCTCCCTTCGGCTAAATATTTTATACATACATACATTGCAATATCACGACAACCTACATATCCAACACCTGGCAGACACATTGTCTTTGTCATGTGAAAAATGCTTCAGCTGGGAACAGCCTAGTATTCTGTCACTGTTGCGGTGACTTTTAGTGGAAGTGGTTCTGTCACAGCACAAACAGAAAGTGACAGAACAGCAAGAGAGGGTGAGAAAGAAAGAAAACTGACAGGAGTGTCGGCAACATGTCTCTCTAAAAGTTAGGTCACTCAAAAAAAATAGACATAACAAAGGAGTTATTCAAACAAAAAAGGTGGGCTTTTGTTACGTGGTTACTTTTTATAGACCATGCAGCTACACTATAGCAGAACGCTGACATTCTGTTGTGGATTTAAGCTATAGGCAGAGATTCATTTTCACACTGACAAACGTTTCACACAATTATCTTCAGTTTGTATTTAATTTTTTCAGATATTAAACAATGATCCTACATATCAATCCCCATATCGATATTTTCAAAAATAAACTCCCCCTCAGTCATTCATTCACATATTTTGCATTTCCATGCCTTGCCTTCCCAGCAGCTTCCAATGCTGCAAAAAACGGTTACTGCTTCCACATCATGATTCCCTTCATGTGCAGAATATCCATCATTATATCTGATACAGTTATAAACAGGCAGCATGTACTGAGCTGTGGAAAAGATGCAGTATTAAAAAGAGAAAGCATCCAAATGGATATAAAAAAAGGGTAGATTTGTATTCAACAGCTACAATAATCTCTTATAAAAACCCAACTTTGCATAAACGTGTAATAGTGCATTACCTACTTTTAAACAACCATAGTTTACATTGTTGTATTATACAAAATAAGACCACAAACATAAACCCCACAAAAAGCTGTAAAGTTAAATATCCCAGAGGAGGACGTGAACTGGCCATAACCAGCTACTTATTTGAAGCTCATTCTTAATAATGAGTTTAGAAAAATATGAGTTGAGAAAAATAAAATAAAAGTGAAGAGATATTTTCTCATTGGTAGTCGCACAGCTCTCTTGCTTCTATTGTATACTATTGTATTGGATGTTTGTACACAGCATATTGTCCAAGTACAACTGTGATTGGCTGCAAAATGAGAACATAATGCTTCTGCCTATTGATCAGATCAGTCTTGTTAATTGCAGCATCCACTACTGTATTTGGCACCCAACATTGTGGACAGTGCATCTTTTTGTCATTTTATGTGCCTAGCTTCGTAGAACAGACACCTATAAAATAAAATAAAATAAAAACATGCAAAATGCAAAGAATGGAAACGTTTGGAAAAGGATTGAGCCAAGGGGAGAGTTCAGAGATGAAAAGTTGGGACTAAGATAGCCTAAAGTTTGATGTAACAGTGCCATAAATGAGTCTGAAGCTGATAATATGTGATGCTGATCCCTGTAGGGATTCACAGGTTTCAGTAGAGAAGCCTGAACCCAGATGCTGACAATGCTAACAATGTTTGGCGAGGATGTTCAGTCGGTCAACAAAGTTGTCAGTTGATATTAAAAAGTATTAAAATCATGTTTGCAGCTTCATCCAAATGCACTTCGGAGTTCTGTGAAAAACAGTTAAATCTCAGTAAAAGCTGAAAAAAATCAGACTTTTTAAATGTGTGTTAGTGAGCAACATAACGGTATCACTGCGAAGAACTAGCAGCAACAAATCCCTGCACTAAATAGAGAGCAATTCAAACAATAACCCCATAAAAAACATATAAAAGTGATACGATGCGAAAAAAAACATGGCTTCGAAGGCCAGAGACTGCTTCTCTGAACGCCACGTTAAACTTTGAGTCATACAGTTGATTCTGTCAACAGTCAAAGCTGTGCCTTCCCCCCCCATATTAAAACATATTTAATAATAACCATTCTATTAGATGTGCCTTTGAAAAACTATGTTCACTCTCATTGCCTGGAGAAATGGCTCTTAAAATCTTACATTTAGCTCACAAATCGTCATAAACGTATCGTCCATTAAAGTGGTTCCGAAAGTAAATTATGAAAACAGCATTTTATTGTTATTGAAGGATTATACAACACTAGCAGCCTTTTATAGTAAATGTCAGTCAGTCTTACTGAGGATAAAAGGTCCTACCTTCCATCACAAATATTGTTCATTTTAATGCTTTATGGAGTACGGTAGCAAACAGGAGACATATGACATAGTTCTGGGTCCATTTTCTTCTCTTAATGGGTAAATTGACCATCAGTCCAACTTCTCACGGAAAGTTGATGTGTTCCCTCAAGGGGTAAAGGAAGAGCTAAGAGGAAATGGTACAGTTTGAGACAGTAGGAAACCTAGAGGGGAAACGAGAATACGAGCCAATTTGAAGGAGAGTAAAAGAGTTTAGTGCTGTAGAGAAACAGGACAGGAAGTCATGAAGTGGTGTGAGAGGGATGCATGGGGTAAAGGGCTGAAAAAGGCGTTGCTGGAGATTTAGGGAATACGTTTGGGACTAAAAGAGGGGAGTGAGGTATGGATGCAGAGGAAGACCGGCAAAGGAACGAAGGGAAAGTGACTGCAGCGTGTGATTTAGAGAGTATACGATTTCGGGAAAGGTGGTGCGATGGAAAAGAAAAGGGAAAGGTGAGAGAAGCACGTGACGCGGCAGAATGAGGGAGACGCTGGAGATTTAGCGAGTGGAAAGATGGGTGGGAAAAAAAAAGCAGAATGAGAGGAAGAAAGAATGAGAGAGGAGTGGGAGATTTAGGGTATATATGGTAGAGAGAGCGCCAAAGAAGAGCATAGTGTCCTTATCGGCCTGCTCCAGAAAGCTTGCTCCCTAATGGGGCCGGTGTGAAGGGGAAATGAGGACTAGGCCTGATGCTACCTGATTAGCCATCGACTCAAACACACATCAAAAGTGGGGAGGGGAAGGAACGCAGGGTGTGTGTGTGTGTGTGTGTGTGTGCATGTGGTTGTGGGCTGAAGGTGAGTCACCATCACCTCATTCAGCAGGACCACAAATAAAAACCGCTCTCACTGTCCACACACACACACACATACGCAGACACATGGCCATTTTCTTCAACCTTGAAAGGGAAAGCTGCTCTGAATAAGGAGATCCTCTGAATGGGGGTACGGAGGGGGAAGGAGTGTGTGGTGGTGGTGGGGGGGGGGGGGGGGGGGGGTAAATAGACAAAAAAAAAGGAGGCTGGGAGGCGGGGATACGGTGAAAAAAAAGGGAGGGTGCAGGGAGGAAGGAGAGAGAAGGGGAGGGAGACATCAAAAAGAGTCATCATGCTCCATATTAGCGAAATAATGAAATTTGCCTTTTAGCTAATGACATCTCGGGACAGCTCTGTTACTTTTCACATAAATTACAGCGGGCCCAACTGCATCTCTCACTCGCTACCTCGGCACAAAGCCATGCACACAACACACACACACACACACACATAAACGTGTGGACACAAGCAAAACACACACACACACACACATCCAGGGGAGCGATCAGCGGCGACTGGTCGGTGTCCCTGATTGAAATTCAACACTCTCAGAGACCTATACCCTTTTCCTATTCCACACCCTGAATTCATTACTGTCACACACACTTCCACACCTCTAATCATATTCATCATACTCCCACCTCTCTCCCTAAATTTCTGTCCAAGGGAGCCCCAATATGGCTGCTGATGACCTTCATTAGTCTCCCCCCTTTCTCTTCCACGTTCCACCGACTGTATTGGGTTTTTCATCTCCCTCACACTGTGTGATCACAGACGTTTTTTTTTTTTTTTCTGGTCTTCCTCTTATTTTTCTGACACACACACACTAATGCTTTTTATTCCATGTCTCTCTTTTTCTCATGTTTTCTTTCATGCGCCGTTTCCTGTGCCTTTTGCTTCTGTTTCTCCCCCCCCTTTTTTTTTTAATCCCGTCACTCTTTTCTCATTACTCCCTCTCTCTGTTTCATTAGCATACAGAGTAAGAAGATGGCGCTGGGGGTAATCTGCGCGCGAGTCGGCGGTGACAAAATGGAGGGCGTCATCAGAGGTCGCGGCGGCTGTCATCAACCCGCCAAACCTCGCCGCTGATGTCTGCCTGTCACACACTCCCGCTCGCGGAAAGCATCACACATATTCGCGGCGCACGGGGAGGGGGATGAAGGGAACCTGTTTCCGTAATCAGGTGTGACACATCACGGTGTAAATGCTGCGATCTCACCTGACAGCCGCGTACACACGTACACACACACGCGATGTCTGCGTTGCGGACCGTCGCGACGGAAAGCGACATTGACAGGTATCCCAGTACGTTCTGAAAATGCACAGAACGGCTTTTAAACACAGACCCGATCGCTTTGTTTGGGGTTTCTTGCAGTGGTTGAATTTATTTAAAAGGATGTAGATGGAGATGAACTTTGATTTGTTTTAAGCTTTTTTTCCGCTAACAGTAACATCATTTATGGAATTTAGTGAGGTCATTGTGACTAACAATCTGTCTTCCTTTAAAGGCACATATTTGCACATTGTAGGTATGATGGCTTCTGTTTCTGCCTCTCATAGTTTGAGAGACCTGTATCAGCATAATACTACCATGACAACATATAAAATGGCGAACTAACTACGTTTCTACCTTCTTCAGCCTTTATGACGCGACTTAAGCTAACAGGCTAAGCGAACAGACACTGTAACAATCATGAGACAACGGTACTAAATGCTAAAATGTTGAAGAGTACCGCAAATCAGCTAACTGCTCTCACACTGATGCACAGCAACATCTGATTCATGTTTGCTAACATTAGCTATGCTAGTAGCTAGTACAGTACAGCAGCAGGACTCCTGAGCGTATTGCATTAGGGAAGTTTGTTTTATTGCTTATGAATGTAACTTTTTTTACGTATTTAATACAGAGTAATTGTAATTTGTAAGAGAAAGACCTTAAACGTCAGGATTCTCAAAAGCATTACACAGGCTAACGCTCCTGATTTAGCATGAGGCTGGAAAGAAGCATGAAGAGACGACATCACGTCAAAAAATTCATACATCCAGACATACGTTTTTAAGCAGAATAATACATGACTGCAATTTGATTCGACTGCCTTTTTAAATGATCAAAGCCACCCGAGTGTTTCACCATCTGACCTTCACAGATACCTTGATTTTCATTTAAAAATCTCCCTCACCGAGGGAGCTGCTGCACTGTAATGCGACAGTCGTGTGTGTTGATCAGTTGGCGACAAGGGATCGCGTTGGGGTTAAGAGAATGAGAGCGTTGAAGAGAAGGAAGGACAGAGACGCTGTACAAGGGGGTGAAAGAGAGAGAAGTGGGAAAGGAGGACAAACAGAGAGTGAAGGATGAATTCCCAGGAGGCAGTGTTAAGTTGTATTGGCGTGTGAGCTTGTCACTAATAGTGTCCCTGCCATGGTTATGAGAGCTAGAAATACTTTGGTGCTAATAGACAGATTATGGAAAGAAACGAAGCATGTCCTGAAATCCTCTTAGCAAGACTTTACCTTTTTATTTATTTATTTCCTGCCATATTCCTTTCTTTCCCTCTCTCTCTCTCTCTCTCTCTCTCTCTCTCTCTGTCTCTCTTGCTCTCTCTACCTCGGTGGCCTTGGCATTGTCTCGTGAACGTGTTTCATGTTTTGTTTGACGCTTGGCGGGTAGTGTTGTCTCCCTCTCTCTCCCCCCTCTCTCTCTATCTATCTTTTTCTGTCTCACACGTTTTCAAAAGGCACTTTATTTATTGTCCCGGGGGAGCACTACATTATGCATTAACCTGTTCAATTATGCATTCATTTATGCAGCCGTTGCCTTATGTAAATGCACTTTATGATTAAACAAATTGTTTCGCTGTTTGGCCGTGTGTTCCCCACATTGAGTGTTTGCCAGTGACATCATGCAGCGGCGGCAAGAGACTCCATGTCTGTAGTGTGTATGTGTGAGTCCTATTTGTGCCCTATTAAACTGCTGAAGAGGCCTCAGAGATTGCAAGAACACTCCGTGGGCTTCACAAACTGATACTGAACAGAGAAAGGCGAGGGAATCCTCCGCCGCTGTGTTCGGTGCTCCCTAATCCAGAAGGACACGAAAGATGAAAAAAAATGTCCGATCATAGTGTGTATGCTGGTTTCGGTTACTTCCACTAAAACCACATAGATGATGTATCGTGATACATTAAGATGCATGCTTAGAAACGCATGACTACCTTGCTTATTAAACATTCGAGGAATGTAAAGTGCTTGACAGTCCGTCTGTAGTCACCATCAGCATTTAGTCGGGATCATATATGACTTTGGGTTTTCGCTCTAATTGCAAACATGCACCTTAACCATAAAAGCATGGGAGTTGCTTTGCAGCACAAGTGTCAGAAGTTTTACTTTTCTTGGCTGTGTTTTTGTTAGAGAACAAACAGTGAAATCACCATGGGTACCTCAGCCTGCCAATATTTGTGCTTTCATGAGATCAACTAAGTGGACTTTGTGCCAAAACGTGAAGTTGTTATACCGCATCGATATCACTGTGCTAAACACTCTCATAAGAGCACAGAAACCCCCGAAACAACCGCTAATTTAAAACAAATACCCTTAATAGGCAGTGTTACGGTGTATGCAGAGGCCCTGGACGTCTCCTATTGACTAAAGACCAAGAGAGTCGCTCCAGACATCTTAATCACAGCTATATATAGCCTCTCCCACTATCTGACAAGAGAAATGAGCAGCCGTTTAAGACAGATGAACTGTGTCTGGATGGCGGGTAGACTTATCTAAACCGCGGCCACACCTTTGATCTACTCCAGGATCTCCCATTGGTTTCCATCAGATACAGGCTATCTGATTAACCCACGCCGCTGAGGAATGAGAACTTCTAGAAGAGAAAAGATGAATGGAATATGCATTAAGACACCTTGACTATGCAGTCACTCGATTTTTTTTCACCTTGCTTTCCCACTTTTTTTTGCCGCCATTCCTCAATCATGCGGTTCTACCACTGTGACTGTAACCCCACCTCACCACCAGTGTGCGAGTTATACCACGGTGTCCGGGGGAGCCGGAGCTGGGGGCGGGCGATCATTTTTTTTTTTTTTTTTTTTTTGGAGGGGGGCAAAGTTTAAATGCTGATCCTGTCATTAATAGCAACAGCATATGCCTATTATAAAGAGAAAATCCGTTGCACGCACACCATAGGTCTATGTACAATATTGACATGAAACACCCCGATCGATCATCATCACATCATACATCACATGGGCTATAGCCTATAAGGCTATAGGCTATAGCTGTACACAGAGCCAAACACGCGATAAGAGCAGCCAGCGGCACCAACCATGAACAATATGGCAATAGCCTATTATTTACAATACAGCTAGGGGAGATGCAACGCCACATACGGCCTGCAGGCAGCGCCCCACGCTTCAAGCGCTCCGACGTGCAAGCAGGCAACACTTTTTTCAAGAATCACGAACTAAAAATACAATTTTATTTCTCTTATTTTACACCTTTGAGGGAAAACCATGGCCAAAATATAATTAATTTGGCAATCATATCAATATTTTAGAGCTCCCCCCAAATTTCACAAATCATGTTTCCAGGGGAGCTCAGGTGGCCACCAGGGGAGCCATGGCTCCCCCTGCTCCCCCGTAACTCGCACCCTGCTCACCACCCTCTTCCTCTTTCTCACTCTTCCCTCCTATCTTTCTCCCTTCTCCCCCCCACCCTCCTCCCATCGGTGCGCCCCGCTCTCGCTCCATCTCTCCGTCTCTGGCAGGGTGTGAGTGAGTGATGGAGTTTTAGTGGACCCTGCAAGCGGTCCTGTGGTTTTTCAGTGCCACACATCAGAGGCAGAGCATTAGCCCTCTGCATGCTTCGGGAGTTTGGCTTGGCAGAGCACCAGGCCCTAACTACCTCCTCTCCAGCACTCTGCTGCTGCCAGCGCGGGCCAGACAAACTACCTGAGCCCCAGTCGCAGCGTACAGCGGGATTATTCCGACGTCCCACTGTTTGTATTTATATTCATTAACCTTTATGGGGACGTATGTGTGTTTTTATTGCATTGATATTCTGAGAGTACCCTGACACATAATGAGTTAAAGCAAGTTTATATTGGCTTCTTTGAAGGAAAGTGGGTCCCTATCTGCGTAATATTACAGTAAATCTTCATTATCCAAACCTCAGACTGTACAGACTGAATGGTTGAAGGCACAGGCATAATGAAGAGAATATGCACAGCAATGCAAAGTTGTAATCGGATAATTGTATACATTAATACAAGAAAAAAAGCTACATGGGACCTGAAGCTTAGAGCTACGATCAGAGCTTTGTGAAAAACGTGGTCCTGGTGGAGATACTGGACTGAAGGAAGCGTCAGATATTAAGAAAGGATAACACTCGCGTCGGTGTGGTTTTACATGCTGTGTGTACACACTGGTGTGCAGTATATTTTGTGTATGAAAGCCTTTTCCAACCGCCCGTAGGCCCTTGCAATTTCACGTACAGTAACTGTAATTAAAGACAGATGAACGTTGGTAATCTGGTTTTCGAAACACTGCAGGGTCACGATAGTACGTGCGTGTTGGATAGAACCAAACATAAACATCCATTTATTATTTACCACACATTAGTATGCCGCATGTGGTCCAAACTGCAGCGCTGAGAGTTCTGACATTCCCTCTGATTGCAGCTCGATCTAATGCCGCAGTTATCATAAGGGTTTTATGCAGCAGTGTAACTTTTCTGGCTGTGGACAAGAGGACGTCCACTCTTGCCCTTGGATCGTCGGTCATTAAAACAAACTAGGAGGCTTCTCAGCAGGGGGGCCACATGAAACGGGCCCCTCACCTTTCTCTGTCCTGAGACACATTGTAGAAAAACAGCTTTATTGTGACTGGCGGTCTGATGGAAGTAGGAGGGCGTCAGGAGTCATCACGGTAGACGGATCGCCTCGGGCTGTGCCACACATCGCCCGCGCTGTCTCCGTGCGTGAGCGTGTGTCCGAGCGTGCACGTGGCTTTGTGTGCGATTCTGCAGATGTGCACCGTAGGCACACATCAATACGAAAGCGCAGCTTTAAAGCTAGGGTTTTAATTATGCTACTTTATTAAATAGTAATCACCGGAATGCTACTTTGGCATAATTTATTACATTTCTAATGAAGGACAGAGAAATATGCACACTCCACACATCATGTTCCAGCTAATTCCTGGACATTGCATTTGGCTAATACACATTTGAAACAGCTCTCCGGTGGTGTTGCAGCAGAATAATTTATCAAAACAAATGCCCCCATTTTATGCTGTCCCTCAATTGAATGTGACCAGCACTAAGAGATGCAATACTTAGGCATGCAATATGCATGAAATTATGCTAATGCACAACGCTTGCATTCATTTATATCTACATGTGGACATATGTGTGGTTTTATTACTTAAATCGGCTAAGTGTAGACTCACATTCACAATATATAGAGATAGAAAAGCAGAGCCAGCAACAGCCTTTCCTTGATTGCACTTCATTGGAGTCTAAACATGTATTAAAGTAAAAGACTCATATTGAAGTAAACACACACACACACACACACACACACAAACTTATTTATGTATATAAGAGGAAGCATAATCATTCAAATTCAAACACATATTGGAGATGTATCCATCCCTCCAGCCCTCAAACTTAAACCTGAACTTCACGGAATGATTTTCAGATTTTTCCATCTAAATTATTTTCTCATGTGAATCAATTAAGTATTTCAATATGCAATTTTTCATTTGTAGTCATCTTAATATTTCATAATCCCAATCACCTCCGGCAAGATTTTTTGGCAATGAACCACAAGGTAATTTTAATATTCATATTCATGCGCTTGAATCAATCATTTAGACTGATGCATCACACTTGTTTTAGAATAACAGAAATCTGTATCTGAATACTCGCGCTGATGATTTCCAGTCAGAATCTATGCCTGTGTACTGCTAAATGTTGCACTAAATGGATGTTTAGGGGTCCACACACACACACACACACACACACACACACGTCTATATTACAAACATTCAGTATGCTGGTGACACCTCAGTAGTCGTATGCTGGGCTATATATCTGTGATAATGGTTACTATGCTGATGATCAGAGCTATTTACTTTAAATGGGTCATTATCAGTGGAAGACTCTACCTTGTGATGGTGATGAGGGCTTTGACAGATATATTGCCAAGCGGGAATAGGTGGTGATGATGAGTGTGCTACTATTTGGTGCTTTCATTCTCTCCTTGTGTCTCTCCACCTCATCGTCGCTTCACCTCTTTGTCCTCTGGTTCAATTTTCAAATCACAAGTCAGGAGCAGTCAAGTGCTGCCATTCCGCCGCGCGACGCCGTGTCTCGGAATACTAAGAGAAGACAGTGGGAACGTATTAGTTACACAAAGTCTGTAGCTGTGTTTTTTTTTATTGAATTATGAAGAATTTATGACAGCAATTTGATCTGGTGTATCACTTTCAGCTCGGCTCTTGTTCTGCATGTTTAAGATATAGTGCAGCACTTGAGTATCTGTCTCTTTGGGGAGTTGGCAGGGAGCAAAGCATGCCGTGTGATGCGCCGCTCATCCCAATCACAGCTTTGAGTCTTCAAAGAAAATATGATGACTCAAATTCATATTTGACACGGTAATAATAAAACTACTTAAAACTATAAAGTCTCTCCCAATACCCACATTTTCATAAGCCAGTGTTTATCTCCCCATTTTAATTAGTAAGTGGCATTAATTTCTGCTGTTGCTTTTATCGCCAATCATTTACAAGCACAAGGATGATCATGTTAATATTACCGAATTACGGAATACATTCCCTAGGTTAATTAGGTTGTTCTTTTTAATTAGAATGTAATTATGTGAATTGGTGTCTTTTGAAGGGGGAGAGCAGGCCTGCAGACAGCACAGGCGATGCAGAGTTTCAGCGTGGCTGAGACTGTAGGCAACAGTGCCCTCTAGATGTGAAAAAGATGACTGCATGATGGTTTCTCTCAGCCTTAGAAGGATTGTTTGTGTGAGCGTACAGGGTATGTGTCTATCGTGTTCATGCAAGAGTAATCTTAATATAGTCTGTTTTGGTGTAATAGGCCTTAATGAAAAAACCTCCATTTGAAAAAATGTTCCACAACAGAATGATTCATCAGTGAGTCACAATTATGAACCACTCATAGTTTGGATGGATTTCGGACATACTTATGATTTTGTAGCCTGATTAAATTAATGTTTGGAATGACAGTCAGCTTTTCCATCAAACTGAAAGGATGTTTTCTTTTTCTTTTTTTGTTATTACTTTTTGAATGTGTATGAGAGAGAGAGAGAGAGAGAGAAGAGAGAGAGAGAGAGAGAGAGAGAGAGATGATTTTGAGAATTTGTTGGGTTTAATGACACAAGGAGGAGTTTGCATTCTCACATTTTATGATAACTCACATATTGCACATGTTTTAAGGCAGATTTTAAGAGATAGATATTACAATAGTGGAAGAACTGATTGTTTGGGGCTAGAAAAACACTAAATACTGTCTGTTCTCCATCACGGTTACATGCCTGACAGTGTAGAGAGGGCTTTGAAACAAAAAGTAGACCATAATATGGAACAACATTTACAAAAGCAGAGCCTCGCGGTCATTCATGCAGGCACAAAAGTAATTTTGTGGTCATATTCCATACACCATCATGTGTATCCGCGACTTATCTCCCACAATAACTGGTCCATGTAAACATTTGGTGTGCACACAACCAGGCTGAGGTCTGCTTACACTGCTGCCAAAAATGCAAACCTCCCCGGCCTCGTCGTGTATCGGATCTTACAGTTGTTGGAATTCTACATTTCTTTAGTATGCGTTGTGTAACTCAGGCTCTGCCAGGAGGGGTTGTGGGGCGTCAACCTTCCTCTGGTATCTCATGAGCAGAGCCACACGTCATACTATATAAAATATAAGATGAAAATGACTAAATCAAATAAAACTACAGAATCATTGATGGATAGTAAAAATAATTTGCCCTCACAGTCTCAGTATTTCTAGAATGGTTGGCCAGGAAAGGATTATGGATTAAGAGTCATACATGTCTTCAACTGGAGGTCCTCCCAAGTTTTGTGTCCGTCCATGTGTGGACATAACATACAAGTGTGTTTGCCTATGGCTTACACGCATCAGTCTCCAGCATAATCATTCAGTGCAGTCACAAACAGCAAACATAGAAGGCCACAGGTAAACAGCACTATCTCTGGGCCAATCCTTCGCATGGGGTAAGGCAATTACAAACTCTGCATGTCATCCCACCACGCCACCTACATAACACACACTCACACACACACACATGTCTACACACACGCTCGGAGACACACCCCTCAGTCTCGACCCACCCTGCACACTTTCTCACTATTTCATCTCTCTTTCTCGTTCCCTCGCCCTCCCTCTCTACATGTCATTCTCTGTCACTCGCCTTGTGCAAAATTGCACTGAGGCGGGCTGCCACAGTATTGAGGAATAGTGTCATATACTGGCAATTTCCTCCCTAGGTGTCAGGCATACTTTACCTTAATATGTCTGCAGCGACTCTTAATAAAACAGTCTTGTCTATATACATATCTCTACCACAGCTCGGCCTGCGTCACACTGCACACGGCACTCAATAGCATGCTGTTAAATATTTACCTCCACTGAATGTCAATGGAAGAGGAGTAGGTGGAGAGGAGGAGAGGAGACAGAGGGGGAAAATGGAAAAATGTGTCCCCGGTTGGTGTTTTAGCTGTCTGGATCTGTTCCAAGGCAGTCTGGGAGAAATTCCATATCAGCCAGCGGAATGTTTTAGGATATCGTGATGCCGTATCAATGTAGTCTTCTCGCTTGAGTGGGGGGAAAAAACAGATGGTGAGAATTGGAAATTGAAAAATAGTTGGGTATTTGTGACTCAGTCGGGAAGTATTTGGATGCACAGAAACTGTCTGCTCGTGATCGTCAAGCCCCGCGCACCGTGTCAGACCTCAACACACTGACGAGCCTCTGACTCGGAAATAAACAGGAGGTCCCCCGCAGAGAGTCAAGTAAACTTTATCAACGCTAACCAAGACTATTGTGGGTTGGGATTAAGGATTTCACTGCCAACCGTTTTTCTGGTGCAATTTTTGTTTTTATTGTTACATCCTACATTAGCAGAGCTGTGATTTGTCATAGCTGCTACAGAGACTCTGAAATCCTCAGTACTGTGAGGATGAGAACACTTGACCTGAGAATTTAAGGCTAAGGTCAAGGTCAGATTACTCTTGGTTAACGGCTTGTTTTTACTTGACCCTGTCTTATAAAGTAATTATAAAATGCAATAAGTTCAGTGAGATAACACAGGGGGCGCTGGGTATGGGTGTTAACTTTCACAGCCACTGATACATTGGAATAATCCTGCTGCACATACAGTGGTTACCCAGGATAACTGCCAATACTGTGAATGATCAACTGATTCAGATTTACCCTAAAGTCCAAATCCACCGTCCATCCCCGCAAACTTTGTCACTTAGCGACGACATTCCTTTGAGTGAAAGTTGGAAAAGTGTCTCCCGGATGTTAACTATGTGGCAGGTGATCCTGATAATAATCATGAGCTTGAAGGAAGGAAAGCTAACATCTCCTTCAAGTGCAGATCCTCCTGCTCAGACTTAGTGGCAGAAATATTCTCAGCGAGGGGAAACAGAAAAAAAAAAAAAGGAAGAAAAACGACGGCTGGGTTTTTTAATGACTTTCTGCACATTAGAATAATCTGTCATTTCAATTAGTGGGATTGTCATCTGTGAGATGTCTCCCGCTGCATCCGCACATAGACACACCCACGCCTGCGCACATACACACGCATACCACACATACACACGCATACCACACATACCTATACCTTGAGGTTGTCATCTGTACCCCTCATGGGAGAGAAGCAGGGGTGTCAAAGCAACCCCCCCACTCACCACCACGACACACGCACACACACCAACACCACCACCACCACAACTACACACACACCATCCCTAAAAAACAAAGCGAGGTTTCAAGGGAAATTGCTTGACAGCAGCTTAAAAGCCAGTCAGGAATAACTTATCAGGCGAGGGCTGCCATCGTGCCTCGCGGGGTCATTTCATTACGATTACCTTACCCTCCTTAACTCAAAGAGAGTGAAGCGAGAGAATGAGTAAGAGAGAGAGAGAGGAGGAGGTGGGGGTGTGTGTCTGTGTGTGGGGGGGTTCACGTGGTGGTGGTGATGTGGCAGGGAGGGGGTAAACTCTTCAAGAAAGATAGATAGAAAGGAAGCCGAAGTTTCAGAAAGTGCTTAACTTTTACTTTTCTTCTTTCTCACTCTCTGGTTTTTAAACTTGTCTCACTAATGAGCTTACATCTTTTTTGGGCTGCTCCCCTCCATATACAGTATATCTTTGCCGTTTCCTCTCTCCTGCAGGTATTATGGAATGTCTCGAGCTGTAAAAAAAAAAGAAAAAAGGAAGAGAAAACGGGAACAGTTTATTTGTTTCCTTATATTGTCTCTGGTTTTTAAGGTCAACATTTATATACAGTGGAACATATTTGACCCAAGACCTTATTTCCCTGGAGGGCTTTTGCTGCTTTCAGTACAGTGTGTGCAACAACAGGGGTTTTAACCATAGAAAAAGAACTTGCCCTCATGTCCAGTGCAGTAACTTCATTAAACTTTTTTGGTTTTGTTTATTGAGGATTACTTGACCCACTTTCAAGCTGTTATTACTTCGATCTAATTATGTTTTCTAGGGTAAGGAAGCATGTTTTTTCTTTTTCTTCTTCTTCTTCTTTTGTACCTCAAGGCAATTAAGTGGCTTCCAGAAAATGAGGCAGTATGGCATGTAGGGATGATGTTATGATTGCTAATTATGCTCTGATGCAGCCCTGAGAAATGCTCCGTGATCTGGCTTTTGTCTGGCCGGCTTTGCCAGGCCCAGATAATATTTATGAAATGTAGACATTCTTGGGGCTAAAGCAGAGTCTTTATAATGGAAGACAGATGGGGTCTGCTTCGGATTAAGAACATCGACTCCACTATCTGTGGGAACACCTTCTCCCCACGTGTGCGTGCACTCAAATGTGTGCACACGTTTGCCTGAGCGCCTTTTTTTTTTTTTTTTTGCATCTGTGCGTATGTGCACTTAAGTGCTCGCTCATGTGTGTGCGTGCGCACGTGTGTGTGTAAACGCAATTGTCTTTGACAGCCGCACTGTAGTTATTTTTTAATGCGTTTCTGAGTTCTGATAACCATCGCGCAGTCTACCCCTTCCAATGGCTTATATATCTGACAGTGGAAATGGGAATAATTGAACAAAAACGCTTCTCAGTAACAACAACAACAAAAAAAAATCTCTTACGATTACATAGCTGGAGTTCATTTGGGCCAGAACTTTGTTATTGCCAACAACCAAAGCCATATTTTCTCCAGTCCTGATTCATCAGAACCGATGAACCTCCAGTGCCTCGTTGAGATGAAGAGATACGCAATACAAAGGCAAATTGCACATAATATTCCCCTGACAAACAACACTCGCTATAGTGTATTGTTTACACTGCTAACATGCCATCCTAATGGCGATGCTAATGATAGCATGGTCATTCCGAAAGCACGGAATGATCTTCAGAGTGGTTCAGCCGGCAAAAAATGGCTCTCTGTCTGTCTATCGTTTGCAGATATTGTGATTTAATTATGTCAATGTGATTCCCAGAAAAGGGCGAGAGCACGTAAAGACATCGTGTTATGGGCGTTGCCGCGGCGGAAGTGTAGTATGTGCGTTAGATTAAATCAGTTGATGTCTCAGGATTCATATAGGCGCTTTCTCCCACCACTGATGTTAATGAAACCGGGATATCAGCTGCATGACTACCTATCGCTCTTTCTCCACCTTCGTCTCCCTGCCGTCTCCTTTCTTTTCTTCTCTGTTCTCCTCTTCCTCCCTTTCTTCTCCTCCGCTCCGTCTTTCCATCCCTCCTTCACAAACACCTCCCCTCCCTCCGGAGCAGGGGTTGACAGGGTAAGAAACATGTTTCAATAAGACAGTCCAGGAAAGGAAGGATTGATAGTGAGACAAAGGAAGGCTTTACTGCAGTGTATGAATGCATGTGCGTATGTGTGTGCACGTGCACGTGTGCGTTTTCTCTAAGTATTCTTCCATGCGTGCGCTCCTGTCTGAGCCGTACGCTCGGGTCCTTCGGCTGGAAGAGACAGAAAATGTAGTAAAACTTGGATGATTGCATTACCATTGAACGAAGCTCAGATTCAACCGGCAAAACACTGCTTCCATGAAATACGTTTGCTGAAATTCATAAAGACACTAACACTCCGGACCTAAGCAAAGGAAATCAATATTCTTGAAAATATTTTCTCTCGCTTGAAGTACTTTAGGTGTACCGGACTTCACTTTTCTTCCATTCCGAGAGCCTAAAATCACCAAACCTCCTCAGTACATTTAAATCAAACACCTTTATGCAGTTTCTGTTTCAGCTAGAGTCCAACTTCTCTGCCGCCAAGTGCCGTATTATGCATTTTTATGACACAAATCTCCAGCTGACAGTTTCAAAGACAAGAGAAACAAGGTTGAATCGAAGTCCATTTTGCCCCATAATAATACTTATCCTCTGCCAAATTGAGCAGATGGAAATTAAGTGAATCTATTGAGGCCATATTAGTCCCATTTGGGTAAGTGTCATTGAAAAGATAGTGAACAGAGCCAAGTCGAATGACACTTTCAGCTCAATGAATTAGGCACAGTTAAGGATTAGCCCACAATGGAGGTCAATTGATTAACAGTGTTAAATACAGTATTAAATGTTGAAGTTTAAATAAAGGGGAGAGAAGAGAGGGGGGATTGACATGAAACTTGGAAGCAATCTCCTTTGTTTTTCTCCCCTCATCTAACTCAGGTCAAGTTTGCATAATCGTATTTTACCAGCTATGTTTTCCTCCCCTGTTGAGATTCTGTTTCTGGAGTATCAAAGACTTGGATCTTCCTTCTTTCATCCATCCTTCCCTCTCTCCTTCCAGCCTTTTATTTCTCCCCACCATATATTTCCTGTCACATCCCATCTTTTTGTCATTTGCCTGCCTTCAGCCCGCAACAATGGGGGTGAAAATTACATTTTAGCTCCAAACGTTTCATGTTGCAAAGCGCCAGCTGGTGTAATCTTTTTTTTTTTTTTTTTTTGCAAAGGTGAAAAAACATCAGGCTGTATTTGCTGCACTTCATGTATGTAAATCAGAACTGTGATGCGCACACCTTCTGGAGCCCGGCTAGACGATGTGTTTAGCGAGAATGATACAATGTAAGCTCCTGTGTGTGTGTGTGTGTGTGTGTGTGTGTGTGTGTGTGTGTGTGTGTGTGTGTGTGTGTAGGCCTGTTTATACCCTTTAGTGACAGCCTCAACATAATCTGGGTTTGCTCTACAGGCATGGTGGGATGATACTTCAAAGTAAGTACCTGCTAACAGACATTAGTCCATGTAAACAGGGCATACTCTACCTAAGCTGGGTGCATGTGTGCGTGCACGCATATTTTTTTTTGCCGTGCTCACATGCAGGTGCAGTGGCATATTAGGGTAATTACACACTTGGTGTGGTGTAGTTTCATGCCCGTGTGTGCAGTTGTAATATTATGTCATGCTATGCCGGACAATTCACTGCGAGCGCACGCCCGTGTGTTTGACTGTGTGCGGGGAGTGTGTGCGTGCGCGTGGGGTCTGTTTGCATGTCATATTACCTCCGCGGTGGCAGGTGAGAGAGTCAAACATAATGAGACTGTCTCCCTCATGGTTTAAACATGAGCGTCGGAAAGGTGGCGACAGAAGAGAGCGAAGAGGTTCAGCTTCTGGAGGCAGAGAAGCGAAGAGGACCGAGGCGTCGGCTGCCTAACGGTTTGCCACTGCAATGTGGTGAAAAAAGATGCATGTGTACATCTTTGCATGGATTAGTTTCATATAGCATGTGTTAGAGTGCATAATACATTAAAACATCATCAAATGGACATTTCAGACTGCTTATTGCAAGGATGCTGCTGTTAGGATCTTTGTGTGTTGGAGATCACTCCGAGGCCAGAAGGGCCTTGCATGACCCAGATCATCACTCCATATATATTATTGTATCCTGCATTGTGTCTTCAGCCGTAGCTCCAAAAATACATTTTATATCTTATTAATTTTCTTTTCCAGATGCAGTTTGGAGGCAATTCAATTGCTGGGTTATGATCACTGGAAGCATTATTTCTCCGATCCAGGAAGTGTGACATTATAGCCTACTGCTAAGTCAAACAGAGGAGGTCGGTGCGGATGGTTCGATGGACGAGAAAGACGAAGCACAGGTCGCATTATGATTCTTTTAATATGTAGTTTGTGATTTAACTATAATAAATATGATTAATATTAACTTTTAGGAGTAAATGTTTTCAATAAAATCCATCTGTCCAATAAAGTGTCCAGTTCTTAGAACAATGTTCATGATTTAAGTAAAACAAGAAACTCAATCCTGTAACAAGAGAAGTAATCAAGTGAAACTGGACCGCAGCTAAATCAAATGATCTCATCCCTCTGTCATTTATTTTTCACTTTTCGTAAGAGAAAATTACATTCAAAGGCTCAATATGATTCACTGACTGAGATTATGTGTTGAGACAGATAACCTCCAAGTCCAACACCTTTACCCTATACTTCCCAGCGCCGCTGACAGGATATATATATCAAGTGCACTTATCAAACACCATCATCGCACCTCTAGATGTATTGATGGTCACCCAACCTGCCCAAACCAGCCAGTCCATCCCTCACTGCATCACCACTCCATATGTTACCAGAAATGAGAGAGCAGCTGAAAATAAGGTGTAAAAAAAGAAAAGAAAAAAAAATGTGCCTTTGTGTGTGTCTTCCTTCCAACATACTTTTCCACTTTGAATCCCTCCTCCGGTCTTCTTTTCTGCCACTTACGTCGCCTCCCTCCGTGTCCGGGCTCGTCCCTTATCACTCCATGTTCAACACAGGCTGAGGGACTTCTCTCCCTCTCCCTGTCCCCGTCGTCTCTTTCCCCCTCCTCTCTTCCTGCCAAGACAATAGGCGGTCAGGATAACCCCTTACTCTAGAATTAATTATCTGCCCCTTTAATTCTGGGCCACACTGATTAGCTCTGTATGTAAAACGGAGTCCATATTAACATAATATTTGGCTATCTCCTCTAAGCTGAGGTCCCTTGACCTTTTCAGCCTCCTATGTCTCTCTCCCCGCCGCCCTCTCTCTCTCTCTCTCTGTCATCTTTTACTCTCAGGAGGTACCTGACAGTCCCAGCCTATGAATGTGATTTGAAGGGGTAAATTAGATTTCGCTTCTCTCTCTCTCTCTTCATCTCACGTTTCCCATCCCTCCCTCCTCTGTATGTGTATGAAACTAACGACAGTTCATTTCGAGGCCTGGGTATAATTATGTGTGCTCCCCCCCCCCCCTCTATCATTGACTGCTCTGATGGCTAGGCTGATATGCTGTGTTAATATAAACGTTTAGCCGGGTTATTATGAGCCCCAAGAGTCATAAATGACAGCCAACCTGCGCGCTGATTGTCTCCCATACAGGATGTCCAACCTTTACTGTCGGCTGCTGCTATTCTTCCCTTTATCGCCATCCCCCATCTCACTGTTTCTCTATTTATCGCTATCTTGTGTCTTTTTCTATCTTTGGCTATGCCCAATATGATGTTCCCTGGCAGATTTTGAGAGACTGAAGAATGCTTTTCAAATCAACTTTCTCCGAATGGCCATGAACAGTTGGCACACTTGAGGTGGCTGCTGTACGACTTGTGATAATGACATTCGGAGACGTGAACGTCGGTGTGGTGCCTGAGATCAGGAGGACTGACATGGCAAGGTCATCAACATGCATGAGCAATGCAGCAGGTTGTTTAAGGAAAATTCCTTATTCCTGAGATGCTCTTCAATAGACAAAAAAAGAGTAATTCATGATGTTCACTGTAGGGCTGTAATTGTGTTAATCTGGTGATTGCTTTTATAATGAATAGATTAATCATTTAATTTCAGAAAATAGTGGAGAAATGGCAATCACAATGTCCCATAGCTGAAGATGGTGTCTTAAGTAGAAAATGAAAAGCTATTCAATATATGCTGATATCAGACAATGCAAGGGAAACGTTTTCTCATTGGACTCACTGGAAATGGAAAATAATGGGTATTTTTGCTTGATGGATATATTTTAAAATCAACTGATGATGGATATTGTCGACAACTCGTTTCAGCAGTGAATTCCATCACTAGCTTACAATTACCCGCTTCAATCGCAGGAATCATGTTTGTCATATTTGATACTATTTTCTATTTTTTTTTTTAATACTTCTGGCGATCCTCTTTCATCACAATGCATCGGGAGAATCAGTTTGGTTTTAGTCTTATGGCCTAATGTGGGCTTGTGTTGTGTTGGATAATAGTTGTTCATTACAGTTTCAGATGGGGAGTCGTACTGGGACTTCCATCAAACTTCCATCATCTAACACCACTCTGTCACGCACTCACACAGCTTTAATAAGTTGTAGAATAAGCAAGATCAGCTAAGGAAATAGACCTTAAATTGCCCAGCGGTGTGTTGGAGATTGGCCGTGTGTGTGTGTGTGTGTGTGTGTGTGTGTGCGTGTCTCTTTCTCCTTTTCCTCAGGCCATTAGGTATGGTGCATGTTGTTTCAGCTCTCGGCAGGTAAACAGTCAGAAAGACATTTGCAATCAGCCTGAGCTATATCACCTAGAAGTTTAATTAATTTCAATCCATAGGGCATGCGGTTGTATGGGAAGTCTGCATTACTAATGTGTGTGTGTGTGTTTGTGTGTGTGTGTGTGTGTGTGTGTGTGTGTGTGTGTGTCTGCTTCCATTTAGACTCCCTTATAACCCTTTCACGGTCAGGGTGTCTAAAACTGCTTGAAAGGTCAGCACTCTCTTTAGCCTGTCTCACATTTTAATTGACTATCGCCCACGCACTCCACCCACACACATACGGTCCACACACACACACACACACACAACACACACACACTCCCCCATCATTACGCAGGGTATGGATCCCAGTATGAATTGATGATCTCCTATCTAAATCCTAATCACTCTGCAGGACCTTAGGGAGGCCCAGTGATCCGTTTCCCTGCACCACTCGGCGGGAAACACACACTCACACGCTGAGCCTGTTGATTAGAAGAAAATGAGCATTCTACCTGGTTTAATATTGTAGTTCATCACAAAGTCCCGTGAAAAATTGAAACAGACATAAAATGGCACTGGGAGACAGGCGTCAAGATTGGTGAGCTCGGTGGAAGTGAAGGATTAATAGCAGCATGCAGAGGCACATTTAGATCAAAAAGTCCATGATGATTCCCCTTTCATTGGCAAGTAATCACAGCTAATGCATATAGATATAAAATGTGTGACGTGAGCTGATTGAAAGATAGATGGACATCAGATATGTTGATCATGGGGTGGCTTTGATCCCTGGTGTCCTTGTTAAAGTTCAAAAGATAGGGGGGGGGGAAAAATCTATTTTTACAATTACATTCTAGATAAAGATAACATTTTTAGTAGCTAATCATTGCAGGTCCTTCTGTGATGAAGGCCCTATTTTCTCCACAAGTTTACTTGCCCACTGCTGCTTTTTACAATAGTGCCTTGTGTGGTCAGAGCAACATTAACTGGCTGGGGAGTCAAATATGGACCATCATCATTATGCTTTGCTGGCAGACACAATGGGAGAGACAATTAGGCTAAAACAGAGACAAAAGACACAACAGCAAAGGCAGAAAATGAGAGTGGGCATGCGGTCCACTATGTGAGCTTTTTTAGAAGCTCTGTGGACTGACGAAGGACTTCTGAATGACATTGAATTGGCTTGTGTATCCCTAATAAAGAAACTAAGCTGTAACTAGAAATTTAACTACAATGATAAGGGTCAGGAAAGTCCAAAAACAGTGTCCTAGAGTGAGTTTAAGGGGGAAATTAATGTAAAAATCGCATAGTTCTCTTTTAAACCACGTAAACAAGAATACATATACCGTAGATCAGTTATGATCATTGTCGTTTTCGATTTTTTTTTTTAAATCCGTAGCTGTAAAGATGGACTTGAGCGACAGACAGACACACACACAATCATGGAGACCCAGATACACAGACACCTGGGTGGCAGCTATTCAAACATCTACATAATGCCCATTGATGCAGCGTTTCCTGAAGGAACAAGACAGGACCTCTAAATACACACGCGTACACACACACGCACACTCACACAAACAAGATGGCAATAACACAGGCCTGCTTTTGTCTCAGCCTTTTGGAAGTGGAGAAAAGGGGAGTGTGAAAATGAGGGAGCGAGAGAAAAGAAGCCCAGGATGAGGTGTGTTATTCAGCCTCGCCACAGGGGGTTAGGACAACTAGCAGACCAGGAGAGTCTGCCCATTGTCCACACACTCACACACACATACACACACACACACACGGCGGACAGAAAGCAGACTCCGCCACAGCACAAAACCCAATATGTTGCAACATTTGCCAAAGAAAAGTGAAAATGAGTGTAAATTGAGGTTATTTTCTCCACCTCTCCCTCACACTTGTTATCAAGTCACCCTCGGCTGTGATGGAGGTTCATTCATTCTACACCCCTTTCTATGTTCAGCACGGCCACCATTTATGCAGGTGCCACCAGACATGTAAGGAAGAGGGAGCGGGAATTACTTTTTCCTCACCTTACTTCTATTTTTGTCACAGAATTCTCGTATGAAGGGAAAGTTGATCAACGGCTTTTGATCATCCATAATTAGAACGTAGACACTCTGAGACCCTCCGGACTGCTTTCTGTGGCCGCGAGGCTGCAGCCCTGCTACTTGAGGTGCGCAATGCCATAGATCAATGATCCCTGTTAGGACATTTTACTGCTTAACACTGAGAACTTGACTTACTGTAAGAGTCAGCTGTTACTCATAGATTGTCTTTCTTTCAATTAAATCTGGAATCTACTCTAAATGTAGCTTGGAGGCATTTTTAATTTAAACTTTATTTATACCAGATAGTCCCATAATGATTTAAAATCACGTTTCCAAAGGAGGGCTGGTAAAGAAAGCAGCATTATGGTCTCACTCAAGAATGTACAAAAAGAAACTTTCACCCAAAACCATAGAAAGAATAAATAAGAAAAGGTTAAAACCAACATAAACATAACAATCGTATGTCTTCACTGCAGCTTTAACCATCGATATTAAAGCTTGAGTGCGGAAGTTTGTCTCCCCCTGTTGGCAGTGAGAGTAATTCAAAATAGTATAATTTTAATATTAATTTTAAATTAATTACATATGACATTTGAATGCAGGTTAGCTTGCCACACCTCTTGAAATATACACTTCTGCATCATGTATTTATGGAGTTAATTCTCTAGCTTCTGTTTGTTATGCAGAGCTGTCAAAAGTACTGACATTGTCAAGTAGAGTGCAGATACTATGGTAAAAGTACTGACTCAACTTCTTTGTACATGCATTTGTATGTACTTTGTTACTTCCCACCTCTGTTGTTTTGAGAACAATCCGCATACTGACAAATGACAGTGTGTGTGTGTGTGTGTGTGTGTGTGTGTGTGTGTGTGTGTGTGTGTGTGTGTGTGTGTGCAATGTTAAGGACACGTGTACAGTTTTCTATTTTTTTTTTTCACAGTTATAATTTTTGACACAAACCTTCTGGAGCGTCGTCGTCTCAGTTGCTTAGAGGTAACTGAGCCGCTTTCCAAAGTGTTTGTGGCAGCCGTTCATTCCACTGTTGAGACAGCCAAATAAAACCTCTCTTGGCAACAAGCTCTGCTAAAGCAAACAGTGGGTTTTTGATTTTGGGGATTTGGCTTTTCCCACATTGCTACATACATATACTTTCATGACTGTGGCAATTGATTCAACACTAACCAGATAGGTACCAGACACGTTTACTTCCATTGCTGGCAATGACAGTGTTATACTGTATGTCTTCACAACTTCACATATTTGGCATTCCTTAGCAATGATTATTGACTGTGAATAAGAAATCTACAATATATTTTTTTAACCACAATTTCTTTTATTTTTGAATAAAGCTCAACCAGCACCATTTCTTTTATACACGAGCCTCTTCTTGCATCAGCATCCTGTCAGCTGCAACCATTTCAAGCAAACCAGAGCAAGACGTTTCTGCCAAATAAAGTCCCTAAAATATGGGATGATGAACATTTCTTTTTTCTTATTTTTTTTTTTTTTTTTCAAAAAATTATTACGAAATATATCCTATATGTATTCCTCTCTGGTATTTCAAATCAAATCATGTCATAGTTCCTAAACATCTCACTCTAAATCAAATATTCTGACTAAAACCATTGAAAGTTCTCACCCGGCTTCAGTCACAGTATCACACTTCAGGGAGAACGGTCCCACGTCACATTCCTCACCGTTTCAACAAACAAATACAACCACAGCTGGACTCATTGCACCATTGATCAGTTCTCAAAAGCTTTGTGTAAATATTTCTTTCACACATGCCGTTATGTGACGGCGCCACAATAGAGAAGCAAGAAAGTGTGAACGACGCCCTTGATGATGAGGATGAGAGAGTAGAATATCCTGGACCATACTAAATTATGGTGCAGTGAAGAAGTGGCTATCTTTTTTGGAGTTTGGGATTGGAATTTAGTAAAAGTGTCTTGCAGAACAAAATGTCTTTGTGGTTTACCGTGCAGACTGTTTGGGTTTGCCCTAATTACCGGTAGAAATGAAATAATGCTGCGCTCCATTACCACTTGAAATCCTGTTTTGCAGGATTTGTTTTTTAAAGGTCAAAAAGAATCCAGAAGTAGCTGATGCATAGTTGTTTATGATCCATGAAAATCGCATGCAGTATATCCAGGCCTGGGCACATTTAATAATATATTAGATCTACTGATTTTTGTGTCATTGATAGTCATCTTTCAAGACAGTTTTTTAAAACACGCTTTTTGCTCTGACTTGTCAAAACCGAGTCGAAACCGAATGTGCAAAAAATATTGGGAGCGTGTGTTTTCTCACAGAGTCGGCCTGATCAAGGTATTCCACATGAAAGCTTCGATCCTTTATTGATTTCACCTTTTTAAACTGCGTCTCTGGTGAGGGTGAGCGATTCAGGTTATGAGAAAGACGCAGGTTAAAAAAGAATTTGCAAATTGACAGATGGATTGTGAGAAAAACAAATGGCACTCATTATTTCAATGCTATTCCTAATATTTTGTAAACTCTGTCATTATTAGTGAGGTGGAGGTCCTAATTTGAACTTTCTTCACGTACGCATCATATTACAAGACACATGTTCGCTTTTCCTTTTACTGCAGTGATCCCCGGTACAAAGTGGGGACATGTAAGACATTTCTTTGGAGAGAAAAAAAGTTGATAGGGGTTGATAATGATATGGAGAACTACAGGAGAACCTGTCATCATTTGTTTTTTTTTGTAGCACCTTCCAGTCTCTCAAATCAAAACTGCAAACTAGAGGCTCTCCATTTGTCTCCAAGCATTTTGATCATTCTGTTTTATCAGTTTCAAAGACAAGATTGCAGCAAAAGAAGAAAAAAAATGTGTCACAGGAGCTAGGCTATTGTGACACTTGGGAAGGAAACAATTCTATGAAGGTCTTCATTGTTGTTAAGCACCAAAAATGTCCTGTTTGTGTTCTCGTTCTGTGCTTCGCAGATGTCCTCGTTCCAACTGGTCCGCTGCTTTAAATAGGTGAATACAATTTGTAAATGTTGACTTCTGTCAGGTAAGTTTTTGTGTGCTTTCAGTAAGCAAAGAAAAGAAACATCTTTGAGTCGCAGCAATGCTAATTCCTCCTGCAAAAAAAAAAAAACACCAATAATTGTATGAATTTCCCATAAATTATTGAGGCGTAGCAGAAGAAATGCTGCGGTTGCGTGACATGTTGACAACAATGATGATGTTAAATGGTGCGCATTAGCAGGAGGGACACAAAATGGCTCTGGAAGGATAGTCAGCGGGGGGTATTGGCCACTACAACCCAACATTATGACCTCATCACTTAAACTGATAAATAGCTACCGGCTGATGTTCCGTGATGTGCTTAACCGTTATGTGTTCATTACAGGTGGTGAGAGACGGAAATGAGGAGAGCAAATCATGTTCAGAGGCAGACCTCGCTGAGATTCTCAAGTGGAGATAAAATGGTGATGTTGTCAGTCTTGTGTGTGTGTATATATACACACACACACTCCGCCACATGGGTGTTGTGCGCTGTATGTTTATGAGCACGGTATAATGATAGATTCACAAGCTCCTCCCGTTGGACCGCGGTGCCTCTGACCTCTGACCTTGAAATTTCCAGTCAGGTTTAATGATCCAATCCTCTCACACCCTGGAATATGTTACCATGGAAACATAGCCTTTACCCCCTACACTCATAATGCAGGAGAGTTCTCCATCCGTGTCTAATTCAGTCTCAAGCCAAGCCGATGACCTCTAAAGAGACGTTTGCAGTCTGATCAGTAGATCCACATATATGCTGTTCGTCTTCCTGAAGCCGATATTTTTTTTTATAGGTTAAATAGTATACAGTTCATGTAATTGGCAGTGACTGTTACCTCAGGCAAAACTGTTCCCCAACAAACATTGGCATTATCTGATTTAAATAAATAAATGGACAAAAACTAATAAGAGGCACATAATAGCAATCTTTTGAGTCTATTATGTAAATGAATCATGAACAGTTATACAGATGTTGGCATATTTTTCTTTGCTGTGAAAGTCTGCTGTAATGTGTTACATTTGTTGAACAGAATTTGTGGCCCGTCGTCATGTTTTACACATAGTTCTTCTTAAGTTTGATTAGATATTTGAGGACATAGCCAGTTTCATCATAATCATTAGCGCTAATGTCCTCGTGCACATGGCTGCGCCCAGACCTGAAATCATTCATATAACACATTCATAAAAGCCAAAGCCGTGGCAAGCTAAATGTTAACCAGATAAAGTTAACGGTGTATGGATTCTGCATGTCCGGCTATTGCGAAGGAGGAAGGAACGGCCCCCTTTAATCACCGTGAGTAATATTTGTGTCTGTGAGCTGGGGGACCAGCAACATTATCATGTCAAGTTACAAATTAAAATGCCAGGCCTGCAAACAGACTGGGGATACATCATGGCCATCTACGGGTTCTAATGACATTCTTCGCCTGCCAGACAATTAATTCTATCAATCTGCATAACCTTTCCCAAAGCTCAGAAAAACAATGGCATTTTTATGGGTCAAAATGAATGGAGTCCGACTGAAAAGTACGCCGAGGCAATCATTAGATTATTTAACAAATGGATTTAATTGGATTTCGATGCCTGGGTGTCTGTTTTCTGGAGCGCCGGGGCCAGCGCGCTGACTCCAGCTACGGCTAATTCAATAGGCTAAATGGAATCACTGGAAACACTCTGCGATCATCACTGCATTAGGACGCTCATTCCCATCATGTAAACATTCCTTTGAGCTCTCGCCATTTATCTTCTGGTCTCTCTGTCTCTGTTTCCCCTTTATTTCCACCACTTCTGAAGACTTTTTTTTTTCATCCTCCGTTTAATGAAAGTTGAGGTTGAGTTCCGTTTTGGACTCAAGTGAATTCACAAAAAGCAATTTACCAAAAAGCTAGCACTTCTAGACGCATGAACTGCTTAGCTCTTCACTTTTCATAAATTAGGGGTGGAAGGCTTCCATCAGACATGGTCTCCCAGGGATTGGGAAGGTGCTAAGCACGTCTGCCTTTAACGGAGGTGAAAAACAGACTAATTCATTAAGCATTGATCACCCCAAATGACAGCAAAGTGCTTCGACATTTAGCGGGCAAATAACTGACAAATTGGCACACAATTTTTGTACATTTCCAACTCTTTAATGGGTAAAGTATGGAGCAAAAAGGCAATAAAAATGTTAGCAGACAACCCGATGAACCCGCACCCAGCCCATTACACTCACCACTCCTTATGGCTAAATGCCCTTAATGTTTTAAACTGTGGGCAAGGGCTGCCCTAATGATGCATTTTGGTGAGTGTTTCTTACTTTTTGATCAAAATTACATGTTTTATTTGATTCTTTTCAATGCAGTTTGTAACAGGAGCCCCATTATGCAGTGGGCGAAATGGACCCATTATGAAGGGTTAGGCTGAAAGTACCTGAGTGTGTATTTGAGTAAATATGCTTAATCTAGGATGGCCTAACATCGTTTGGATCAACACTTCACCCCGTTCCGGCCTGTGCGATGAATACTGATATGACCTCATTATTGTGTTATTATCGGTTGGACTGCATGCCTAGCAGACACACACACACACACATGCACATACACACATGTGCACACACCTGCAGACACAGAAAATGCAGAATGTGAGTAGATCAAATGTATAAAATCTGGCAGTACTTCTCCACTGTTCATGCAGACACACAAACAATCACAGACAGATACTGATTCTGTGTTTTTAACAGATTCAACCTTTGGCACAGCTTCTGCTCAAGAACAATTAAAAGGGTTTAGGCCATGTCAGTCAACACAGGAATGCTGGCAGGCAGTGTGTGTGTGTGTGTGTGTGTGTGTGTGTGTGTGTGTGTGTGAAGCCGGAGCGCTGCTAGATGAGTAGAGAGCTGACCTGAGCCCCCAACCAGACTTTATTAATCAAGGTGGGAGACGTGTACAACCTCTCAAGCTCGGCCTCAAGACTCGGCTCGCTGTCTTCCTGTGGCGTCTGCTTCTCCGTCTCAATGCTCTTTCGCTGTTTGTGTTGTTTTTTTCTTCTCTCTCTCCTCCGTTCTCTCTCTTTCTCTCTCTCTCTCTCTGTGCCGACCTCACAATCTCTGTCTCACATGCTCCGCTGATAAATTTCTGTCTCCGAGAAGATCAGATAGCAGCGCAGGGATTTCAAAAACAATACCTCTTCAAGCAGGGACTCTGAAAGGTGGTAATGATTTACAGCATTATACCTGTGGAGACCCGAGAACTCCTGTGTCTCCGTGATTCATCTCTTTCATCTTCTCATTACATGACCACAGATGGATTGATGCCCGGTGCTGCTGCTCTTAAAAAACAAGTTGCTGCTACCGAGCTAAGTTCTGCTCATTTGCAGCATTTTGCGGTCGGTTGTGATGAAGTGTTCTGGGCTTCCCGCTGCTATTTTACTATCCGGTGCTTATCAGGCTTTCTACGTGGTGTTTTACAATGGGCTGTGGTTGTTTGTTTAACGCTGGCTGCATGTGGTAAAGGACGTGTTTTCCATAAACTTTGCTTCCTGTAACAATTAACTACTTCAACGAATCCCTCATCCCGGCATCGCTTTGTGTCTGTTTGTATTTATTCACATAGAAGGATGTGATCAGCACCACCACTGATCTAAAGACTACTAGACATTTTGTGAATTACATCCCCTTTGTTTAACCTGATGAGAGGTCTTTAAATTAATGTAGTTATGACTTATTAATATCACAAGTAAAGTATCACATAACTTTTACCCCATTCTGCCGAGTGCTCGCTCCTCAACTATTCCATCTCCTTTTATTCACAAAGAAAGCAATTTGATAGCCTCAGTAACATAGATGGAATACAGCCTTGAAAAGTTGCTCAGTTTGAACGTTATTAGGCAGCTATCTGCGACTATTGCTCTTACTGAATATTGCCATGGACACGATTTGAGAAGTATGCTGTCAAAAGAAATACGCGGCGCCCGATTTAGCTGTGAAGTGCATTTCACTTGGGGTCTCTCTACATTCTTGTACCAAATGACGCAAATAAGGCAGAGAAGAATGATTAATGTGATTGCATGAGTGATTGCGGGGCTGATTGATGGTTGGCCTCTTTTAATAAAAAGTTTGTGACAAATAACGTATTTTCTCCCCCCCCCGTCAAAAGGAAAGGGAGCTGAAGTGCGGCGGAGTTGGGAGGAAAGTGCTCAGACAAGTTGGTGCAATATTGACTGTGCCATCTGTGATGTGTGTGACTTCAAAGCTACAATTACTTTGAGCGGTTTTAAGACTGATACCTGCTCATGTTAAGAAGCAGCCTCTCACCTCCGGAGAGCTGCCTGCCAGACGAGAAATAATTCATTTTTAAGAAAACCGAGGCAAGGGCAAATTCTGCCGCGCAGCTCTCTTCACATCCGTCTTCAAAGGGAACCAAGTTCCTATATGAAACAATAGAATATTTGGCTCCTTATTCATGTCGTGGGGCTTTTTGCCAGTGCAGGGTCCTTTAATTCCACTATTGTTACTGACAGGCCCTACTGGGAAGGCCTAAGAGGCTTTTTGGACCCCACTGGACACTCTTAAACATAGACCAATCAGAATGCACAATAACACGTCGAACATTCATTCCAGAACTGCAGGGATTTTGGTATCAGGATGATCTCCATCTTTAGAGAGACAATGAAAAGCCAAAGACATCCTGGGTGTTTCCACGAGAGGCCATTTTGTTCACTGCAGCTGTTTCCTCATGTCTCTTAAATGACAGCTTTGCTGCAGCCATTAACATGCATGCCACTGAAACAAGTATTATAGTTTAATTCCTACCATGAAAAGCTTCCAGAGGCATAAAAAGGGAGCCACGATATGGGGGGAGGGGGGGGACAGACAAGCTCCAGAGGCCTCATTGCTTGTGTGTTGCGTTGACTTAATGGCAAATGGATGTCATTGGAATTTCGAGCAAGGCAGCAAGATCTTATCGCACAGATAAATGAATTAATATTTTACACTTCAGCTGGATTTTTTTTTTCCCTCTGCTTCAAGAAGGCTAGAGTTGAGGGGGGAGTCAAGTAAATTAAGAAAAGAGAAAAGAGAAGGAGAAAGAATAGGAGAGAAATAAGAACTTGGGATGTGAACTCCTCTAATGTTATTCAGAGGCAGTGAGTCATGTAAGAGAAAAGGATCTTTTCTTGTACCAGTCAAGGACATTATCTGCTCCTGCTAGCAGTTATTAGCATTAGCATTTATATATTCAATGCAATTTTGAGGTCTGGTGATACTCTGAGGGGTCAGGAGAGAAAAACGAAATGAGGGAGGAAGGATAAAAAAAAAAGGTCTTTTCTCTGTGTGCAATTGGCGCTAACCAGGACAGAATAACCAATGAGGTAAGACACAAGGACATTTCATGGAGGAATTCAATCTGTGATGGCAGCTCAAATTCTCTCTATCAACAGCACACCTTTGGAACAAAGCAGAAATATTATAGACAGGAATGAATGTTTAAAGGTTCTGAACCGGCATTCGAATCTCAGACAATCGTATCCATTTAGAAAAATGCATTCTTCACTTATGTAGTGAAATGTGTTAATATTGTATAAGCAGCGAGTTAAACCCATCCAAGATCCACGCTCTCCAGATGCGTGATAACGTTTTTGTGGGTCAGACTGTATTCAAAGCAAATGGTCGGAATAATTTAAAATTGGGTGTTGAATGGTGTTGTCTATGAAAGAGAAGTGGGGGAGGTGACCGGCTTGATAGACACACACACCCACACAAAGTGTCTGAACATAGTCGGCTAATGGTGCCCCCCCCCCCCCCCCCAGCACAGGAGGGTCAAAGATCATGAACCCAAGTGCTCAAGACAGTTTGACACAGTTAAATGCATCATCTGTTCAATTTAAAGACAATACAATGCAATCAAAATGGACTTTACCTCGCGTAATAATTGGGACATTTGGGCCACAAATGGCGGAGAGGAATTTAAGATTCGTATTTCACAGAAAGCCGTCTTTTGCACCGCTTTTAAACAGAATATACAGCTGGATTGTAATTACTGGGTAGACTTGACTGACTTGGTATTCTTGTATTCAGCCTCCACCAACCTCTTGGTTTCATCCTCCTGAATCATTCTTTAAAAAAAAAAAAAAAACACCTGCAACCATATGATTTGCATTGTTATTTTAGGCAGGTATTGTTTTATTTGATTAACCGCCTGTAGCTAAAATGCTGTGCACTTGAACATGACATTTCAAATGTCTGAGCACCATTATCCACCGCACTTGCTTTGGCTTGAAAGACAATAGGTACTCCCACTTCAGCGATAGCTGTGCATCTCCTGCACCTACATCATTTTGAATTTGAATTTCCACTGGTGGTGTGCATTAAGGAAGCTCTGAAAGCAAAATAATCTTTTTCTGTAAAGACAACAGAGCTGAAAAAAGAGCTTTGTGACTGAAACAGTGTCAGTTCTTCATTTTAATATAGCGCAGAGATGGCAAGGAAGAGTATGAGAAGCTTCAACATAATCATTCATATTTCAATATAACTTTACATACCACCTATGTGAAATATCATCTTTAAAGTACAGAAATTCAGCCCTTCGTGTGTCCACAAGAGTCATCTAATCTCAGACATAATGAGTCTTTTTATTCTCATCATCTTTGTGTTTGTTCCATGAGTAATTTAGGGGGCCCTAAGTGTCACAATTTGCCCCCCACCCTCCTCACACACACCCACAGCCCACCTTGTCCTAGACGGTCATTGTGCAGTTGTATTAAGTGGTAGGGGGCAGAAGAGGAGGGGATGAGGCACAGTGAGGGGGGGGGGGGGGGGGGCACATTCTCTTCTGAGGCTGACTTTGAGATTGTTATTATCATTTTCAAAGCATCAAAGCTTTCTCTCTCGCTTTCTCTCACTCTCTCTCCATCCAAGCTTAAAGAGATGAAAGTTTGCCTTTGTTCCATCCCCTGCTACATTACCTCTATGCATTAGGCCTCCTCTTTATCCGTGAAATTACCTTTTAGCTTTCTCATTCAGCGCAGGCAGTCTGCATGCGACGAGATGGCTCACACTTTTTCACCACATCATATCCCCCCTGCACACCTCTCTCTCTCTCTCTCTCTCTCTCTCTCTCTCTCTCTCTCTCTCTCTCTCTCTCTTATTCTCTCTCTCTCTTTTCCAAAAAGATTGTTGCATTTGCGGTTTGATTTTGTCTACACCTCTCTCTCTCTCCCTCTCTCTTTCTCTCTGTCTCTCTCTCCCTCTCCCTCTCTCTCCACTTCATATAAGGTCCATCTGTCCCTTCATTATATGGTTAGTGTTGTTCTTTGATCGCTCTATCTCCAAAGCAAACACGGGGTCTGTGTTGTTCCCCCCATCACGCAGATGGCTCGGATATGATGGCTGAGATGCTTCTGTTCTCGCTGCTGTTCAGAGAGCCACTTCCGCAGCCTCTTAAAGCGTCCTTTGAAGCTGACAGGAAGCACTCTAAGAGAGAAAAGTTGCTTGATCGTCATGCAAACCCCCCCTCTCCCCCCCCTCCACCCCCGCGCTTTGCTTATTAATTCCCCCCCCCCCCCCCCCACTTTGATTGGGCTGATCTCCATCTGTCTGTCTGTCTATTCACTCCCGCTGTTTCTTTAAGTGACAAAACTGGACTGCTGGGAACAGGTGACATGATTTCATTTAGCGATTGGATTTTACAAGCTGCAGTAAAATATTCTGAAATCCTAACCTTACAAGCAACGACTGGGCTGAAGTGTAAGGGTCAACGCCTCTGCAACCATTGCCAAGTCAAATAGACGCAATAAATGTCCTCCTGTCCATAAAACGCTCGTATAGGGGTGTTTGCTTTGCAAAGCAATACACGTGAGTAAAAGTCCTTTTCTATGCTCATAAGCTCATCTCCAGAGAAGCACTTACTGGCCATTGTTTGGCCACGAGACTTAATATACAAATGAGAAAAAGTGTCTGTGTGTGGACGGGAGATACACGCAGACAGAGATACACACACACATTCTACACGGCTGGAATGACTGTTCGCAGACTAATGTAATTAATAGCTTTTTATCCATGTAGAATTTGAAATGAAGATGTAAATTGTTCGTTTAACATAGCCATAGGACATGGAGGCTTCTGCTGTCAAAGTCAATTACAGACTCAGCATAGTCCCAGACTTTATGAAAACCTAATCAAGATGTGATCTGTGTGTGTGTGTGTGTGTGTGTGTGTGTGTGTGTGTGTGTGTGTGTGTGTGTGCGTGTGTGAGCGCGCACATGTGTCTGGACATAAGAGGAAACGTGGAGTGCAAGCTTTTATGCATGCATTTGTAATTTGTATGCTTGTGTGTGCGTGTGTGTGTGTGTGTGTGTGTGTGTGTGTGTGTGTGTGTGTAGCTTCTGTCTTTGTGTAAGTAGACTGCTTTACGCTGATTTTGGGCAGTTCCGCCGATATAAAAATATCTACAAACCAAATCTTATCGACAGAGATAGAAGCTAGTTCTGTTCCAGCCACTTTGGTGGAGGAGGGTTATCATCTTCAAAAAGTTGCTTTAGTCTTGTCTAATGTAAAACCTTACTGAAGTGGTATTTTATAAATTCATGATATACGTTGCAGAGCAAGGTCTGTTGAAATCGTATTAACCTCGACAAAACACGAGTGTAAACAATAGATAAAAATCCCCATTTACAATAGAATACATTCTCAAACTAATGTGTTATGAAAAAAGTGTAAATACACACATTAACACATACAGTGATGGGTAACATGTACACTTTCTACAGCGCTATCATTGAGTCATTCAGACTACAGCTGAAATGATTACTCAATTAACTGGTAGATCAAATTAATTGGGAATCTGCTATAGTAAATGGATTATCTTTGGTTTTGGACTATTGGTTGAAGTAAATCATTTGAATATGTAATTTCAGGCTTAGGTTACTGTGAGGGACATTTTTTGTTATTTTTGTCCAATTTATAGATTAAGCGGTTGATCGATTATTAGAGAGAGAAAAAAATTATACTGGAAACAACGGTTTGTTGAAGCTCTTCTTTTATCCTTGTGCATTCCAGGGTTTTATCATGACTTATATCCATCAGTGTCTTTCTATAGATTCTATAGTAGAAACCATTATACAATAATAAATCCACTGAGTTAAGATTTCCACTGAAACATAGACCCTCGCTTTTACAGTTTTTTACCTGCTGATCATCAACTTCAGCACATTCTTACCCATTTTTCTATTACACCAACACAACATTGTATCGCTCAAAAAGTCAAAAACAGTGCCGAAGAATCTTGTCAAACTTTTCTAATGCAACTTGTCATGCCAATGGACAACTGACAAGAATTCTGTTGACAGAACTCAAATACCCAAATGAGCTCAGTGGAGTAAGACATGCAGACGGAGGTTTGCTTGTGTGGAAAGTCATTTATAAACGCCAAGGGTAGCCATTCATGCTCAATGATTTAGGACTTTCAAAACACATTTCTAGCTCATTTGAATAATAATGGTCATAAAAAAACACTGCCTGAGGCGCAGCAAGCATACATCAAGCAACAACAAATGCCTTCTGAAGTTGTCGAAAGGCCCACAAACACTGAAAACAATTAGGACACACAACTTAATTTGCGAAGGCTATGTTTCTCTCTTATGCCCATGCTCATTTTAATGAGTTTGAAGGCAGTAGTCTCCTGTAGTTTGTGCTGCTGATTGATTGACTGTTGCAGCCGTGTAGCGCAGGCTTAGGCGGACTTCTAATAAACCTCACTACGTGTTTGTAGGCGTACACACTTATGTCCGCTTGCACATGCACCCCCCCACCCCCCGGTTCCTTATGCCTGACTTAATCGCACCAGGTAGCTGATGATAAGACATTCAAGCAGCCACGTCCTCGCACTCACACAAAGCTGGATCAAACAAACCTACCCACTTCAAACAGATGACCTCATGATTGCCTTACATCAAAACTAGCATGCAATTAAGCCTGAGTAGCGTTCATCAGCCAAGCCGCGCTTTGTCCAGAGGCTTTTCATTTTCCAGCACTTAGCAGCAAACATCAGTGTAGAGAATCAAAAGATGAGAGCAATTACATCGGCAGTCCCCGGCAAAGAGAAACCATAACCCTCCTGAATGAGAAGAACATTTGATTCGACTGTGCATTCTTGCCATGCAGCTGCCTTGACCCCAAAGACATAAAACATGGGAAATAATATAAGTGCCAACTGCAAAAACTAAAAATGTGAAAAAATACAACACTGTTCATAATATGACTGAATGTGTTTGAACAGTTATGCATTGCAAATGTCTTATACCTTATTATTACACTTTTTATAGTATAGTTTAAAATAGAATAGAACATTTGAATCATTACTTAATATCTCCGCTTTAAGTCCCTCCTGTTATCCACAAATGGTCAACATGACGACAGCCAAAACATTCAAGCAAAGCAGTGCACGGCATCTTACCACAATTCCATTAAAGGTTTTCAAAGAAACTCACTCGTTTCACTCACTATTTCAACTCCCCAAAAGTGGTGATTTAGCCCCATTCTTGTGCTGTTGCACTGGTAAAATATGACTATTGTCATTTTAGTTCAATATTATACATGATTTACATTTGTGAATCTGTCATTTCAACTGATATATTGGTAGCAAAACACAGTGTAGATATCTTATTGCACAAAGCGTTGTTTATTTTCTTTACGGATGAACTGCAGGCATTACAGACCAAAGTCAAATAACTCTTTAAAGGATCACCTGGACAGTTTGAATGATGTTGAGTTGACTGAAGATATCGGACACTTCCTTGCAGTGTTGGTCATTTTTCTCTTTGTGTTAAATACTGCCATCTGGTCCTGCAAGTAGTAATTTCACCAAGACTCCCTTTTCCCTTAAGAATAGCTTAGAGCTTTGTAGGGAAACGTTTGACATTATCGCCAACCAGACCAACCACGCAATCCTGATCCTCATAATAAATTCTAAATAGCAATTTATGAACAAGGATATTCAATAAATTATTACAAAATGCCAAATATGTACATTTCCAGTTGTGCAAATAATAAGGAAATGTAAAATAATGAGAAAAGATCAGGTATCAAGACAACAATCTAGTTTCCACAAGAAAACATGGCAACTTGTTTGCCAGGCGGCTGCTGCACACTTTCACAAGGGTTGAGCTCGACTCGCAAACTGATTATTTTCCTGTTCCATAGCTTGTCATACACAGTGGCCTCCCTGATTGGCTTTTATCGCCAGCGTAGAAATGAGAAACACATATTTCCTGTCTCCACTGGAGACCATGTATGCCATCCGAACAGTAGCCTACAAGCACACACACATGAAACAGCGTGCAGAGACACGCATACACTCTTTACGCACAGAGGACAATACCCACCGCAGCCTAGGTGGAACTGACACAAACAAACACGCACAGCTCGCTGACTGAAAAAGCTCCCAGCAAACAATGCAAAGTGAAAAGATATTAATATTTAAATAGATCATTTGCAAGATTGGTATAATTAGCGGCTCATATTCATGTATTCACTTCAGGGATATCACATTGAGACATGTCTACTTATTCAAATAGGATGCAACATGTCACAGGGTGCATATATGCAAATGCACATATGCCGCTAATTACACATTGCCTGTCACAGGGAGAGAAAGGCTTTCAGCAAAAATGTTCAAAGTTTTCTATGAACTGTTCAACTAGGCTGCTCAGGCTGCTCAGGTCTAATTAAAACATGCATGTCCCCAAGGCCTTATCAAAGCACTGTAGAAATATGTACATCTCAAATAGAAGAGAATTAGCTAAATAAAGGACCTCCCTGGTGCCTTTGTCCTGCTCACATCCCAGAATCCGGCTAACAAACTGTATTTCTGATTGATACTTATAGTCCACCACAGGGATTCGAGAATATTTTGACCTGAGGCGGGAGACTTTTATTTTGACATCTCCTCCCCTGGCACGATTCCAGATTTCATACTGTACTTGACACCAGCTGTATTGAAGGCTGTTGTGACAGAGATTGTTACCTCAATGAGGTGGCAATGAGACCTTCTCGGAAGTGTTTTCTAATTAACCAAAATGATTTGGCCTTTAAGGGTTGGCAACTGACAAATTGTACATTGTGTTCCGAACAAGATTGATAGCGGCGTTCATTTCAAGAAAATCAAGAACTATGAAAGGACTTTTTACAATTGTACAAAAACTTTTGCCTGATTCTTACTGAGAATGTCTTTTCATGATAGCTTGATTTTATAGGAAAACTATTGGGAATCCTTAAATAGGTCATTTAAGGTACCAAATGCTACATTGGGAGCATTAGAATGCCAGTCAACAAGGTGACAGCTGAGCCGCTGGATGGCAGCTAACAGTGCTGACAGAGAAAGCAGTGGAGGGTGTTTGGGTGCTATGCTTCCGCAAAGACACGTCATTCAAAATGATCAGAAGTTTCATTCCATCCATATATTTTATATTGTACCCAATTAGCGAGGTTAAAGTCAATTTATTTGTCCGTTTAGTTATATCTTTGTTTTACATGTTGCAGATTAACGGACAGTTTCAAATGTGCTTCTCTGACCAATGAATACTAATCATTTGAGTAAATTTCTAATTAAAGAAAATAAAAGCCTGTCAGGTATAACAAATGCATCTGTCAAAAATGATCGTTGAAGAGGACATTTTGTGTCTCACTGTCGCGCGTTCGTGTTAACATGCATTTGCATTTACACGCACAAACACAAAGGCCAAAGCACCCCTGCTGGAGAGCTCAGAGAGCGGAGCTGTCCAGAAGCCCGTCTGTGTGAGGACAATGTATGCAGCTCAAATCAAAGTGATGTTGCACACAGTAATCTTTCTCTATTAAGGATGTCACATTTTGCAATCTTTTCGCAATTGCGGCCTAATATCCTTTACCACTCCACTGCCGGTTTGGTGAGCTTCTGCTGGCGCGCATACACACATACACTCACTGTCTCATCACACACATCCACGGTGCGTAGGTATCCGCGCTGAAGGACTCAGTCATGTGTGTCTTTCAGATAGGAGTTGAGAAAGCCCTTGATTAGGACAGGAAGTCATGTGTGTAAAATTCACACTTTTTTTTTTTACCACCGTCTCTCTCTCTCTCTGTGCATAGTGAAGATAGTGTGTGTCTGTGTGCACATGTATAGAGATCATAATTAACTGACGTAAATAGTAATATAAAATTAATTACACGCTAACAGTGAATTCCTTTGTACCTTTTAAAAGTGAGCTCAGTTCTAATTTCGGGGTAAAATAATTATATCCGGAGCTGTGTTTGAAATGAAAGGCCATGCCTCTGCTATAAAAGGCAAATTATTTACACTTGGTTTGTTTCTGATCATAAAATTCAAACTGTAGACCCAACAGTCTTGTGAACTAGAGATAAAAGTGTCTATTGTCTAATTCTACTGATCTTCCTCAGGTGCATTTAGATCATTTCTTTCAGTTTCATGATTAAACTTTATTTTCTCAGCGATGCCTCGATTCACACCGAAAGTTATACAAATTCCCCTCAACAGGCCAGGTGCCACCGCGACTGAAGCAGGTAAAAAGTTCACCTAAAGTTAATTATATGGATTTGTATACATCCATAGCATTAGTTTGTAATGGTGTTTGGTGTCTAATTCTATTGACAGCTTCTTTAATTGTTCCCGAACTTCTAGCATTCATCTTGAGGGTTGGGTGGAGGGAGAAGGGGAAATGGAAAGAGTAAGGAAGGTTTTCCGGTTGAGTAAAAGTGAGGGTCACCAATTACTCAAGACACAACATGTCTTGTGACTGCATTATGGCATTATGGACTATTGATGTGACTGTCGCCGGGGAAATTGCTATCTCTGCTTCTTCTGTGATGGATTTTTCCCTGATTGCTGAATGTGAAAATGGTCAAAAGCCCTTCCTCCTGAAAACAAAGATTTGAAAATAATGTTTCTGATACAATGGAATTCTCAGCTATCCAGCAACATTTGACCTACTAGAAATAACTTAGTGTGTCAGTAAACGCTATCGTTTTCTATCTGTTATCTGCAGGAATACAACATGGTATACCATCATTTTGCCCGTGGCCCAATCTAAGGTAGGATGGATTTTTCTGTTTAACACATAACCCAACCATCATTGTGGTTGGTTGGGTTACCACTTTGGTCCAGACTGAAATATAAAGTATTGGATGGATTACCATTAAAAATACAAATTATACAGACATTCATGTTCATGTTCTCAGAAGATGGATCCCACTGACTTCAAGTGCTACCATGAGATTAACATCTTTGTTTTTTTGTGAAACGTCTTGATAACTATTGGAGAGAAATCAAGAAATTTGTTACAGATATTAATCGTGCCCAGATGATGAATCCTATAACTTTGGTGTTTTCATTTATCAGCTCTACAACTCAACATACCATACCAACTCCAACATATCGAATGGACCGGCATCACATTTTGTACAGACATTCATGGTTCTCATGAAATAACAGCAGATGAGTGTGGTGATGCCCTGACTTCCTCTAATGCCACCATGAGGTTTTGCTTGAAATTTCTTGACAACTATTGTATACATTGATTTGGCATAGACAACCCTTTGCTTTTCACCTGGTGCCATCAAATCCCTACAGAACTTACGACATTCCCATCAGCCTCAGCTGTACGGTGATAAGTACAAATTAGTAAATGTCATCTTGCTAACACACTTAAAAAAGATGGTGAACAATGGAATTCAGTTCATTTAACCAGTGCATTTAACCGTTGGGGTACAAACCCAGAACAGCAAGAATCATCAGCTTCAAATAGCGTTAACCATGCCTAATCTATCAAACTGATACTATTGGTTCTGCAACACAGTTCTCATAAGCAGGGGGTCCTTTTGAGTATGAAGGTCATCGTTGCCATTTTAACGAAACACTTCAGCATCTAATTTACCTGGAAAACACACCTGTGTCCATAAAAGGCTTGTTGGGGAAGAATGAAAACCTGCAGGCTCTTCGGCCTGCATGTCACACGGTTAAGAAAACGACTACAGAGTGAAGGCATTTTCAAAGAGTGGTAACCGCTTAACTTTGATTCCATGCTGCTTCGTGTATAAATAAGGGCAGTATTCATGCACCCTTATTACTATTTGATATCACCTCTTACGGCGCAAAACATAGCCCACCTACACGCTACAATTTGCAATACATTTAGGGTTATTGACCAAGGTCCATAGGCGCCCTATAATTTAAGGCACCAAGCACAGACTTTTACTGCGCTTCACTACAGGGTTCCTAATATCCTTTGGATTGAAGGTGATTTTGTTTATGCTGCAAACCTGTGAAACCATTAGAGGGGGTATAAAGGTAAGCATTTCCTCAATGCAGATGGAGTTATCTGAAATCATGGCTCTAGTATTTAGTCCTCTCTCTCCTCCTCCTCTCTCCTCCTTTACTCCCTCGCCCTTTCTTTCTCAATTGTGTCCCTCGCCTCTGGCAAATGGGAGTCATTTGTTTGTGTGAACTTCCCATAACCCGCAGCGCACAAGACACTTATCATTCAGAGTGGGGCTGCTTCGTCCGGAGTTGTAATACCTCTTCTCTTCTCTTCTCTTCTCTTCTCTTCTCTTCTCTTCTCTTCTTTCTCTTCTCTTCTTACCCATTTCCCCCAGTTTGCCCTTCTTCAGCCTCTCCCCCACTCCCTCTCTATCTCCAATCTCCCTCCCCATGTAATCTCGGGGTACACAGGACCGTTTTCATTACTGCACTACTCATCTTATCATCCACCCTGTCATCTCCTCTGTCTCCTGTCTTTTATATATTCCTTTATTCTAACAAGTATGCATCTGAGAAGCCATCAGTGGTCCACCCCTTTTCATTTCCCTAATGTACCCCAAACACACACACGCACACACACACACACACACACACACACACACACACACACACACAGACACGCACACACACACACACACACACGCACATGCACCCTTGCCTGGGCCTAACCCCCAGTTTCATTGCCTTAACCTGGTTCCCATCACCATGATGGGAACCATGATGTAGAGCACACCCCGGCTCCCTGAAATTGTGTAAATCACTCGGTGTGTAGTCAACGGTACAGTGTGTGTTTCTTTAAAAATGGTATCCGTGCGTTTATTATCTCTGCAGGCAAAATGAGCAGGAGCGAGAGACAAAAACAGATAACCTAAACATGGAATGAGAGAATGAAAGAGGAAAAAAGAGTGAAGCAAAAATAAAGATGGAGACAGACAGATAGGGTGAGATGGAAAGAGACAAACAGAGAGGGGAAGAGAGTGATTTTAAGGAGGGAAAGCTGTCATTGAAGGCCGAGGTGAGCCTTAACCCTCTTGCTTGCTTTAATCCCTCATTTATGTGAACTCAGCTTTGGAAATGAAGCTGTCACTGTATTTTTCTTCCCTTCACCCATGCTGTGGTATAATCAGAAACCACACATGCATGGAACCCACACCCACGCACACACATACACACACACACACACACACACACACACACGGTCGCAGGACGGAGACACAGAAAATCACTCAGGAGAGGTTTTAAATTCATTCCAGAGTTGGAAGCAGAGATTCAAACAGCCTCACCTTGTCTCCTAGAGGAGGAATCATCGGATATGTTGGAGACAGAAGGGAATTATGGGTAAATGCACTGGTGAGGAATGATAGCCCGCAATCTCCGGCTCTAATCTGGGATCGCTGACACATGCCATTCATTTCAGACTTGCCAGTATTCCCCTCCATGGTGTAGACCCGAGCATACGTGTGTGACTTTACAATCCGTTATGCCTATATTTTTGAGACAAAAATCTAATGAAACAGTTTGCAAACAGCAATGTAAAGCTAAATTACAAAATGGTGAAACACACTCATCAAATTCGTCTTTCTTGAAGAAAGCTTAATGTAACATGGTTTTATATCCAAATATTTATGTCCCACATACACACACCCATACACACAAACACACACACACATATATATTTATATATATATATATATATATATATATATATATATATATATATATATATATATATATATATATATATATATATATTCTTGACGGAGGAAGGGCAAAGTACATTGATAACAGCCATTAAAGGCCAAGTTGTCTATTGTGAAACCATAGACTTGTACTGCCACCTAGTGGTTATGAGTGAAAACTGTTATATGAAGTCAGGATCAGTTATTTGATGGCCAGATGACCAGAGAAAAGAAAAAAAAACTTTCTTCTGTCTCTGTAACTATAAAATAAATGTATGCAGAATGAAGTTAATCACTTCCCCGATGACTTTACGAAGGGAATACATTTCATGATCCGTGTGTTTTTATTTAGGAGGTGAGAGTAAATTATTTTTTAAAAGCATGGCAAATAAGAGCCTCTTTATGTGCTTGTATATTTTGTAGTATTCATCCATTTTATTTTGCACATATTTCAAAATCCAAAGCAAATGTGTGAAAAAACGTACACAATACACATAATCACCCCCTAGCTAGAAAATGTGAGCGTTTTTGTAAATGTACAGCCTCGATTAACATGTCAAACTATGTAATACAAGAAACATTTCATATTCCTGTCCATCTTTTGCTCCTCCATCTCTCCGTCCCCCCCCTCCTCCCGCCGCCCTCCTCAGGTGGAGAGAGAGCATCAGACTGGTGTGAAATAGCGTGCTGTCAGTGTGGGTAGCGGTGAGGTGTGGGGAGGAGAGCGGTGCGTCTCAGATGAGATATGTGACTAGCATGCTAACACACAGTTTTATCTGAGGAAAAAGAAAGAGAAGGACCCCCACATCTCCTCACTATAGGCCTTTGATTAAAGCTCCCAGCGCGCACACTTCCAAAAACACCCATGTAGGAGTCTACACACACGCACCTGCACAGATTCTAAATAAATTGCAGGTAAGAGCACACACACTCACACACACACACACACACACACACACACACACAGTATATATGCATGCACACATCCTCACATTGTGGGTGGTGTTGTTTTGACCTACGCCAGGTAGCTTGTCCATTATGAAGTTGATAGGAGGATTTGGCCATGTTGATTCTAGACAGCATCATCCCCTCGACCATAAATAACCGGAGTGTTTTCTCTGAGTCACACAACAATATACAGAGAATAAGAGCTCTCACCTTTATCCACTGGTCTCATCCACTGCACATAAACGCTCACACGTACACACGTACACACACACACACAGGCCCAGAAGAAGAAAAAAAGATTGTGCGTGGATGGACGTAAACAAAATAACAGATTTAAAAGTACAGTTGGCCCCGGCTTGGCTTCAGCTTGAATTGTCGCCTTTACAATCTAGTTTGGCTTCAGGGTTCGGTCTCAAAGTGTGTTTTCTCAGATGGACGGTGGGGGGGGGGGGGGGGCTGGTTTGGTTTTAGATGAGCAGCATCAACCGGCAGCGCAGTCTCAATAGCTTGCCAATAAAGCTTTGGACACACACTGCATACCCCTAACCAATGGAACTGTGCAGGAGCGTGATGACTTCCATGACGGAAGTAATGGCCAAAACACACTCAGTATTCTTGCATGTGGCGAAACCATATTGAAAGACAACCTGTCAATTTATCATCATCTGTCTTTCTATATTGTTTTCCTTTCAGGATGAAATGTGGGGGGAAAATGACAATTTCTATGTATTTTTAGCAATATCCATTTAAATGGATTGCCGTGGATGTCGCAACAGATGAATGTTTGATTGGAAAGGAATTTATCGTTTTCCATCTCACACTTTACTTTTACCTTAATATTTTTATATATATGTATAGTTATTACAGAAAAAAGTGAATGAATAAATGCATACTCATTTCACATGATGTACCATTGCATACCACACAATAAGAAGTCCGTTTACATTTGACACTCTGTTGTATTTCCTCTCTTGACAGCAGGAGGGTGCCACTGTGCCATATGATACTCCACTTTCAGTCACTTGATTTCCAATGAGATTCTCAAAATTGCATTTTTGAGAATTTTACACGCATAAAGAGTAGAAATACACATTTCATTTTAGAAATTTAATATAGCAAGAGACTTCATTATCCAAATATTTCCTATCATCCATTTGGATATACACAGTAGTAAAATATAACAATTTATACACATACATTTTTGTATTTAACATGAGGTCTTTATGAACTAAATATGATATTATGATTATTACAATGTTGATCTTCACTGCAATATATGGTATCCTTTTATATTTAGTTTAAGCTGCTGCAGTATTAAATACAAACCACTGAATTAATCTTTCACTACTTTTTCACAACTGTTAAAATAGTTACTTCCTCTGTATACAAAAAAACACAATAGTTGATCTGAGACCAGTTGAAAGTCGTAATATGTTCCACTGACACATATCCTATAAACAAAACAGGGCAGTTAATTTCCATTTGATGGCTAGATGAAAGCCATGTTTTCTTCCATTATTTGATTTGGTAGTATTTCCTATATACTGCACATACATTCCCAGGAATTGCCATTTGATATGCAGTGAAAGGCTGCACATAAAGAACTACGAGGACAGATGGCATGTTCTGCACATCTATGTTCTATCAAGCAAGACATTAGTCAATACATGTTTTTCAAAAATAATAATAAAATATACATGCAGAGTTTTAAGATGACATTCGCATTTTTAACAGACTAATATCTTATTTTACATTTGAATTGCCATCATGTTCTATGACATTAAAGTGCTGCACAACCATGATACTGTAGTATATTACTTAAAGTTGACCACAAAAATGCACAGCATGTTTTGTTAAACCTAAGTTTGGTGTTTCATTAGTTTGCAGAATTTAAAAAGTGACATGTTGAAGTTCCAAAGTGGTGCCAACAGCAGCTTTAATTACATCTTTGATAGTGTTGCAACACCCCCTGCAGTCACAGGGAGAAGGAGCAGGCTAACGTCTAACCACAGACACTGAGCAGGGATTGCTCTCATAATCTCATGACTGAGCTGATAGGGGACAAGGGAACTGTGCCCATGTCAGCTCCTTCAACAGAGTTCAGGGAGAAGTCAGAGATCTGTGTGTGTGGAAGGCGAGGGGCTGGCTGGAGGACAAAGAGGATGGGAAAAGTGTTTGTACTTCTCTTGGGCAGGACCTTGCGGGGGCGACGGCATGGGAGTGTCTGGAGAGGCTGCAGGGAGAGAGGTGGGGACAGAGAGACCTTTTTTTTTTTGCAAATTCAAAAAATTATATTACTATAGCTGTTACATTATAGATACAGTTCCCATCAGTCTTCATTGGCCATTAGGTGGTGTAATAATGCCAAATGCATGCTTTTTTTTTAAATGAAAGAATGCGACATGGCCAATAGTCATCAATTCTTGTAATTGTTCTATTTTTATGGAATTTCTTTCACATTCTGGGGGCCCATTTATTCGTTTCAAGTTAATGGAAACACATCTGGCCCACATGTTTGTGACAGTTGATGCAAAGATATAACTATACATCAATGCTGCTTTGTCATCTGTGTGTGTTGTTGTCCAGCTCTTACCTATCTGAGGAGTGTGAGTGATCGGCATGGCGCTGATGACCAGTGTGTGTCCAGTCAAAGGGTCCTGGGCCAGCTGGGTGTGTGCTGGGTGGTGCAGGTGTGTGGGATCTGACGTGAGGCCTGAACACAAAACACAACGCTCCTTCAATCAAACATCATGTTTGTGATATGCTAGAATAAATCATCTGCTTTGGAGCTTTGAATTCATTGTGTTGGGTTTTGCAAATTTCTGCTGACTTAATTTTGATGTTTTTCCTTCAAAAGTGTAATAATATGTGAATGTGCATGTTTTACTATTTGAGACGGAAAAAATCTGATAAATCTATGTACTGTAAGCAGCTGTGCAGCATGCTAAAATAACCCCAAATTCCTAAATGTTTTTTTCTTTTATCAGTTTCAATATATACTTTAATAGCAATGTTTTGTTGTGCAAGCTCCAGGATGCTGGAAAACACTGAAAAACACCCACAGCTCTGCAGTCTGAGTCTTCTAAGCCAGGTTGTCAAATTCGGGAGTTGTTTTTAGCCTGCATGGAAAAAATGGGGTCCATTTTTGGAGATGACTTGGTACTTTTTTCCACGCCTCATTTTGTGCTTGAGTTGTCTGCCGTGGCTCTGTTTAGAATATGTTTGATACGTTCTACCTTTAACTACTTCCTTATCGCGATGTGTTTGTAGATGTCACCTAGCGGCATCTCATGTTGCAAGTTGTCTATTTTGGCTTTGCCTAAATATACAGTATACATGGATTATACAATGTATACCATCTCGCTGCAAAACCCCTAACTTTTTAAACATTCCATTTGTTCGAGGAAAACTTTGCATTGTATGTCTACTTTTTTTTTACATCGCTTAATGCTTGTCGAGTTCCACACATTCATCACGCGATATCTCCACTGGAGCGTTTGGTGGTCTTGCTGAATTTTCTTTCTGCAGGTTTACAAGTGCAGGCATGGACCCGGTCTCACCTCCCAGCAGCATCTCGTGCAGCAGGTTGTCTATCTTGGCCAGTCCGCAGAGCTTAATGAACTGGAGCTGTTCGATCATCTGCCAGGTGATGCTCTGCAGGGTGGGCAGCAGGAGTAACAGCTCTCCAAAACGACCCCTGGAGTCATACTGACGGTCATTAATGTAGTCTTCCAGACTCATCTGGACCTGCACACACACACATGGCCAAGTGTCCATCAGTGTAAGCAAACTGCCCTTATCCTTGTACGTTGCTGGATATATTATTTATGAATGTGTAAAAGGCAGGCTCTTAACATTCTTTATTGGAAATTATAGCAGAGCGTACTAGAAAAGAACTGCAGCTGTGCAATAAGGTACAAGAGTCAAATGCCTGACCTACCTGCAGACGAATGGCCTTGATCTTCGATGGGTCCCGCAAAGACTTGGCATCTGCAGATTGGGAGGCACAGTGTGGAAGTCGTGGATGGATTGAAGGGGTGGTGATGGGAGGGAGAGAGGGGATTGAAAAAAAACAGAAAGATCAGGGATGGAATTGAGGATATGAGTGGAATTGATGGAATGATTATGGTCTAACTGGGGCATGAAGGTAAAATGAGGGGATTTAGTGAAGGGGAGAGACAAGGGGGACAGGTGACACCAGATGGGGGCAGGGATTGTGGTTATGCCAGGCCAATGGAAGATAAAAGAAAAGAAAAAAGGAGTGGATTGGGACCTTATTTTGAGGGGAAATGTCACCAGATGGAAGGAATTGATTGGGAAAAAAGGGATCTGGACAAAAATGGCATTCATTAAACATATTTACTTTTAATATTCACGATATTCTTTTTCATCTCTCTATTTCTTTTTTTGCTTGATTTGCTGGCTACTGTGCTCTGTTTTTCCTTCATATGAATGCATTACCTAGTTGGTTACACATAATGACAGTTTGAATGGAGAAGCAAGGGTAAGCTGGAAAAACAGGGGAACCACTCATTTTGGTTCCATTTCTTATCATCTGTACCTCACAAACCTTCTGATGGCTGAAATAACTAACCATGACTTTATTTTAATTACCTGGGTCAAAGAAGACAATAGCCTTGAGCGCCGCATACTCGTTGTCGTCTATTTGAATATCCTGGAAAGGCTGGACCAGCTCATCCAGCACTCGGTTGGCGACCTTGTACAGCTCTTGTTCAGGACTGTTCCTGTGGATCACACAGCCGTTACCTGCAGACACAGGTGAGTATCGGTTAGTGTCAGTGTTGAAGTGTGTGTATCTGAATGCTTGAGTGTATGTAGTTGACAGACCCGCCCGCATACAGTATGATGTTGATACATGTCCAAGTAATAAGTAATGGGACATGTTTGAAGTCACAAAGACATAGAAACCCTGAGTTAATCATTCTCCGCGGATGCAACATTAGATGGGTGTCACTTTACAACACAAAAATGTTAGCAGTTGTTATGGCAGGGTGAGGAACGACCTGATAATTAATGAATCGTTAATGAGTTGTTGAATAACTCTCAAGGGCCATAGATAGTAATGGATTACTAGAACCCATTAATCATCATTAGGTTGATTAGTTCAATAATATTTCTTCATGAGTTGTTTCTCCTCAACCACTAAGCAGCTCTAACAAGCAACAACTCATTAATACCACCTAGTTCATCATTACTTACGTTTTTGCCTCCCCCCCATGTGAAGTGCTACATCCTACTAAGTAGTTACGAAGAAGCCCCTCTTTACTTCATGTTTATCTGATTGTTACGATTCAAACAGTCGTCGTCCTGCCATGATCAGCTCGTTCCCTGCGAACCGATTGTTCCGTCTTCACACCTGATAGCACCACGTAATAAATAAGATGCCCTTCTAGTGGGGAGTTCATACCTAAAAGCAGGAAGTCCTTGAATGGCATCGACCTTTTGGCGACCCCAAGCAAAAGGTGCTCACCTGCATGAGCCCTGAGCAAACTCACCTGGAAACAAACACACACACACACACACACCGTTAAACAAAGGACACAAACAATGCAACAATGGCTCCCCTTTTGCCCTTACAGACATCACAGGGGGGCCCTACTTGTAGCGCAGTAAATGAGTGTTTGTATTAACCTCTCCTGAATTATTGCTTTTAATATTCTTTCATCTCTCCATGAATTTGGTTGATTAAAGATAACTTTTCTTTCATCCCAAGTGAAAGTGCTTCCACATAATAAGCAGTAAGTGCACTGATACAAGCGGAATGCGTCCAATAAAAAAAGACAGCACTTCAGAATGTTGTTGAACCGAGAGGTAAAATTTTAGGACATGGGATTACAAACAAGGAATATTTATTCCTGCGGGCAAAAGCATAATCATCGTTGACCCATCATGCGTCAAGGCCCTGCAGTGGTGTAAGATAGCTATGATGAGCCCCGGTACACGCTATTTTGACAGGCTGTCGTGCGCACTACTAGTGATGAAGCTTAAACACACACACATACACGGCCTATCAGGACTAGCTAGCATATAACGACTTGACATTGGACAACAGTAACGTACATATACTGCAATGATCTCTAACCAAAAACATTAAAACTATGATGTAGATGGGTCTGCCTTTTTGAGGACTTATACAGCAAATGGTACCATTAATTATCAAAATTCTTCTTTGAACACAGGCGTATTTCTAAGTTCTGTGCCTAAGTTCTGTGACCATACCTGGTCATCCAGTGGCAGCTCTCCAAATGCAGGAATGTACTTGGCCCATTCCACCAACACCAATAGCTGTTGTCTCATAGAATCACATGTGTCTCCGACAGCGGCTGACTTCTGCTCCGCTATGTCTGCTATTCCAACAGGAGCAGTGATCTGGAGAGAGACGGCAAAACAATGGCTTCCTGTGTTATCTGTTCATCCCCTCGCGCCCGTCATTTAATCATGCACTTAACATTCAATCATGCCATTGATTTTTTGCCAAATTAGAATACCATCAAAATGGAGTGTTACCTGTTGGGACAGTGATTCAGCTTGGGCCAAGATAGTAATGGGTGGCAAGTCTTGGGTGTCGGGGATACTTCTTCGGGAGCTAATCCGATCTCTCTCATTCTGTACGGCTAAAATTAAGTACAAAATTAGAGTTACTGTGTGTGTGTGTGTGTGTGTGTGTGTTTGTGACACAGAGAGAGCAATTAAAAAAGCCATTCCATTCCCTGAATGGAGAAGCAAGGGTGTGCTGGAAAAACAGGGTAACCCCTCAACTTGGTTCCATTTCTTATCATCTGTACCTCACAAACCTTCAGATGGCTGAAATGACTGAAATAAAAAAAAGGAACAGGGAAGAAACAGCACTTCCTGTATATTTTTATCATAAAAATCAACTAACTTTCTAACTGGTATGTGTGTTTATCCCGGGTGTCGTGTTTTGGAAGAATTTGCTTGAGTTGGTATTTATCAGTGTGAAGAGAATATGATGACAGCAGCGGCTCTAGAGCAGTTCACATTTAGGAAAATAGTCATACAGGCTGGCATCAGCAAGAGGAGTCAAACGTTAACCAGTCGTGATCCAGAACAACATGTTTGAATAACACATGATTAGGTGTCATAAAGCTCCTTGTCAAGGTTATACCTGTCGTAAATACACACACACACACACACACACACACACACACACACACACAAACGCACACTAAGTAATCCCTTTTTTTATGGCTTAGCCATCTTGAAGTAGCTTTCAGATTCTCTGAAAACAGCCCCTCCTTTAGTGCCACTAGTTTATGCCAATGCTTTCTCTCTGTGGTAATGTCTTTAAAATGAACTACACATATATGACAAGATGCCATGGAAATGTGATTTCTGTTTCTCTCTTGTCCAGAGATCAGGAGGAAGGGTTCCCTACCTTCTTTCTTCATGCCAGCCCTGAAGCATTTGTTGAGTCTGCAGAAACGACACTGATTCCTCTTATCTTTATCCACAACGCATTGTCTGCTGAACCTGCATATGTAAAATCATGTAAGGGGGGGCTGAAAAGTAAGTTACAATAGTTGCACATCATCATAAAGGTGCACACGTTCAAGATCAGGATATGTGAACGTATACTGTTCCACATGTTTTCACATAAATAATACATATGGAAGTGCGGTTTGATTTGAAGCCTGCTGTGTTTTTTTTTTACGTATGTGTTTGTGTTTTCCATCCGTACCTGCAGGTGTAGACGTGGCTCTTGCGTATGGAGCGTCTGAAGAAGCCTTTGCAGCCATCACAGCTGGAGGCCCCGTAGTGTTTTCCCGTGGCTTTGTCTCCACAGATGGCACAGTTACTGCCGACCCCATCTGGACCGACTGCCAGGCCCGGCTCTGTCGGCATGCTGTCTGAAATACACATGAAACCCATCACACAGGTGAGTACACAGACACATGCTCATACATTTGTAATGTTGCATACATTGGCATGGACACGAGTACATTAGCAAACAGATCCAGGAATAGTTGTAAAAGTAGTGTAGCATCTTACTACTCTCATGAATGTAAATCACACAGTGTAGCTGCAGAGGTTATTTTGAGGTTTCTGTAACTGCAAAGACATTTGTGTGATGTCGAACGCAACATAAATCAGGAAAAAAGAACAAATGGCAGTTCAATCGCCAGCCATTTTAAACATTACTGCCGATGTCTTTATTTTTTTTTTACCGTCACCTCCTCATTATCATGAGCATTGTCACAATCATCAGGGGGGTTATTATTATCAGCAGCAGCAGCATCGTCCCCATAATCAAAACCATAATCATCATCATTGTCTGCATATTTATCGCTCAGGCAAAGCCTACCAAATAGAAGACATTGCAATCAGAGGCCACACACACACACACACACACACACAAACACACACACACAAACCTCCCGGTCCCACACCAGGCAGCATCAAGGCGAGTACATGTTCGTCTAACTTTCTGTTCACATGCTGAGGTGAAATCAGTGTATCACCTGTGCTTGCTCTTCAGTTAAACGTCTTTATGACACATGCTTGCAAATTTATCTACATGCTGATTTGATACGTTTACAACCACAACCTAGCCCTCCCCTTCAGGAATGCACAGATTTCCACATACATATACACACGATAGGCAAACCAAATGAATAGCCGACAACCAGACGAGCTGGAGACACGCACTATTGCCCAAATTCAAAATGTCACGACTTCCCCCATGGCTTATTTTAGCTTGTTTTGTTCACAACCCGTACCGATTTCTGCAATTAGCACCTCATTTGCCTTCAGCTGGTCTCATTTCATCAGTAAAGTTCTCAACTTAAACACTAACACAGTCATTGAAGTGCTGAGGTGACCCATCCTAAATCCTCCTCATATCACGTCACACAAGAGGATACAGATTCATCAGACACACAGTGCAAGGCTCCCCCTGATCTCTCACTCCATAATCTATCTGCACACTGTCATACTTTTAGTGAGCATGTCTGATGTTTTGTTCTTCAGTTGGTGTTTGTATGAGCATACCTTGTTTGTGTGTGTGGGTGTCTTCACCACTTACCTCCTCCTCCACAGAGCACCTCTGCGTTCTCAAAGCCCAGGGTGCTGTATGAGGGATCCAGGCCTTCACAATAGTTTGCTACTTCCATATCTAACAGAGATTTACTCTGAGGTGCAAGAGGATACTTCATTCCGGTTTCAACTCGGTCTTCTTCACGCTCGTTGGTTGTCTTCTCTTCTCAGTTCACTCTATCGTCTCCCTTCCTCCTATTCTCCCCCTCTCCCCCCTCGCTCTCTGCTTCATCTAATTCTAACAGACATGACAAGGGAGATCCCTGACATTAAAGATTTATAATCCTATCTGATTGGGCCAGGAACAAGGAGAGGGGAGGAGCTGTGGCCCAAGACTTCTCACCTTATTGCACATTACTTATCTGTCCTTCTCTCCCACACTTATCACAGGGATGGATAGATAGTGGTGAAGGAGATATTTCCATTCTCCTTCGTTTATGTTTATTTTTTACCATGAGACAGATTTCATTTGATTTTGGAGGACAGCTTGCTTGTTTACATGCATATTGGTGAGCTTCTGTGTGTGTGTATCTGCATACACGCCGGGGCATTGTTCTGCAGGCATATATGTGTGTGTGTGTGTGTGTGTGTGTGTGTGTGTGTCCTTCCCAAGCTTTCTAATCTAATCAATAGTGGAGTAATAGCACCACCACCTCAGCAGATATAATCTATAAAGACACAGAGTGAAGTGGAAAACGCTGATAACTTCCAATAACTCTCCCACAAACACACTCCTTTCTCCATTTCATAAAACTTTATTCTACGTATTGCTAAATTAACTGGTCATATACTTTAAATATAATATATGACCTTATATCTCAAATGACTTTTACCTCACTTACCAAACTTCAGTTGAAACATCAGTGTTTTTATATATATTTTATATATATATTACACTTTCGCTGTAATTGTTTTCGTCTTCATATCAGTTCGACCCACTTCCTTTAAGAAGGATGACCCAACCTGCTGTTTGAAAGTAAAAAAAAAAAAAAAATGCAGTTTTTTATAATATAGAGCAGCGTGTAATATTTACACAACTGTATAGTTCCCACACTTAATTTAGCTCTCTTATTGTACAAACAGATCACATTTCCTCAGAAAGACATGTTGAAGTGTGTCAGGGCACATCAAAAAGTGGAAGTCAAATATACAAGTGAAACAGTTGTCACTGAGCTGCCTCCTGTTTCAGACCAGGAATGTTGTAAACACACTGTAATTTACTACCATAAACCAGTTAGAACGCCCCAACCCACCCATCTTACATTGGGAGTTTCATTGCACTAAATCTCACTGTATGGCCTAAAGGTAATCGGCTTGGGTTAGAGAGGGCTGTAAATTCATGATAAGAGGCAGTATTGTGGGAGATTTGATGCCCTTCATCAGTAATGAATGGGTCATTCAGCAAAGCACCTCCAGTGTATGAGCAGGCATGTGGGTAATATATTGTCACTGTAGGCTCAGTATATCAGATTGCACATTATTACAGATAACTTACTGGGCAAAAAGAGAAAGAGCAATTAGTATCCGGCCATATGTTAATAATAGACATCTTAGAGAGAAGAGGTGGGGGGGTGCAGAGATAGAGAGAGAGATTACATTTTAACCAGGCAGTGAGGTCAGGCCTCCTGACTCATCAGGTTTGTGGAGAGAGAGGAAGAATTTACTCTTTATTACGTTCACAATCACCTAACACACACAGCAGGAATGTGGATCCAGTGAGACATATGAACTATATCTGCATTATACGAAAGTATTTGCTTGTGTTTGAATGTATGTAGAAAGAAAGGCTGGAGTGTACTGCATGTAAGTGGGTAGTTCAAGGCTATGTGCTATAGTTTGGTCTGACACAAAGAAAGCACATTGGGCAATCCACAATCCAGTATTCATTGGAAAGTGTAAATCATTTTACTTTCTATCTATTGGTGAGCAGGTTAGAAGCTTTACAAAACGATTTCAGCCTCACCCTCCTCCATTAGGTGCCCGGAACAAACCCAGGAATTCAAGCCTTTATATGCGTGATAATGAGTGATTCTGATGTTTGCTCTTCTACATTTTTCATACCCATTTCTTGATGTATTTGTATCAAGATGCAATACCCCAAACGCAGTAGGAGGTCAGCTGTTTATAAATACAGCTTGTGTTACTTGGGATGGTACCTTTGTTAACCACACTAATATACTGAAACTGATTCAGCCAGGCTTTAGTGCGAACCTGCATCCCAGTACAACAACCTGCATCTCCAGCCTCTTCACTATCACACTGCCCAAAAACACAGTGTCACACTTGCTGATTTTTAAATTTTGTCATGTAAAACAAACATATGGATTAGGCATTCTTAAATAGGTAAAATAGTAAAAGCTGTAATGACTTCTTCAGCTGAAAAGCCTCCATGATGCCTGAGAAACCTTGTGTCTGCCTAGCAACCAAAAGCTCTTTGAAGCCATAAACAGTGCTAAGAGGCTATCACTGTGTGAACTGGCCATAATGCTGCCGTCTCTATTTAGAGTAGAGGTTTTAATAGTCGCAGATGATCAGCCACCCAACTGACAAACAGCTACTTCCTGATGGGCAACAGTTAAGAACACACATTACAGAAGAATCCTTTCGCTTTCAAAACTCCACTGAAGCTTTCGTAATTTACTTTTTTATTTGTTGCCATGATGTTCAGTTCTTAAACTACTGCTTTGATATTAGATTTGTGCAAATGAGCGGATTATTACCTGAACTAGTCAACAACACTTTGAAGCCATTTCATGAACATCTTTCCCATAAACCCACAGCCCCTGAGGGAGTTTAATGAGTGCTAATATCACCACTTAGTGAAAAGTCTGAAGGCTTCCACTTGTAAGCCATTCACCCAGGAAATCGTTTTGTGACAAATGACTTATCCAGCTAAAGTGAAGCCCGTGTGCTTTTAAGGCAGACCGATACAACGGCAGCCTCAAAAATCAATCCGCAACCTTCTCAGCAAAATGTCACCGTTGCAACCTTCACAAATGTAGGTTTACTGAAAGGCTGATGAATTTGGATTGCATTATATTATTGCATGTTATTGTGCCTTTGCATGTGGAATGATGCAGCTGATGCTTTCAAACATGTATGTCACTTTTTAATTACAGTGATACAAATGATTCAACAATATAACGGTATTATTTTGTTAGGCATGATACTCCTCTGCACTTTCCCTTGTACCTATAGTGCATCACAGGATAAAATCACAATGTGACTGTATTACCATCCTGTTTACAGTAGCAACCTGTTGCTCTGCTAAAGCTTGTTACAGATGACGTCCTTGTACAGGTGAAACGGGTTATCACATGATCTTTACAGCATGCGTGACAAAGTGAGTCTATCTTATCTGTTTTCACACAAAAATGCCGTCTGCAGACGGGGAGGGCGAGAACACTTATCCCATTAAATCCTCTGGATAAAACGCAACAAAGCAATCGGGCAGACTTGAGCCGCAACATTCTGTACACGTCCCACAGTTTCAAAAGCAACGAGTACTCACGGTCACCACCAAAATAAAAACCACATGATTAAGCAGAAAATGTGTGGAAACTTCTTCGAGAAACGACTAAAGATAAGCTTCACTTCCTCCACAACAAGCAACATCGTAGTTCTCACAGCCGACTACAGAATTCAGCATTTCAAGTGACATTGCACACCGTAGGAGGACTTTGACTTACCTGCGTTTCTGTTTCTGCGTGGGATGTGCATTTATCCAGGTGTGCCGTTGTACTCCGGTGATGAGCAGGCCCTCAGTGCGACATTGGTCAAAGTAACACTGAGAATAGGAACGTGTTAAAGGTGTTTGACAACATTAAAAGGGAAGGTCGGAGAGCTGAGCGGCCTATATTTCATGCAGCGACACATTGGATGGCGCCACCATAGCCCTGTCATTAGATCGATTTACTAAACAAACTCAAAGTAGGGTGGGGATGTTAAACAGTAACCCAAAGCCATAAAAACCAAAAGGAAAGGATCACCGGGGGTGTGTGTTTGTGTGCATGTGTGTGTGTCGGTCAGGGCCTCTAACACCACCTCCAAGGGCAGAAGGTAAAGAGATCCGAGTGGTTTGAGGTAATGTTTCACACAATCATGGTGAAAAAGTAACAATTTTAGACATTTATTTCACTCCAGCTATGTACACGGGGTTAAGTGCAAACATGGTGAAATATATTCGTTTTTCATTTCAACTCGCATGCCTTTCACATAAAGTCACATTTTGGATGAAAACATGGAATCCAAAGGAACCCAAAGACCATTGGCATAATCTAACATTATAAATATCAAGGTTGAAGCCTGTGTTGTATATACAAAGACCAGCAGATGGCAAGAGATCATTCATTTTGAATCAAAAGCAAAGCACAGTGTCAAATTCTTTCAATATTTTTCTTAATAGAAACACAGTTAAATGAATGCCCTGGTAGCTTCTGGGCTAAGACACATAACCGGATAACCGTTGCTGCATGTCATGCCTCACTCCTTCCCCATTTTAGTTTCTCCCTCTGCGCTTTGAAAACATCAAATCATTGCAGATAATAATGTAAAAAAAAAAAAAAACTGAAAGACGGTTAAATAAGTCACATCACAAGAAATACTGCAGAGCAGATGACACGACAGTTGTAGGATTAATAAATCCTAAAAATAAAAAGCACAGCATGATATGTCTGACAGGAGCACGTGAGTCCATCTGCTTTTTCACAAGAAAATAAATTAACTTGAAAAAAAATTCCAAAGGGGCTCATAAGTAGCCAATGAGTAAACAAGTATTTTTATGTGTTTTATAGTTAATTTTTTAATACAACATTTTTATTTCTAAAACTCCAGTTAATCTCTTTTAATGATTCGTTATAATGTACATAATCAATTTTCTTAAAAAATAAACTATGATGAAGCAAATAAGGTACATTGACCCTCAAACACACCTGACCAGCAGTTGTTAAAATAGCCTTTCACGGGATGCACATGTCGAAGGTTCTCCTCCCCAAGAAGGTGAGCATGTCCAAACAGTTAAAAGTGGTCAGACTCAGAAACACCTCATTGGCATTCTGCAGATCAAGGTTTTCTAAGTAATACAGCCGGAATATGTGGTAGGGAATGAAGCAGACGTCCATGATGAGAGCAAAACACAGACTCTTCAGCTGCGCCCCAAATTCCTGCTGAGAGGTGCATCGCCGATGATGCCTCCTGTATAAAACCCTCAAGACGTTGGCTTGGAGGGCCGTCAGCACAGTGGCCACCACTATGATGACTGTGCTTATGATGTAGTTGCCCACCTTGGCGGCAGACTCTATGCTGTCTCCAAAGTTGAAGCAGTGTGACACAGTGGTGTTGTTGCTGCTGTCCAAATGCTTTTGTTCAGTCTTACTGCCGTAAGCGAGATAGATTATGCAAGGGACCATGACAAGCACCACAATCCACACCACAGCACTGGCCAGGAATGCATGAATCCTCTGGACGGAGGCCTCCCGCTGGTTTTTGTGATAAAACATCAGCAGGCGTGTGATGAGGATGATCACATAGAAGACAAAAGACATGTACATGTGGATGTGAATCATGCCGCTGACCATTTTGCACCACCAGGGGCCCAGGTCCCAGTGGTTATTGGCGTAATAGTAAATCCTGAAGGGCACCGTGAGAAGGAAGACGAAGTGGGTGAAGATGAGATTGAGCACAGCGATGGACGTGACGGACGTCATATTGGACTTCAGGACGCGCATCGTCAAGATCAGGCTGATGGTGCCAATAACCAGAACCAAGGAGAAGATGGCCAGAAGGACTTCGTGGTACATGGGATTGGGCTCTAAGGTCATATGTGCACTTTCGTTTGCCACGGAAGCCATCTAAAACAGAGAAAGAAAGGGAAGAAGAGAGAGGAGTGTTTGTCAATGAGAGATATCAAGAGAATACGAAAGTATCAGTAAGAATATATCAGGAAATGATTGATTGATTTATATCCATTCCCACTTGTGGGACGTTTTTCCTTGTCCGGATGGAGGGTGTCGTGGACTGAACAGATTGTGAATCCCTTTGAGGCAAATCTGTGATAAATGCATGTCAGTAAAACCTGGTTGACTGAACTTACTATTGACCCTTTGACAAAACAGATGAGTTTACAATTGGATTGTAATGGCATTCTTCACTAATACTCCCTCATAATCCCAGACCAAGACATTAACCAGAGTATAACTTTGTACCGGTGCAGTGCTCAAGTGGTTTTAGCTGTTTCAGGAAACAAAAACTAAAAACAAAACCCGGAATTCTGAGAATGAAATACCACGAGCTAACAGACAGAAACAACAGCATTGCTCACATCGTAATAATTACCGAGACTGGAGAATTAATTAACATTACAGTCAATAAACCCAGACTTACGTACCTTTTGGTTGCCTGCCGAGTGCTCTTGTGTGTGAAATTAACGCATCAAATAAAAAGCGCGTCTTCCATATAAGTCAGCAAGCACTTGGATCTTCACATTGCGAGCACGCTTAAAGCTCTCTTTGTCTGAGAAAAGAACGCCTGTGTGTGTTTCTGCTTGGATGCGTGTGCCTTTCTGTCTGTGCCCGTCTGTGTGTGCGTGTCTGTGTGTGCCATTATATGTGGAAGTTAAGGTTATGAAAATGTGTTGACAGAAACCACCACTTTGCGTGTGTGTGCGTGTGTGTGTGTGTGTGTGTGTGTGTGTGTGTGCTCTGTCAGAAACAGGAGGTGTTGCACACACATTTATGCACAACCAGAGAGCTGGCTGGCTTCCCTTTTCTGGTCCCCTTTGTACCTCAACTATTTTGTATCTGCAATGTTCACTTAAATACAAACCATTAATGATGTGACATAGAATGAATGCCTTTTACAACTTTTAATCAGGGAAAGGGAGGAAAAGGGTGGTTTGGTGCATGATTGCAGGCGTAAAAGTGTGGTTATTAAGCTCACCATTACAGATGACTTTTCACATCTATACCAGGATATTGCCAGAGGACTAAATAACATGAAGCAACTTTGCCTTTAATTTAGAAACCAATAGTTAAACATGCTAGACTTGAAGCAGTATCTGCACCAGAAATAAAATAAATGTAGTTTTCATACATTTAAATCGCTTATCTCTCTCTCTTTTATAACCAGGTTAATTTACCATTTAACAACCATTATACTCTAATTATGTCAGCTGTTTGTATCTCAATTACTTTGTACTCCGTGGAATCATAGATATATCATAACAAAAACAAGTAATATTATAGAATGTCGAAGAAAGTCAGAAAAAGGCATTGTATAGTCTGTTCTGAAAACTGAAATCTGAAGTCGTGTTATAGTATGTATAAAAAAGTCATAGTATAGTATTTCTAAAATAATAACAGAAAAAGGTCAAAGCGTAGTATGTTGAAAAAAAATCATAAGGAAGAGAAAAAAAGCCAAAAATATTACATATCGTGAAAAAAATGAATGTAATCAAATTTGAATTTGAATGATATACAGGTCGATAAAATTGTCCTGTTGTAGTATGTCATAAAAATGTAATAAACAATGTCATAGTATAGTTTGTCCTGAAATTTCAAGGTATAGATTGCAATAGAAATGTCATATTTGTATGTTGTTTGTATGTCAGTGTGGTATGGCTCAAAAAGTCACACAACTATAGCCGTACATGCCATAAAAATGTCATAACAAAGTCATAATATAGTATTTCATAGTTTAATTAAATAACATGTCATAAAAACATCCTACAATACGCATATAGTATGCCATAAAACTATCAGTGTAGTATATCATCAAATGAGGCCATTTATATCAGAAAAGATAGTATCGTTTCCAAAAATCTGTTTGAGTGAGTTTCTGGAAACACCTCACAACTCAGATGCCAATCAAATCTTATTCAAATACTGCTCTCAAAATATTCCATCAAGATCACTGACACTGGACCGTTAAACCAGGCGCCCTATAGTAGAGCGGATGAGACTGTAAAGGCCGACTGGTCGGCGTGACGACATTTTGGAGGCTCATTTGACTATTTTTACATAGATCATAACGTTAAGCTTATGTATACACTCTTATTTTAAGCATACAATAACAAATTTAAAAAAAACCCACTGTCTTTGTGACGAGGGAACTGGAAGTAGATCAATTCTTACTCATATCTGGTTGTCATAGTCATTGCTGTACCCCCTAGTGAGTCCACCTATTGACTCATTAAAAAGAGAAGAAGAGAGAGGATGTGGTAAAGCTTGCTGGGATGTCGACAAATGTGCAAATATGTTATTAACATCTCACAAAGCACTAAGTAAAGAGGCATATACTGCAGCCCCAGCTAGTGCTCAGCTGCAGTTATAACTTTGCAGGCAATGGAGCAGATATTTATGAACTATTTATCATCTACCTATATCATCAAAATGCCCCTGATTGCATTTCCTCCAACAGGGGGAAGTAGAGGAAAACTCCTTGCAATAACCCTGACTATTAAAGGTGACACCATTTTTTCAAGGTATGAGTAATAGTTGGGAAATGCACATGACTTGATTTAGTACATGTTAGCCATTTATTTGTATCTGTAGTAATGAGTTTATCTGGAAAACAATGTCAAACATCAGATGAGGAGGGGGTTGTTTGTTTCGTTTTTATTAAAACAGATACTAAACATAGTTTTTTATACACCACATCTTAACATTCATATCTACAGTACAGCAATTTACAAGTTTCCAAATTCCAGTGCTGGCCACTGGGTATTCAAAAGTCTACAGCGGACTAAAGGAGTGCACCTGGACTGTAGTTATTTAAGAACATTACGAGAATGTTTGACTCTTTACTTTCCCACCTAGACTTTCTTAGCCCAGTTACCCTGATGTGCAAACAAAGGGCACCAAGTCGGCACCTAGTTTAATTCTGTTAATGGTTGCAATAAGTACAACACACAAGCCCCCCTACGGACCTCAGCTAGATTTGTAAAAACATACAGTAGTCACAAAAAATATAAATAACTCCCTTTCCCTTCCAAATAAGAATACATTTTAGGCAGCTTCACAGGAAATACTGTTACATCCTTAGAGTTAACTTAAAGTTATAATGTTACCTTTCTTTGGTGGATCATAAATCCGTACCCTTGGCAAAGGTATAATTAACAGTCAAACAGTCAAGTAGCCTCATTCATTTCATCAATTATTAATGTAAAAACAATGATGTTGGAACAGTAACTCAGTGCACAAACAGTACCCTGCAAAAGTCTTTGACCACTCTGTAAAACCTGAAGTAATTCTCTAAGTTGTGTCATTTTCAGGGAGGTTTTAAAGCATCTTAACCATTAAGAATATTCAAAATTTCAACCAATTTAGTTGAATTTTGTGAGACTTTTGCACAGTACTAATCATTCATTTGAACTGCTATTCTCACACACACACACACACACACACACACACACACACACACACACACACACACACACACACACACACACACACACACACACACACACACACACACACACACACACACATGTTCATTTAAAGGAAGTGCATCTTGGGTCTCCACAGGTTGAGTCTTTGTGAGGTGAGAATGTGCGTGACCACGCTGAGCAACATCAGGAAGATGGTCATCGACATCACAATCACATAATGGCTGATGCTGAAAGAGGCAGAGAAATAGGTTCCACGTGTTTATGTGTGTGTATCACGGATGCAATGAGAGGCTGAACGAAGGCAGGAAGGAGTGTGTATATGAGTCTTGTTATTAATTAGTCATTAATTAAGACTTAGAACCGTAGTTTTCCCAGTTAAACTGACCTTGTGCCAATGTCCAACCAGCTGCCGTAGTCCTGCACCAGGAAGAAAAAGTGCTGGGGAGAGGAAGAGGAAGTTAGAACTTGGTTGCGTGAGGTTTACTGTCCTGTATTCTGTATTTACAGGAACAAGAAAACACTTTCAAACCGCCTTACCAGAGCCATCAAGTCTGAGATGACCAGAACAATGAGGAACAAGCTGGAAAAGAAGGGTAAGAGACAGAGGAAAGTGTTACAGTCAAGATCCATCACATCAAAAACACACACAACACATTTAGATTTTTTTCCATGTACAGCATGGACAGTGGATTGACACCCTCTTTTCACACACCCAACCGCACAGTAGTTATGAGTTGACTCATGACCTGAGAACTATGTATGACACCAATTCAATCTGTAAAGCAAATCGCTGCATCAATCAATTTATAAGAGCTTAAAGTGTGACAATTGGATAAACTGTCCCACAACCATCGGAGATCAATAATAAAGGTTTGGGACTGATCTGATCATGGTAGATGAGTTGAGTATCTTATTTTGAAAGCTGCAGCAAGGAGTTACCTTCTTGATGAGAGCTGTGTTGCGACTTGGATTGTCTCGAAAGTACACATTACTATTATGAATGGAATGATAACCTGCGAGAACAAAAGGACAAGAAATGTATGGTTTAATGAAGAAGTCCGGAGAGATATAATTCATTGAAAGTGAGGTTAAAACACATTTAACAATGTTTCCCACACAGATCAATAGAGTATGATGTATGTGATTCTTAAAATAGGAGAGTGTTTAAAATATGGTACCTTCCACATCATCAGCCCTCCCATGATAAAGGGGTTGAAGACGGTGAGGAAACAATACACAGATGCTGGGTCAAAACTAGACAAAAGGAGTAAGAGGCAAAGGAAGTGACTACAGATTAATAATAGAATCATTCATTTATGCAGTAACCACAAACCTGTCTCAGGGATACAGCTCCATACATGTATTTATAGTAAAGAGCGACATAATGTATGTGGCACATAATGCACAGCATGGGTCTGCTGTTTTTCACACTTCACTTATTTCCTTCCTGTATTCAAATATTCAAGCACACAATCATGCACGTGCCACACACACACACCACACATATACACACACACTATTGGCAAAAATATATATACACTATAAATATAAATACATAAATACCTGTTGATGGAAGCTATGTTCCCCGTGCCGAAGAAAGCTGTGATTATAAAAAACACCTGAAAAAAACGTATAGTCAAGGATGCACACGTGCATGAGGTTAAAATGATCTGTTCGATATTTGTAATTCTAGACTTCAAACATCAAACTATTTCCTCTGAGCTTTTTAAAACGATAATGTAAGTGGGTACAGTTTTCCTTGCCGACGCTATTCAGACAGAAAAGCTATTTCCAAATACTCGCATGCCACTTTTTTTGTTGTGCTTATGTTAATGTTGCAAATTTTTAAAGTGGATACAAAAAAATACGATCTTCTGATGTCGTCCAACTTCAGTTGTCGGATCTTGGCGATGTCGATGTTTGCGGAGAAATCTATCGTGGAGAGCTGAAAGAAAACACGCACACAAAAGCATGCCCATACACATGTGCATACACCCATTCAAAGCCATTCATAGACACATCCGAACACATGATAACGATCAGTCAGTACAGAGACCTGATGTACATTATGTAAAGCTGTATGCACTTCACAGATTACACTGTGTTATCATGAGGAGGGGTTTCGGTACGATAAACAGACACATTTATTGAAATGTGTATCCTATTTTGTCATAGTTTATGGTTTCTCTACAAAATCCATGGTTGTAAACATACACTTAATGCTTTTACCTCTTGTCTGCCAGAGACGCCCTGAGCGAGCATGGCTTCCTGTTCGATGTTGATCCACACAAACATCAGCCAAGATAACACGGGTGGGAACAAAGCCTCTGACCTGGAAGCAAACGGGCATCAGAAAATGGATCATTTTGTAGCTTTTGCTGTGAAGATTAAACTCTACACGAGAAGTTATTCGGTGCAGCGGCGGGAAGTGTGTGTGTGTAATTCCTCGTCTTACCCGGTGCTGAGCAGCAGGTATGTGGCCGTGAGAGAGAGGAATATGCTGAGGAGTCGCTGGAAAAGACGAGTTGAGCTCAACAACGGGACCAGCATAGAGGATGCTTGGAAAAGACAAGAGACAGGTGAGGTGTAGTGAGGTGCTTGTGGGACGTAAAGTACAGGGTGTGGCTTGCTTTTTCCCCTTTTTGTTTTACACAGACAGCTCACTCTTCTCTAATGTACACTTTTACTTTTTTAATGTAATATTTGTGTTTTTATTTTTTATTTTATATAGTTCTGTTGTTATTATTATTATTATTATTGTTATTATTATGTGATATATGTTGGTCTGTCATGTTGTGTGTTCTTTTTTGTAAGCTGCTACTGGATGCTTGTATGTATGTATGTACTCTATCTATCTATCTAACTACCTACCATCCATCCATCCATCCATCCATCCATCCATCCATCCATCCACCTACCTAATGTGGTCCAGCTGATGATCTGATTAAAAAGTGGCAGGCCCTGTTTCTGCTGCAGGCTGGAGTGTGTGATGGACGGCACGTAAGCACACAGCGCCACATGGAGCATCTGTAGAGTATGACAGGCGTTGATTCATTTTTTTCGAAAAAATGCAATGACACACACACACACACACACGTCATGTTTCGTAGTTACCTGGGCGATAAACTGCTGTTTGTCACTAAGATGCAGTGGTGTGCGTGATGACCAGAGGTAACAGGCTGAAGTGAAGAGAGTGAGAACACCTGCACAAGTACTGAGCAAACAAATGCAATGTGATTATTACAGACGTGTTTGCGACAAAGGGCTTCATTTTGCACACGTACATGAATTGGCAGTTAATCTTTTCTGGCAACACATTTCCTCTGTGGTGATGTTTAAAATGTCTTAAGTAAAGCGACGAAACATATTTACACGCAAATGACGCAAGGTTAATCTTGCTTCTGGGTTTTGCCACAGCGGAAGACTGTGGTAAACTTTCTGATGTATGTAGGTAAAAAAGAGGAAGCACTCACACCAGATGTAAGTTAGGCTCTCTGCCCACAACAGGCATCAGGGGGAAAGCAGCCAGACACAGACAGCCCAGACACCAGCTCAGTGAACGGAACTACACAGGGACAATGAACTCATATAGTAAAAATACTGTATGTATCTTACAATTTAACAAACTAGGTATTTTATCTGACAGTAGGTTGAAAATACAAGTTGGGTTTTCTCGATAAAACACTGATTTATCTGTTCGGTAGCTAAAAATCATGCTAAAAAAGGAAATGTACCATGTATGACTTCACAACACATGATTTTCTGCAACCTTTTCAGGTGTGGAAATATTCAAATACCGTGTCCTTGTGTACAGTATGGTGATCTGTAATGTCATTACCTTGGCCTTGCCAAAAAGTCCCGACAGGAAGGGCCAGAGAGAGAGGACAGCCAGGCCCACAGTCAGCACGGCGCGATGGAAGAAACTCACCACCTGGGGGCAGCAAAGGTAGGCAGTCATCCACGTTACAGAATACTGCACAGTGAGCCCTATTCATGAAGAACTTGCAATATGTACTGTATGTGTCAACTCAAGGCGTATAAGTAATGCATTGCAGCAGAAATATGACTAACTGTACATTAGGAGAATAAAGACTCGTACCAGTAGCTCGATCCCAACCGCCACCAGCACAAAGTAGCCGAGACATTTCCACAGAGGCAGAGAGGGAGCCGAGCGGACCAAATCTGTCAGAGTTCCTGACCTGAAATGGATCAGGAACAGAAATATAAATGCAAAGACTGCCCTTTCATCCGTTTACAATGGAGAAACATGAATGTTTGAAAACACCGCTTCAAAGGAGCTAATTAACACCTCAGTGCAGCTGTGCCAGACATGCACGAACAAGTGTGTACGAGGTTAATGAAAAGCTGCAGTATCCGTTTATTGCTGAGATTCATCCATTGATAACGAGTTTTTTTCCTTTGGTGCGTTTGGTGTTCGCTCCACCACTCTCCAAGCACACCGTGCAGAAAGGTTACACATTTGTTTGATACAGCTGTGATGTACGTGTGCAGATGTGCTACATGTTTTTATGTATTTCACATATTCTCAAGTGCGTGTGTTACTCACTCTTTTAGGACAGAGTACCATAACGGGACAGGCAGCAGGCAGTAAACATAGTAGGTGACAGGGCTCCTTTGGATGAGCAGGAACACAGTGATCACCACTGTCACGCACACACACAGCCTTGGCAATGTTTGGCTCGGAGTCTGCACAAATACACATCAACGTTTTAATGAAGTGAGATAGAAAAACAGAATTTTAGATGCAAAGAAACAGGGATATAATGTATGCCCTGGACCTGTTTGAGGAGATCAGGGTTTCTGTTGAGGCTGGCATGAGTCTTCAATATGACTAGGACAACATATGAGGTCCAGCCTACAAATCCCAGCACCACACTGCAACCCAGGAAGAACCTATCGTAGGTGTGGTAGTAGACCAGGCCCTCAAGAGCATGGGTTATCAGAGACTGGCACAGTGAGATCTGACAAGAGACAGACGAGGGGGAATGAAAGGGAGAGCTTTAACAAATGCAAATACGTCAAGTAGAAGATGAATCAGCAAGGGACATAAAGTCACAAAAAAAGATGATGACAGTATTTACTCCAGTTTAGCTGGTTCCTTAAGGTTAGGGACATCAGCTACAAAAACATTAGTCACTGCATAGTTCTGCATAGTGAGAAATGGCTGACATGTTTCAACACCAGCGTAATATATTATCCTTTCCCAAACACTCACAGCGTCTTCATATTTCTCTAGTTGAATCAGTATTCTGGCCTTGTGGATGAATTCGGCTTGTTTAGACTCAGTCAGTTGTCTGGAAACACAGAGTGTGAAATGTAAATGGGGTCTGAAATATGTTGACCAGATAAAGTGTGCTTCTTAGGCCGGCAACATAGTTAATGTCTGTATTGTTGTTCACTTATTTTACATGTTATTAACTCACTAATTGTACTTACTGGTATGGGGTGAAGAGGAAAGACAAGGTAGTCTCCTTTTTCTGGGTCATTTTCATCTACAAAAACATATGTAGCTCAGTCACCATAGATGTATATAACCATATTTATTTAGTTCAACAATGATGTGACAAGCTGCTGTTTTTCTGGCCTTGGTAACACACTGAGGATCAGCATGTCAGCAATAGCAGAGCTGGATGCTTTCCTACCTTGTACTGCTCCAGTACTTGAATAGCATTAGTGTACATGCTCTCTGCCTTGAAGTGGTCAGTGTTGTTGAGGTAGGGAAGAGGTAAAACACCCTGAAGAGACAAAAATATGCATAAAAGGTGAGGATGCATATAAATAACTGTCACTGAAACTGGAGCGTACTTTTAAACAACTTTTAAACAAACAACTTTAAATGATAAACACATATGTACAACTTTCTAAAAATAAAAACTACTAGATTTTCCTTTGTTTATCTCCAAACTTACAACAGAGTTAACAGGAAAGGGCACACCGATGAGAGAAGCCATGAGGGGAGCGATGTCTGCCTGCAGAAAACAATACAAATACATTTAAATCAACTGTTCTTCTCTTATATAACAGCATACATACATACATATACACACATAGATGATTATGTGACATCATTAAACAGTGACATGGCCGTGTGCCTTACCTGATTGACGTCGACTCTACGAAGATGCTCCAGTTTCCAATCTGAGAGGAATAGTATTGATAGAAATAATGTCAATAAAACATATAATGTAGACAATTAAAGAAAGTGAACATTACTTGAGTTATTTGCAAATAAAATTCCACACTGTCTGAAAATAAAAATTTGAATCTTCAGTGGATTTTTTCAAGAACCTGTGTCCTAAATTGAAGCTAAAAACCTGCAAGCAGCGTTGACCACAGTATAAGTTTCAGCACCTTGTAGGTAACCATCCTTGTATGGTTGAGGTTCAGTGACTTTTTGGGCATTTTGGACTCCAGCACCCCACACCACTAAAGGGGTGAATGTCTCAGAGGGATGGCCTGCACCGTGTGAACCTGGACACACACAAATACACATCAACACATGATATAAGACTCCTGTGAATCCAAATGCTGAAGGACAGACATTTGCAGACAGTAAACAGGCAAACATAAAGTCTTACCCCAGTTCGTCATGCCATGATCAGATGTAAACACATAGGCTGTTCTGCCATCATGACCAAAGAAGTCTTCTGCCATAGACACCAGCTCAGATACACCAGTGTCTACGAGACCAATATTGTCCAAGTACTCCCTAGACAAAACACAAATATTAGATAAAGATAACACTACTTAATTTAATTCTACTTTATTCATTTCATTTGACATTATGCGGAGTGCAATCGAAACAACAAGACATGCTAAAAACATGTCTCTTACTTTGACATTGGTCTGTGAGCATGTCCGTTTGTGTCGAGGCCCAACAGATGCAGGAAGAAGACATTCTCTTCCTCGAGCAGACTGGCCCTCAGACTGGAGTTAGACTTTGCTGACTGAAAGAATGACTAGAGCAGAAAGAAACATAATTACTGTTAGATTTCTTTCAGATAGCAAATGCAAGTCCTTACAACCCTAACTTCCAAATAAAGCTTGTAGCAGCTTTACTATAATCCATTGGATATAAATAACCTGCCAACCCTGTTGCAGTAAGTGAGAATGAATATGAAAGTGGAAAATGTGAGCTTTGCATGAGCAATTATCTAAAATTAATGATGTAATCAGTAATTATTATCGACAGATTCATCACAGCATGCACTGTAATGGTCAGGAATTCCACTACCATACTTTGACTTGAGTGAACACCCAGGTGTCCAGCCTGGAGGCGTCTGTGGAGGCAAAGTCCTCCTCCACTGCTGGGTATGTGTGGGTATACACGTGGTCTCCACTGGCACCTGGAGAAAACACAGCATTACATGAGCTTTATTACAAGGAAGTAATCACAACATGCAAGCAATTAATAAAAATAAAAGAGCTGGGTTAATGGGCTTCATTTTTTTAATTAAATTGAGTTGAGTTTGTATCTATGACCTTCTGCTTTATATTGATTTGGTTGGAGGCTCACATTGTGTTGTGTGAGCGAGTGTGCATGCGTGGGCTTGTGTACCTTTAGCAAACATTGGCAGAATATCAGGGCTGCCCCAGCACCAGGTGTGTCTGGTCTCATTAAACACAGAGTCAAACTCGACGGGATTCTCCTTCCACCCTGATGGTACACACACACACACAAAAGGTCAATGCCCTTGCAGTCACAAACCCATACAGACAAATACAAGTATGTGACTGTCAAAAGCTCCAAGTCAATAACCTTTCACGTATCACCATACACACCTACCTTTAGCAACAGCACTGACATCCTCATAGAAGCCGGCGATGAGAGCAACATGACCAGGACGAGACTCAGTGGGCACGCGTGTGTGTGACACACCCCAGGTACCCCTGTCCTCAATCACACCCCTGATATCAGGGAACACACACACACACACACACACAAACACACACACACACACACACACACACACAGTTAATATTTAAGAACAAAGAAAGCATGAGAAGAAAATAAGAAAGCCAGAATAACAGTCAAATGCTCAGACAAAAATACATGCACACTGGTCCCTGTTATGGACTGATCCTTCATATGTACACACACACACACACACACACACACACACACAAACACACACACACACACAGTTAATATTTAAGAACAAAGAAAGCATGAGAAGAAAATAAGAAAGCCAGAATAACAGTCAAATGCTCAGACAAAAATACATGCACAATGGTCCCTGTTATGGACTGATTTATATGCACACACACACACACACACACACACACACACACACACACAAACACACACACACACACACACACACAACACACACACACACACACACACACACACACACACACACACACACACACATCAGTTTCCCAACCTCAAGTACGGGGCCCTGGATGAGCCGTTAGGGAGGAGAGTGAACAGACTGTCTGCCCGGAGACCATCGGCCACCACTAACACCAGTCTGGAGGCTGGGGGTCTCAGGGGTGTGGCCTGGGGTGTCATGCCATGGACCAGGGGGGAGGTGAAGTAGATGTCAAAGATAGAGAGGAAGAAGACCACGTGGACCATCAGTCCAACCAGGAGGAAGGTGATCATCCTCATCTTGAGTGTCAACAACGGGTTGGGTCTGCAGAGGAAGGAAGGGGGGAGGGGGGGTCATTAGCCAACGTGCAGAAATTATGACCTGAATAGTTATTTGGGTACATTTTAATGGTAAGTCCCTCCACTGTAGCAGCCATTCATTAAAGCTCGTTTACTACTTGACTTAGAAAAGCACTTACATCTTTAGGCCATGCAAAAAGTATTACCTGTAACGTATGAAACGTCGGTGTTATCTGCCCCAAAATACAAGTGACGCTGTCTCGTTAATGAATGAATATGAATGAATCTAAGTTACTACCACCCATTCACCGCATTTAGATTCCATTTTATCTTCCTAGACGTCGAGAGAACGCGACAGGTTACAGCTTTGTTGTGCGAAATCAGATCAACGTAATCTTTAAGTGTGTCCTTTAACAAACGCAACGGTCCCTCTTTCTAAGAAGATTAGTACTAGCGCAAGGAATTCAGCCACTTCCTTGTTGTGACTTTGACGTTTACCGGTGACGTGTTTACGCTGAGCTTCTTTCCTCTTTGGGCGTGTTACGTAGTAGCTGAATTGTGGGTACTGTAGTCAAAGTATTTATTTTCCAGCGAACTTTCTTTTAAAAAATAATTTTTGTATTAAGAAAATACAGTGAGTTTTGTAATCTAACTATATGTGTTACAGTGCAGTTCCACTGGATTTTTTTTTTTCACATTACTTGTTTCGTTGATAACACATTAGCTAGCACAGGCTACCAGCTGTCAAATGTGCCCTGCCCAGTTTTCCTTTCTGTCTCGCCATTACCCAATCATTTTCTATTATCACATGAAAGAGGCGGGCTTCTGGTTAAAGTTGACCAATAACAGCGTGGCATTTTTTCCCCTTGTCAAAGCCACCGCTAGCTCGCTATCCAGTCAGGAAGAAGCGGGTCTGATTAGCTTAGCTATCTTAGATTGCTAAAAAAAATCTTTATTGTGCAAAAATGGCGTCGGTGAACCCGTTTAATCTTAGTGATTCCGAGGAAGAGGCTGAACGGCGCCCTAATCAAACAGTTGACACAGAGAGGAGCCCGAGTGATGGAGCGCCTGGGCCACCGCCAGGTAATCCTTTCTCTCCGCCTGCGGACCCCGATCCTCCAACACTGCTGCTGTCTAGCAACCGGACGAGCCCAAGCGGTGAGGGTTCGGTCTCGGTCGCGGCCACCTCCGCTATGGCAGGCAACGCCGAGACACGGATATCGGTCGATGGCATTGCCGCTCAGCTGTTACGGGACCAATACATCCTCACGGCCTTGGAGTTTCACACAGAACTGTTGGAAGCAGGCAGAGAGCTTCCGAGGCTGCGAGATTATTTCTCGAACCCTGGCAACTTCGAGCGACAGAGCGGCACTCCGCCTGCCAAAGACCAGGTACTCGGACCCGGAGGACCGCTGAGTAAGTAACGTTAGCTGCTCTCACTGCTAGTATCGCAGCTAGCTCTGCCTGTAACGCTTTATTTTACAAAGTTAGCCCAGTCGCTAGCTAACGTTAGCTTAAAACACAGGATTTGGAAGCCGATCGATGATGAGATAACGTTTTCCGCTTGGTGCACCTGCCCCCCTGGTCCAGGGCCCGCATAACAAGCCGTTTTCGTGGGTCGGTTGTGCAGGTTGACATGCAGACTACATCATCACTGGAGTCCGATCCGGGTATATCACATTATCGAGATGGATGGGGTGATACTGTGACAGACCTATAAAGATGCTTTAATGTCATTTAGCCATAGGGGAATACCCATTTTCTGTAGGTCAGAGAGATGTCAGAAGTCAGGTCAGCTACAGGAAAGAAGGAGGAGCAGGGGAGGCTTGTATAACTTGCTTTTGCAATACTGTATTGAGCAATGTTAATAAAGCGATTTTTAATTTAAAGAGAATGCTGCAGTTGGTTGGACTGTATTGTCTCAAGAGCACACAGCAAGGCATTTGACATCTTGAATTTGGCTTGACTCTACATCCAATTGCTTAAGAGCACAGTGTCTCAGTGGTTGTTGCTTTGTACCAGTTGTTTTCCACCAGGCCTGGGACATAAATATTACTTTGGTTTATTGGTCCAGGGTGTTTATCTGCAGCATCCTCGTTCACTTACAGGAGTCAGGAATAATTCCCAGCATTATATGGTGTTAGAAAAGTATGGGCCCATAAACAAACATGCCATGCAAAGTGTTACTATGGTGACAGCCCATCCACTACTAAATACAGCCTGATAACCAGCAGCAAGAGTAAAATCACCATAATCTTAAACGCAGCTTGGGAACTCAGTATTGAAGGGAATGTGAGTGACAAATCCTTTTTTTGTGGTCCCATTTTGCTGAGGTGGGTGGAACAAATCTGGTATTTGGTCTGTTGTGGTCTAAAGTCAGCAAAGAGAGCTATAGACATGTATAAAATACACCTAGAGGATAGCCCTGTATATGTGTATGAACTGTTAGGGGATTCTACGTGATTATAAAATGCCATTGTGTGTCTTGTCAAAGTATATTTATCTTCATCAGAAATATTCAGGAGAGAAAGGATAGGAACAATGTCAGTGACCCTAATGGATGTTATACACCCACCTTATCTTTTAAACAAGTCACATGCACAAGCAGGAAGCACTATAGGCTGTTAACCCACATCCCTTGTTTGGTGCCCTGACACACAGCACAGATTAACCTGTTTTTACTCCCAGAGTCTTCCTTCCTTTACCTGCCACTGAAATACATATGCATTTGTTTGTTTCAATATATTATTTATTTCATTATAATATTTTGTATTCAGGCATATAAATCCTGTGCTGAAGAAAGGGACGGGATCTGCAGTAAGCAATGTCCAGTAACCTGTTGTCCCAGGAGGCTGTTGTCTTGATCTTCAGTGTGGGTGTATGCAACTGGTTTGAAGTTAGTTTAAGCAGATGGCAGCCAGTCAGATTCATTGAACCTTTGTCTGAAAGTATGAAACTCCACCCTGTGGAATTAAATACTTGCATAGACTGACTTATATATTTCAGAAACAACAGCAGCAAATACACACTGCGAGCTGTGTGTGTTAGTTGTAAAGGTCTGGTGGTTGCATTATCATATTAACCCCCAAAAGGCTTGGACTACGGTAACAAAATACATGTTTTATGAAGGTGTCTTCAAAAAGCATGACCAGACTTGACAGCACCGCTGTTGTGAAACTGGCTGGCAGTTCATGGAGAAACTGTGACCTCAGTCTTATTGGATTGATGGGAGTGAAGGTTCATGAGAATATGAAATCCCAAAATGAAGCAGCTGATGGCAGATGTAGTGTCAAGGCTGAGGGTCCTGAGTCTTCTGAAAATCTTAAAGTCTCCACACAACCAGAAGCAGTTGATTAGTGTGTGTATGGATATGACTGTGTGCCAAGCAGCATCATATCAGCAGCTGTTGCTCTAGGCCACATGACACACAGCAAGGCATCTCTCTCCACCTCGCTAATTTGCAAGAAGGAACCATGAATGATTCTTTACCCAGTCCTCTGTTGCTGGTCTGGTGGTTGTTTGCTCTTATAACGAGAGTAGCTTTTGAGGTGGCCATGCAGGTCATTGCAACTCCCATGTACAAACGTTGACAGTAAGCTGCCACATTTAAGAAGTGGATGTGGTTTGTCACACTAAACACAACATGGGATACCAGGAAGTGGCTGTATAATCTCAGGACATAAGTGAATTTGTAGTTGCAGGCAACTGCCATCTGCTACTAAAAGTAGGTTAAATAGTAGCCTCACATGAAAAGTTTGAGGTTGTTTGTAGCCACTATTTATGTCCACTCTCCTGTTACAAATCGGTAAAGTTTGCACAATGGCAATCCAGGTCAAACACACACACACACACACACACACACACACACACACACACCACTCACAGCCTGTTGAAACAATCCTACTATGCGTCTCCCTCGGTAGCACGGCTTATTAGTTGGCTCAAACTGACATGTACTCTCTCTCTTTCCCAGTGTCTCTCCATCCTTTTATCCGTCTGGGGCAGGGGGCTATTAATGATATTGTTGGATAGTTGGCTTGGCTTTATGTAGTTTTGGACCCGGACACCGACTGGCTGCTTGTTCATAACTCTCTGCCTTTCATTAAAATGTGCGTGCGTGTGAGTGCAGGGGATACTATGACACGCTCACATTTCTATGATTTCCCTCTGCCTCTTTCCTCACTTTCTTGTTTATAATTCATTCCACATTGTTTCCACCTATTTATGATTTCGAAATAGCTGTCTTCTTTCCAAAACATCCCTTCCATCCTGTCATTCTACCTCAGGACCACCCATCTTCTGTCTTGTCTCTGTTTGAATCAGCTCCTTTTTAAATGTCGCCCTTTGTTATTGGACTAAACTTTTGCTCCTTTCCCTGTCACCAATTCATTTGCTTTGTCTTCATACTTGCCCAAACAGAAAATATATTCTTCTACATATCCTCCTATTTGCAATAAAAACCATCAGGGACAAAGGAGCTTCCTTAATTCAGCATGCAAATGAAGTCACGTTTTTGTGTGTGTGTGTGTGTGTGTGTGTGTGTGTGTGTGTGTTTCTATGGAGAACCCTTCCAAATGTTCTTACTTCCTGGTAATATATTATGCATGCTTATGTATGTGAATTGGAAATGTTTGAATATTTGGTGAATCAGTGTTAAAGTGAGGGCAGACAAGTATTTTTTCCCATCTAATTAGGTTCTGTGCCTGTGGCATGTATTGTCTGGACTGTGACAGATCTGACACTTCAGACTCTCACCTCATCATCATCACACACACACCACACACAAACACACACACACACACACTGTCATACTCACAACCAATTCAGAACCCTGTCACAGGACTAAGGGTGTGTGTGCGCTTTTGTGAAGCTGCATGGTCATACATTTGACCATGTGACACACACACACACACACACACACACACACACGCTTTTGACAGTTGTTTACATCTAGTATTTAAATAAACAAACATTTCTTTCAAGCTTCACTCACAAAGGAACACACATTGATATTGCTTTGACATTTTCCCTTCTCTGAAGACGAAATACAGACAAAATAAACTACTCTCAGGTCAGCTCTAGAAAAACCAAGGTCATTGTGTGTTTGTTTTTTTTACTCGTTGTTAAATACCAAATCAAAGTATATGCTTTTGCCCCTTGGCTTTTACAAAGCAAACCAAGCCGTGACTTTAAAGCTAAACGGCACATTTGGCTTGACCTTCCCCTGTATCGGAGATATCACAAAACAAATAGTCCAGTCTTGGATTTGCATTGAGGTGGAGGAAACAAACTAGCCACCAGGCCAGCCTACATCAGTGAAATAGTGTGTTTATGTATCAGCTTCATCTGTTCTTAAAGTGAACAACTCAGATGTAAGTGTTGGTTGGAGATGTTAGTTTGCAAATGAGTGTTTCCATTAAGTAAAGGTCTCCGATTTTATGATCGGTTTGTTCTTCCACATGTGCAGTGACTCATATGTTTCTTGGCTAAAGTATAACCTTCCCACATAAGATTAAAGAGCTCTGCTTTTAGCTGAATTTAACAAAGTTTCCATCTGTTGCCTGGTGGTTAGTCACCGTCCTTTAACTCAAGTCCAGCGTCGGCATGCTTCAAACCTGGTTAAGAGACCTCAAGCAAAACACTGAATCCCTGCAGCAGTGGGGCTGCTGCTGTGTCGCGGACCCCATCCCTTCATGAAGGAGCATGTAAAAAGCAACGTCTCTTCAGCATCAGTGTGTTCCTGTCACTTTTTGTGAGCCGTGTGACAGTGGACTCATCTTATCTGTGCGGATCGTATATACTGTCTCACCGTTGCCTCTGTCTCTGTGTCTCTGTTCAGATCGAGCGGGCAGCATCAGCACCTTGGACTCTCTGGACTTCGCCCGTTACTCAGATGACGGCAACCGAGAGTCAGACGAGCGAGTGGCAGGTAAGATGAACCGGATCGCCAGGGCTCAAAGCAAAGGGCCCGGCTTACCATGGGGACATTTTAAAATATCAGGAGAATAGGCAATGACAGAATGGGAGTGTGGCGTAGAAACAAAGAGAGTAACACCTGACAGCTGCGTCAAAGACTATAATAGTGATGTCAGTAATCCAAGCCACTGCAAAATTGAGATGCGTATTAATTCTGATTTTACCACAGTGACACTGCTGTATAAGACTTGCTCTAGTAGTGAGGACAAGATATTGTGCATATTTAAAAAAATAAGAAAAAAACTAACCAGGCAGAACTAAGACAATGATGCAACCAACATGCAGTATATTTCTGTGGCATCTTTGGTACGACATTGTTGAAATCACATCCACTTCCTCCTGTGAGGTGATTGGTTGGTTTGCACCAAATACAAGTACAGTTGGGTCTGACGGCGCCTCAAGCAGCTGTACGCTCACCAGCAGCTTGTTTTTGTGTTTCATTCCGATATTGTGTGAGACTAGTATTTTTACACTGTTGACTACAGCGAAACAAACAGCCGAATCAGCCTTTTACTTTTCCATTCATGCAGGATTGAACATTGCAGTCCTGCAGGGACTAATCACATCATGCAAACCTAATCTGCCTCCAGGTTTCATCTTTATATTTTATAATTGCCAACATGGAAACATTACTTATTAGCCCTGCACCTTATGCCACAGTACAGTGATTAACATTATCCATTACCAGCTTTCTGTAATCATCCACCCATCTGGTTGGTAAGTGTTAGTGAATCCTGAAAAGCCCCAATCCATAACTGCAGTATGGAATTGTGCACAAACTGTGGTATATTTTATGCTTAATGTATTCTTTCCATGATGTTAGGACGGTTTTCTCTCTGTACTGTTCATCAGTGCTAAGCATGAGACTGAAAGGATTGATTCCATGTCTTTGTATTATACATATCAGTACATTTAAAGCATTATAGAAAAAACATGATTATTTATTAAGGGCCCAAGTCTTAAGTTAAGGAACTAGCTTGCTTATGGTTTAAGGCTTTTATCAATTTATGATAACACACCCACATACTACACATTAATTCATAGTGAGGACAAAGTTAAAACCATGCAGCAGAGATGTTGGTTCCATCCCCCCCCAATGACAAAAAATGACGATTGTCCACCGAATTGGCACCTTGCCCCTCCTCTCCTCCCTCCTCACCCACCCCCACTCTCATCCCCACAACCTTCTTCTCGCCAAGATGCCTGCCCCCAGCTGTCTGACTCTGGCTTTACTGGCTTTCTCCTGACGTTGATCAAACCCCAGTGAACAATACTGGACAAGTCACTCCATCCAGACTAGCTTCTTTTTTTCTTTTTTTTTTAAACCTCCCCGTTATTCAGTTTTTGTTTTTCCATTTGTTGTGCTTGCATCCTGTGCACTTTTGATCTGCCGGTTAGGGTCGATCTCTGGTCAGAAATATACTATTCTTATTTGTGGAAATTGATAGTGACCTTACAGGAAATTACTGTTGTTGTTATTGTAGTAAATATTGATGAACATTTTATTTTACTTTTCATTTCCCATACTGGTATGTTAATTATGAAACCTGCTTCAATTCCTGTTGAACCACAATCCCCGACATGATATGACATATTTGGGGACAACAGGATCACATCAGATGGCAGATTCTCAGTGCACAGCTATGCAACGTAGTTCTCCTGCTTCATCGCTTCTTACTTTTTGCGTGTGTTTTTATCTAACGTGTGTTCTTTTTCTTTATTCAGTGTTAGTTTAGCCTTTCAAATTCCAATACATGAATCAACAATTTAATCCAAAATGTCTGCTGCTCTGACGTATAAGATGTCAGAATCAGCTTGCTTGTGTTATTGTGAATTACAAATTTAATCTATTTCTTCACAGAAAACCACTAAATTTCATTTTTATATTAATTGCCTGGAACAAATCCTTTGTCAGACAGCTCCTATATTATCAAGGCTACATTTCAGTAGCTTGAATAGATTTGTTGACCTCAGCTATGATTGGAATAAAGTTGGGCTTCCATTTTTTAAGTCGGCCACATCAGTGCTGTTGATGGGAGGAAAGCGAGGTCAAGAAATCCGACCATCGAGATGTGTCACGATGCGTTGCACACACTTTCCAAACAGACTGTCATCCAGCCAGCTTTACCATGATCCTCTGCTGCATGTGTTCCTTAGATCCATGATTTGCATGTATCCTTTTTTATTTTGTGACTCTTACGATCTTTTGTGTGGTTGTTTTGTTTTTCATGCCCATCTTTGTTTTATTTGTTTGTTCCCTGTCTTCGGTTGGATGCATTTCCTCTGTGTGTGTGTGCGTGTGTGTGTGTGTGTTGTCACTTCCTGTCCAGTGCTGGAGTTTGAGCTACGGAAAGCAAAGGAGACCATTCAGGCTCTTCGCGCCAACTTGACTCAGGCAGCAGGTGTGGCGTACTTTTAACTTCTTCTCCACTTGAACCCTCTTTTGTTTCAGCTTTCCCTCCCCCCCTCCCCCTAAGAGAATTCCTCTAGATGAATAACACTCAGCATCCTTTCAAACTCATCTAAAATCTTCTCAATTTCTCAGAGAGCGAAGTGCCCTCTCAGGAGAGAAAAAACTTCAAGTCGAGTCCTGACATTCAGGTGGGAAATCTTTAAATGTTCAGAATGAAAAGATTTGTGAATTATTTTCCTTTTCTCCAAATGAATCAAGAGGATAAATGTGTTCCTTTAAGCTCTGATGATATCACTGCCAGACTTGTAAGGAATCTTCTCTCCTCTCTACCTCAGGAGCCTATACGCCCACTGGAGAAAAGAGCCTTAAACTTCCTTGTGAATGAATATTTATTAAAAAATGAACACAAACTCTCATCCATCACCTTCTCTGATGAAAATGATGATCAGGTAAAGATTTGTGACCAATATCTGAATGAAGTTAATCTTTTTTCTTCTAATTTATTTCTGCCTGCTTCTTAATGCAAATTATATTGATTCTGAAGGCAAAGCATCAGACTTGCTTTGGAAGGGTCATATGACTATAAATACTTTTAACAAGTCTGATCTGCTGTCCGCTTCTGAGAATGCATGATGTCTTGCTATGCAGAAGATAATCATTTAATTTAATTATTAATTTGATTTATTTAAATGTATTTCCAGGACTTTGAGTTGTGGGATGACGTTGGCCTCAACATCCCAAAACCTCCCGACCTGTTGCAGCTCTACAGGAACTGTGGCACCCCCCTCCCTTCTCCTCGGGACACGGTCGATGTGTCGGTAGGGGTGGATTTCGGCGACCTTCCAGGAAACTGCATCGCCCAAGATCCCCCAAAGAAGCCTGACCTCACGCATCAGGTTTGTGTGTCAGTGTGTATGCTGAGTCTGGGTGTGATTCATGGATGTACAGTTTGTCAATTGTTGCTATTCCAAAGCAGATACCTGTATTCCACATCCATAGACACACAGCCTTTTTTTTGCTCTCCCTTTTTAGCTTTATTTGCATGATATTCATTTGTATATTTGCTGAACACTAGCTAAAACTACATTCACACACTCTCTGAGAGACAGCAGCAGTTTCCCCTGAAGGGCAGTTGCTTTGACTTATCACAGAAAAGTAGTGGAAGTCTGAGATATCATCAACTTCCAAAGAGTACTGACTGTAATAAAGTGTCTTAATAATGTGTTTGTCCCTCTGCAGCAGCAGACAGAGGTTGTGCAAGAGTTGGAATACCAGATAAGCCTCCTGAACAATGAGAAGCAGAGCCTAGCTGAGCATATCAAGAAACTGCAGAGGTATGTGCTTGCTAATAATGCGCTTGTATACAAGGGAATCTGTCGGTATGTAAGACTGCCGACAGTTGTGCTGTTTGCCTTATTAATCATATGACTCACTGGTGGTATGCTTTGGTGCTGACACACTTTCCTCTATTTATATGACATCACAACATGAACATTTAGAGCTACCAATACGTGGAAAATTAGAAGTATCCATGAAAATACAGAAATGTTTTCAGCACATCGGTCCACATTTTGACCATAATTATTACCAAAACCATCCATGAACCAGTATGCCCACGTCTCCTAAGTGCTCCATGAAATTGCAGTGGAAACCCTGTTTTGATAGATTAGTCGAACATATTTTCCTTCCATGTGGAAATGATACAATTCAGAAAATTACCACAATTTGCAATTGTTGAGGCATTGCAGTTCTACCATTACTTGTCGACTACTTTGTCTTGCTGATTCACTTCTCCCCTAATAAGTGGGGTTTTCTGACCGTGTTCTTTCATGTCTTCTTTCCACCACCTCACAGTGAAATTCAGACCCTGAAGAGGACAGTCTCCTCCCCGCCTTCGGCCACTCAGGACCTGGGCTCCCAGAACACATCGAACCCGTCCTCCACTGACCCTCTCTCTGTGGTATGTGCTGAATTAGAATATGTTAGTTCATGTTGTTTGACCAATGAAAACTTAATCTCATTTTACCCTCAGCCTCCTACAGATAACGGCCAGTATCTGGACATCCGGGGGGGTTCAGAGCCTGAAACTAACCCAGTGTCCCCCTCTACTCAGAACATTTCACAGCCTCACCTACAGTCCCAAAACAAGCTTAAGAGTCGGCCCCCTGTCAAGTTTGATCAACCTAACAGGTGAGTCCTGAAAATGTTTTACTTCCTGCTGTAAACAGACTTGTACAAGCACACAGCCTATTCCATTGTAGTTGCTAAATGTAACCACTAGATGGAGGTAGTTATCAGCCAATGCAACCACAATGAACAGCACTGATATGGCGAGTGGCTGTGCTCTTGAGTAAAAATGTAATTTACTTCCTTTCCTCAAAGCACATAGCCGTCCTGTTCGGACTTGAACTTTTGACTTGTGGTCACGTCCAAACATGTCTATCCCACCCATGCCGTAGTGTATTTGCTCCGCCAACATCTAGTGAATCAGTCTGTCAATGGAATACTGTATGATTTCCCATAAACCTATATACTCTCATGAATTTCCCTTTTCAGCAGATTCCCGTACAGTTTAAAAAATGAACTGGCAGAGTACAGTTAGGCGTCATCTGCTATTGAATTGGTCACAGTGCTGCTCTAATGTCTTTTACCCAAACTCCATCTATCTATAGATACTTCTTTTTCCTGTATTCTACTGAAATACACAGCAGTGACATGGGAGAGTGGCTGCACTAAGCTCTCTGGCAGGAAGGCCCAGTCCTCCAACCACTCAGTGGTCAGAGCAATCCCTATAGTTCTTGTGGTCTTTTTAAAGTCTTTTTTTTTTTTGCGGTGTCGCAGGAAATTATCGCCAGCCTTCCAGCAAGCCCTGCTGTCCTTCTGCCGAATGTGCTCAGACAGCCGCCTGGGAGCAGAGGTCAGCACATTTTCACGTAGGAGAGCACATTTTTAAGATGACGTACAGTACAGTAATTAAAGTGCCTTTCGTTTACAGGTGTCTCGTATAGCAGACAGTGAAGAAAGTGTGATGCTAATGCTGGGCCGCTGCCTTCCTCACATCGTCCCTAATGTCCTTCTTGCAAAACGAGAGGTAACCCCTACTTCTGCTGCACCGCTCTCCTCCTCCTCCATGTCCCCCATCATTACCGCCATCATCACAGGCTTCTGCTCGTAGGATCCAATAGATACACGCAGAGCAGCAGGGCCGAGCAAGGTGAACCTCTCGGGAAAGCTGTGTAGAATTTTTCAGCTTGCAGATTCCCATCCAAACACTGTCCTCGTAGTCGGGCAGCGCACCAGTGCTTGATGATGATTCACTCATTTCACCATCTGGTATCGTGATAGAAATTTAGTTGCTTGCTTTGATAGAACACCACCCTCTCAGCTTGTGCAACAAGGCATTTCCAAAAACATCCAGTGAAGTGATCCACACCATGTGGAGGCGTCCAGTGTCCTTGCCAGTGGTCTAATTGGTGTGCTGGCTGCTTTGTTTATGGCAATCATACTGATGTGTCAAACCTAATGCACTGCACTTAGCACCTTTCTCCTTATTACCCCCCAAGATCTGACTGCATCTTTTGCCAGCAAACTGCATGAATAAAGCGCTCATTCAGTCATGTGTAGGGCCAGTCATAGGCTTTCATTACCTGCAGATACCCAGCTGACTTGTGTCTATCTATTGATTGGGAATTTCCCCTCCTTTTATGATGGGTGTTGTCGTTATTTCTTCCTCCTGTTTTTGTCGCCCCACTCATGTCTGCTGTCCATTTGCCTCCACTGGTTCTTTTTTACTCTTTTGGTCTCACTCATTCTCTCACTCTCATGCATGCCTCTCTTCTAGAGAATGATTGCACATCTTTGCCAGGTGAGTCATTCACGCACTCATCTGCATGGTTCTCACGTGACCTGTCGACCCAAAGCCCTGTATAACCAATGCCCTGCTCCTGTGGGCTACAACTGCTGCCACATTAGCGTCTGAATTAGCCCTGTGGCGCTGACATTTCTGTGAAGTACAAATTACTGTAATTATGCTGTCATAAAGGAAATATGAACATTTATTTATACCCCGAATATGAACTTATATGCAGAGAAAACTTGAGGTATGCAGTTTTAGCCTTACAGTGGGTCGTGTACTGTATGCCCCTTAAACCCAGTGTACTTTCATCCTTTTCTTATCAGTTCACTGTCTGATTTATTTGCTGTGGATTTTGAGATCTTGGAGTGATTTACATTTTTAATTCATTTAATCTGATAATATTTCCCACCACCACATTTATTATATCTTATTATTTATATCATCATCATTATTATTAGCTGTTTCTTTCTTAGTCCTTGATATGAGGTGTGCAGTGCTTCCAGGTAATCAAACATAAACTACCTTTTTTAAAATAACTGTTGGGTAACATATTTGCTTCGTAAGAGCTGAATGTTAATTTCTTCTGAGGAGGGAAGAGATTTTCAAATAATTATCAAGCTATTAATCCGTGCAAAGTATAATGCAGACACCTGCCAGGTGTTCTGTCTAAACAAAATTGCTTGCATGCAATTTTTTTTTTTTTCCATCTCTGTGTGTTGGTGTATACAAACGCGATGTGCTTGGATTTTGCTCACAGCGTATTAAAAAGTGGATTATACACAAAATAGAGTGTGTGGTTCTCAGTTGGGCTGCTTTGCATACCACAGTGTTGTTTAAGTCAACCTCTGACAGTTGGGGAGAACGTAATCTCTTTGCAAAATCAAGATAAACAAACTGGGGGGAGAGAATGACAAAGATTACACCACGGCACATTTGGGCCTCTTGCTTTGAGTGGTGAGGACTTTGTACTTTATCTGTTATATTCCCCAGCCTTGACGCTGAGTACACACACGGAGCTGCTCACACTTCCATCTTGCAACCTGAGGAGACACACCTTGAGTTGTGTGAATGCGACACCCACTTAAGAACAAAAGATGTTTGACTTGGAATGAGCGGCGGAATGATTCATTGAAACTCTGCCTGCCACCTGGCTGTAATATCAGACACTGTAAATCATTAAGCATTATGCTTTTTCTTCAATATACTTTGCTGTCCTGTAGCATGATGTGGGATATGCTCCTTTTTTCTTTTTCTTTTGGGAAAAAAGGCTTTTATCTCCAGCCGTTAAGCACAATTTAATTAATCCTATTTAATATACATTAAACGGCGTGTTCCGAGGAGTGGTATCACCTTTAAGAGCGTACGTGTATGATGAAACGATTGACTTCCTTTTTCTGCTGGCCGGAGTAACTGTGATCTTTAACGAACCACTGGCAGGACAAAGAACATCGACAGTTTTATCAGGGCTGTTACAAGAAAAAAAAGATTAGGGGTTAAGTTATAACTCAAATGTTTACACTCCACCGTATGTTTGTACTTGAGCTACGGTTTGTCTAATAACAGTAGAAAGTCAGTATGGGATAAAAGCAAAACAAAAAAACACCTGGAGGAGAGAAGTGGGTGTAGCAATCATAAATTAAATCATTTTAATAAGCCTGCATGCATCCCTGTTTCCACTTAACAAGTGGTGCAAGCATAAATATTTGCATAAATCAATCAATAACAACTGCAGGTATGTCAGTATTCCACCTGGCTTCATGATTTAACAAGGTTGAGCGATATTTTTTATTATATTTTCCTCCTGTGAATTTTGTTTTATTTCCCCCTGAGCCTCCCTTTTAGATCAGCCTGTGCATTTAAACGCTTATGATAGTAAGGCATAGTGATACTATCTGTGAATGGACATTTAGTTTAGTTATCAATGTATCTGGAAATCATTTTTTTTTTCAATTGATGTTCATGCCAGCACTTCATTTGAGTATTTGAATGTGGAAACAGACTACAATCTATAGTCTACTGTTAGAAAGAAATTACATTTTAGAGTCATCATTTGATAAAACATTTGGATGCAAATACAGCGGTCCTTGGACTGGAATGTGCTGTTGCTTTGCTCTTTGAAGTAAAGCATCAGGGGCCCCTGGATTCTGGGTCCTGGCGTCACCCTGTCCGCTCTACCTGCCCACAGTGTTTATCCAGGACCGCTCAGATGTTGAACCTCCTGAAGGAGGCTTCACATAAGGAACACGCGAGTTGACACAGAAATAGAACAGGGGCAGCATGGGTTCTGGCGTTTCAGAATTATTTTATTTGTTTTATCAGACCAGCACTATTAAGTCTCCAAAACATCTCTTTTGAAGATGAATGGTATTTTCGGAGGCCAAGGCAGGATATTATTGAATGTGACTGTTCAGTTTCTCTGAATGGAATTAATTTACATGCCTTTGCTGCTTTTTGACACTTGGACTGATTTCACCCATATTGAACTCGCCATGTAACCACTTAAAATGACACCATCCTACTTTAAACATCAGAGTTTTACTATTTAAAAGATGGCCAACATGGCAGAGACTTCAGAGGGCTGGTCCCACATAAAGTGAGTGACTCATCGCAGACTATCTTTACCCAAGTGTCTGTCAGGTCCGTATGTCCCGTCCAGCGTTGGGGTTTTACTCGTTCCTCCAGCATTTGGCAGGAAGCTATGATATCTTTTTAGGGGGGAAAAAAACAGAAAGTTTGTTTGAAAAAAAAGAAGCATATTTTTAACTCCGTGTGCACTCTCTAATTTGGGTGTGTGTGGCGGGAATTTAGTGGTGACCACAATTTGGCCATGGAGGCCCTGTATCAAGGGCGGCTGAGCTCTCTCCCCTCTGGTTGGAACGTCCATAAACTCTGTCTGAACTCTGGGATGGAGCTGTGTTATAGCTGGGGGAACTCGTGCAATAGGTGTAGACATGTGAGCTAGAGCTTTGGAAATAGAAAGGAGCCTATTTGGAGTGTGTTGTTTTGTTACATTTGCAAAGGTCTATATATGTGTTTGTGTCCAAATGCAGCTGCATGTGCTATTTAAGCTTCTTCATGGCTCTAATAGTATGTACGTGACTCCAAAATCAAATGAGTCAAGGTATAACACCAACAAGGCATTTAAGGTAAGCATGTTTCCACTGGTGTTGATGGACTCCTGTTGGTTTCACATGTGCCCCCGGTTTCTCCCTGTCATTATCCATATTCACCTTCTCTTCCTTTCCGACTTTTAGGCCTGCTTGACTGCTATCGACAATCCTCTCCCTGTGTGTTTCACACTGGTCCCCCTTTATGGTCTAAACTGATGCCACTGCTCTCTTCCTCTCTTATTGCTTCTCCTTCAGGAGTTGATCCCGCTCATCTTATGCACTGCCTGCCTTCACCCAGAGCCTAAAGAGAGGGACCAGCTCCTCCACATCCTCTTTAACCTCATCAAGAGACCAGATGATGAGCAGAGGTGTGTGTGTATGTGTGTGTGGACAGAATATCATGTTTATTATGGTGGTTTTCTTGAGTTAGGGAGCCTGCTATGAATTCATCCTGTCTATGTGTTCCAAAGGCAAATGATCTTGACGGGGTGTGTTGCGTTTGCGAGGCACGTGGGTCCAACGCGCGTCGAGGCCGAACTCCTTCCTCAGTGCTGGGAACAGGTACGCTACACACATTACAGGTGGCCTTTTGTTATTGAATGTGTTTTTACATGTTGTGTAATGGCAAAACGCAGCGGGCTTCACCTACACTTGCTCCAAAATAAAGGAACAGTACCTCCTCCTGCCTCCGGGTTAACAGTCTGTTAATGTGTCCTTTTGTTTTCCTATGTGACACTTATTTCCACTTCACAAGGGATGTTTTTCTGTTTCCATATACAAAGACTAGAGCAGAGGTCTTCAACCTTTTCAGGCCAAGGACCCTCAAGGCTTATAGTGACCCGGTGGAGGGACCCCCTATTACATATCGTATAAAATTGTGTTCCTTATTCAATATAGTGCCATGTATCACAGTACTTTGTAATGATGTTTATATACAGTGTTAAGCCATTAAAATAATATTTGTTGACAGATTCATATTTTAATTCTATTTTGGCATTTCTATGTTAAAATTTCACAACATAGTATTAAACAAAGAGGATGATTTATATTTGCTATTTTAGTTTTGGACCTTTTAAATTTTTGGAAGAAAAAAAAGGTTGCGATCAAATCATTTCGGGGACCCCCTGCAGTAACTCTGCGGACCCCCTAGGGGTCCCGGTCCCCCTGCTGAAGATCTCTGGACTAGAGCATTAATGTGAACCTTTTGTTCCATTTTGCCTCATGCATGTCGATTTCATTCTCAGAAATATGTCATTGCGCAATATAGCACAAACACATCTCAGTTGTGTCTTGCATTTAGTGAGCATACTTCAATGTGGTCGGCATTGTGTATTCTAACTCAGGAAATCCCTATTGTTGCCCCCATGGTGTCCCTGACCAATACGTGATACCATCCTTGTTTTCATTGCCACCTGTGTCACCTCATGCAACACATTTATGGGAACAACAGCTGCCAGAAGTTTGGAGGCTGAGAATCTGCCCAGAAAAAGACCAATAGTGGTTTCCACAGGGTCAGCATGTTGATGATACTCAAGTTGTTTCCATTCCACGGTGGCTGCCCTCCAGTCTACTTCTCTCCCCCTTTCAACTTCTTTTCCTGTATTTCGTTTAAAACATTTTTTCCCCTCTAAATCTTGCTCTCCTCGTCTGCAGATTAACCACAAATATCCAGAGAGGAGATTGTTGGTGGCAGAGTCCTGTGGAGCCTTAGCACCATACCTGCCTGTAAGAAAACATATCTACAGAGATTTGTGTGTATGTACGTGTACGTATATATATATAAAATATTAATTCTCTGTCTGTCTCGCTGCAGAAGGAGATCCGTAGCTCCTTGGTGTTGTCCATGTTGCAGCAGATGCTCGCTGAGGATAAGGCAGACATGGTCAGAGAGGCTGTGGTCAAGAGTTTGGGTATCATCATGGGTTACATAGATGATCCTGACAAATACTCCCAGGTAGGTGTGTTGCAAGAGAAAAAGTTGTTGTCGGAGCTTAACAACAGCGGTTCTACGTTCTGTTTCTATTAAAACGGTGTATCGGCTATGATGTAAAATACAAAGTGAAATGGCCCCAGGGGTTAATTTAGCTGTTTCTGTAACGCTCAGCACATGAAAACCAATGTGTGCGTCTTCCAGGGTTTCGAGCTGATGCTGCTGTCCCTTGGGGACCCGTCGGAGCGGGTGGTCAGTGCAGTCCACCAGGTCTTCATTCCTGCCTTTGCGGCCTGGACCACGGAGCTGGGCAGCCTGCAGAATGCGCTCATCCCTTCTCTGTTGGCACGAATAGAGAAACTACTTACGGTAAGTGCCCGTCTGCATGAAACTTCATAGCTGGGCTTAAAATCCAAGAGCCTCTCTCACCCCTACTGATGGAAAAAAAAGGTAGTAACACTGCATTTTCAAGTTATGTAAGTACAGTAAATGAGAGGAAAATACTATTCAGAACAAATGGGAGAAAGTATGGCAACATGCTGTAAATGTGTACAAAATGTGTTGTTAATGTGGGTAAACATTGTAAGGAACGACAGATATGTGCATTTTGTGTAGTAGAAGTCTATCCTATTAAGAGATCTAGATGAACACACCATATGAATATGAATCCTTCTCATTACTGCAGGCAAACAAGTTGACGGTACACTCTATGTTTATATGTGCGGACACTTCCAAGCTTCAGATCTTGGCAACGCACCAACAACAAATTGCACTTCCTCAATTGTGCTTCCTTTATCTCTCATCTCCATTCCGCGCCTCCCATTTTTGTGCAGCAAGGAGAACATGGTCTGGATGAACACAAGCTGCATGTGTTCCTGTCGGCGCTGCAGTCTCTAATCCCGCCTCTGTTTGCCGTGGTGCTGCAGAACGCACCCTTCACCAGCCGAGCCAAACTCAACGGAGACATACCTGCAATAGAGGGTAGGACAACCACACACACACACACACACACACACACACACACATGTATATAAAAGAAGTAAGTCTGTATAACAGCACATTTCCACTCCTGTTCCTGTACCTTTGGTCCTGCAGTGACCCGGTTCCCAAGGCCAGCTTCTCCCCTCCAGGACGTGGCTACCATCATCGGCAGCAGGGAGATGCTGAGTGCCCTGCTGCTCCTCTACGACTACCAGCTGGAGCACGAAGGAACCACCGGCTGGGACAGCCTGCTCTGGGTGGTCAACCAACTGTGAGAAACGCACACACACACGTAAAATCATATATGTATACAGACAGCTTTGTACCACAAAAGCGTACGCAAACCGTCACACTCACTGATGGCCATTCGTCTGCCGTCTCCAGCCTCCCGCAGCTCATAGAGATCGTGGGTCGCATCAATGTGACGTCATCTACCTGCGTCCATGAGTTCTCCCGCTTCTTCTGGAGGCTCTGTCGCACCTTCGGCAAGATCTTTACCAACACTAAGGTAAAGCCATGTGACTCAGTGACAGAATGAAACATTCACCTGACTACACAAAACACTGTGCAACCACAACGCGTTTGGTTGGAGTAGTCTCCCTCAGTGCAGCTCTGCTCATCTCTGCCCCTCCACTTGAAAATCCCACAAGAACCGACAAGTTTTCCTTTTTGCTTGACTGAATTATTTAATCCATTTGCTAGTGTAACTGTGTATTTATTTTCAGCCTTTGCAAAAAATGTATCTTAGGAGTGTGAAATATGTGTTTTCTGCTAAGCCTTTAACTGCTAATCAACAGGGGAATATTGCATGTCAATAATATGTATAAATATAGTGATGACATTTTGTTGAACTTCATGACCGTTTCAGGTTAAACCGCAGTTCCAAGAGATCCTCCGACTATCTGAAGAGAATGTTGGTGAGTACAGATGAAACCTACACATGCACACGGACGTGCACGTTGAAACATTTTCTCAACCCTCTAAGAGAATGTTTGTAGGTGGAGTTCAGAGCGCAGACACTGTTGATGTAAACAAGCTATTTGGAGTCCGTTATGGGTGTTCCCCTCCTTTCTTTCTTTTTTTTCTCTACTTATAAGAGGTGCTTGGTCTCAGCTGACTGCCAAGTGATTTAGCTTTGGTATTGTGGCCATTTATGAAATGTGTTTTGTGCTGGGTCCCAGTCTGTGTTTAGATCATCGTGACCATACATTGCAGTTGTCCTTTTTTAGTGGATTTTTGTGAAGCCACAACAATATAATCCATGTTGTAGACACATTGCTACAGACACAGTCGCGGTACCAAATGTCTAGCACAATATAATTCACCTCATCGTGTCATCATATTTGAATGTATGTACGGTGGTGTATTTTTAATTCCCCTGATTACATGGGTAAAAACAGATGAGGGTTATTCACATGATGGCAGAAAAATATGTATACAGGGACAAGTCCATCTCTGGATTCTTTTGTGTTTCACCTACTTCATTCTGGTTGTATTCGTCTGTCAGATGTTTCAGCAGGAAACGATATTCTCACCAAAGCCACAGTCCCCATCTATGCCACTGGAGTGCTGACTTGTTACAACCAGGTAAATTAATAGCTGACTTGAAGTTGTTTTATCTTCAGATGCATACCTTGTGGTGCTTTTTGGTTTCTCGCAAAATAAATCATTCTTGGTCAATGATTTCCTCTGTATAGTCAGTTTGACATGTTTTGTTTTTTGTGTTTTTTTTTTTGTATTTTTGGCCCCTATTCTTTCTTGTTTGTTATACTATAAAGTGTGAACCGCATTACATTTTGGGTTATTGTTCTTTGTCAAGAGGGAAAATCCACTCCAAATCACATCAAGCCGCCACATGTTGTTATTTAAGGTTCACAAAATTATGCAGCACTTTGCAAAACACTGTGGACAGAACATGCTGTATTTTGATTTACCTTTCAACACAAAACTAAAAGACAAAACATGTTCAGACCGGACTGTTTCAGCTCATGTCAAAAGTGACATGATGTTGATGCCGTCCCAAAATACTCTGAACATTGTGTATGTATTACAATGTACATGTTAATTAATGTAAATGCTGGTAAACTGATATTTACTTTCTGTCTGTACAGGATGAGGATCGCAAGTTGCTGGTGGGTTTCCTGGAGGATGTTATGACAACCCTGTCCCTGTCACATGCACCTCTGGACAGCCTGAAGGCCTCCTTTGTAGAGCTGGGGTCAGACATGCATTCTCACACACACACACACACACACACACACACACGCCTGCATTACCAACAGTGGACTATCTTTCCATACTTACCAACTGAGGACCACTGTTTCTGGTCATTTGGAAAACATGTTTCTTTTAAACAATAAACAAAAAATCAAATGATATTGCTTTTACCACAGAAAATATCTGTACAATAAATGTGTTCAACAAATACCAGATTTTTTTATGAAAAGCAGATACTGATCCACAGCTGCTATGTAGCTGGTATATTAACTATGACAGCAAAGCAAGTATCAAAAAGAAAATGTATTGAATGAAAACTAACAGTTTACTGAATTCATGTAATATGATATGATAAAAAAAACACTAATGCTTTCAATGTTTATGAAAATTACTCTTTTTCTTTTCATCACATGAAAAATCTCCACTTTTGAAAATATGACTTGCATCAACACACACTTTCTTCTGTATAGTCTGTTGGTTGACAGCTGCCACAAAATGACCCAGTGTTTGTCTCATGCTCTCTTTTCAGCGCCAACCCAGTCTACCATGAATTGCTGCTCACTGTTTTGTGGTATGGGGTAGTCCATACCTCTGCACTGGTCCGCTGCACTGCAGCACGGATGTTTGAGGTAGAAAAAACACACACAATACTTGAACTACTTGCACATGTTTGGATTTTTGATCAGATATATTTTTATAGGAAAAAAAATGTGTTGTTGTTGATGCAACATTTTTACTGCACAATTATGGATAAAATAATTAGTAATTCAAATAAATGTGTTTCCTATACATGTAATTATTGTTTTAAAGCATCTTAGTTAGGGGATGGACAATGCATTCAAAATGAAATCATACATGCTGTTTTTGAGCAACAATTGCAGGATACACAATATTGTGCAGTCCTACATGCGAGATATTCTTTTCATATTTGCTGTACATGTGCTAGCCCTGCTTGCTGTTGCTGCTGTTTAACATGCATTTAAAACTTAGATACTGTGTGTTATGAATGTGAGTAAAGACCACCATAGCTCAGAAGTGCCCTGGTTCCAACTGTATAACTAGACCCTCCTCGAGAAAGCCGTCACTGTCTAGTCTAAGATTGGACTACATAAATATCTGCTGCATGTCAGAGAAAAGCCAAAGTCAGCAACCTGAATAGTTCAAGGCCTGTTCCTTTTCAATGTTGTTGGAAAGTATAATTGAATCGGAGCTGTTTTCTCGTGAATATATTATTATTTTTTTACTTTTTCAGTATCTCAGGTCTTGTTGAAATATAATACTTCTATTTTTCAAGGGAGAAGACTGTTTCCCTGCGTTTGTCCTTGCCAGGGTCCCAAGGCAAAAGTCCTGGCCTAAACAACCATAACAAATCCCATTTCCCAGTCATTTGATATATGTGCACACTTCAGGTCAAATATTAGAATGAGGATCTGGGTATAGCAGTAGAACCGGGCTTATCTTTTATCTAAATATTGGGAAGGAGGAGTGGTAGGCTGTATTCATGTCCCGTCCCCCCTCCCTTGTTTTGTGAAGTACTTGCCCTTTCCCAACACACCCCACTGTCACCATTCCATAGTGACTAGCTGTCCACCATTGCCGAAACTGTGGGTTTAAATGTGGTCCTCCACGACAGATACCAGATCAGATTTGTTCACTGTCAACAGTTTTATCAATTCAAAGTGAATGAAATAATAATCTGAGCTGGACTCTGTGGTAAAAGCCCACAGCTTTATGCTCACCATATTGTAGTTCTTGTGCAGTTTAGCTACGTCCGCTTCGCAATTCCTTCTGCATACATGCGTGTGCATGTGTGTGTGAGAGTTTGTGTGTGTGTGTGTGTGTGTGTGTGTATGTACACACACTTGCTTGATACATGCAGTGCCGTTCCGTGCCTTGCAGCTATTGTTCTTGTCATTGTATATCACTTTCTTCCTATCTTTTTGTGTTTGTTTTTCTTTTTCCCTCCCCTTCTTCTGTTTTGCTTCTTTTTTTTTCTTTCTTTCTCTCTATCTATTGGCGGTGTTGCTCGCTCTTGTCCCAAATGCCCCGCCCACCTCTGTGACATCACGGCTGGTTCTGTCCAATCCGATCAGCTGCTGGTGAAGGGGGTGAATGAGACGCTGGTAGCTCAAAGAGTGGTGCCGGCTCTCATCACACTGTCCTCCGACCCTGAAATGTAAGTGGAACAACGACAACAATAAACTGCGCCAAGTCTCTCTCCCCCCTTCTCTCTGCTGTCTGTGATGTCTGAGAACCATCACAATGAAACAAGTCTGTACATGCCAGGAGCAAATTCAGCACAAAACAAGTTCTCAACACTCTAATAATGCATCATTTATTTAATTTGATGTCAATTTCCGGTCCCCATTTTTAATCCTCCTACACTCATAGTTCCCCGTGTTTGTGTAGAGTTGCTCCTGTGTGGGTGCAGGCTGGCCGATGGGGTGGTTCATCAGCATAACACTAACACTCTGCATGTGTGCATCATCAACCTGCAACATTAACCCACGCCAGCTCTCATCACGTCATCAGTCCGCAACACTAACCCGTCCAGATTTGTTCGATCCGCATTGCCTGCATGCGGCAGAAGCACAGTTCCAGCATGCTCATCTGTAACCCTCCCCATCTTCCTCCCCACTCTACTTCCTTTCAGCAGGGCCCCTCCTCCTGACCGAACTGTCAGCTAGTGGTTGGTTATCTTCACCCGTCTTTCGCAGTTTTATCCTGTCACTCTATTTTCCCCTCTCTCTCTCTCTCTCTCTCTCTCTCTATCTCTCTCTTCCATATCATCCCCTCTGTCTTCAATCTCTCTCCTTCACTTCTCTCCTCCCACCCTCTGTCTTCTCTCCCTCCCTCCGCCTGTCTCTGTCTCCTCCCCCCCGGCCTCTCCCTCTCTCTCATCCTGCTGTGTGGTGGGTTTGCAGTTGGTTCTCCGAGGCATGAGCGAAGCATTAGTAGATCGCCGTGCGGCTCCGGCCCTTATAACTCTGTGCAGTGGGCCTGAATTGTGAGTCAATCCACACAAGAAAACGTCTCTGTTAAAACATTGTCATTTTGAGGGGGGCTGCATTCTTCTCGTCATAGAAATTTGCCTCGCTGAGCTTTGAATGGGCACCCTTGTGACCATGTGACACCAAAACCCCTTCAGTAAGAAAAACACAAAAACACATTCAGTGGAAGATGACTTTATAGCCCAAAGTAATGTGCCTAAATGGAACCGCAGTGATTGGCTTAACATTTGAAGTTGGATGAATTCTTAGATCTCTCCCAGCTCAATCTTGTGTCACAGATTTCTCCTTTTCATTTCAGTACAAGCATGCAATTGTTTTTTTTGTTGTTTTTTTAGGCTGCCATCTTTCGTGTTTGTGATTTGACAAGATGATAAAATTAGCGGCGACACTATTGGAATGCAGCCCTTCTTATCTTCTCATTCTCTGTAATCAAATTCACATGCTAATGGGTACACACTTGACCCAAACTTGTAGATTCAACATGTTTGTTTTAAAATCCTAACTCGTAAATTGTAAAGTTTTTGGCATAATATCTTTCATATATCTTCCAAGTCCAAGATGGCTCAAGTGTATCTTTTGGTCTCCCTTGCTCCTGCTGACAGAGGAATGATTATATAACATCACCCTAACAGCACCCCATTAATCTTGCTTATTGCAGTCCATTATAATCATTGAGTTTTGACATATTTTGCTCGTATGTTTGGGGAATTGAATGATCCCCTAAAAAAATAAATTTCAACCCGTTTCATGTATCTTTGGAATTGTTAGCTTCTAGCTGTTGATGAATATATATGATGAATATATTTCCTATGGGTCTAATCAGGTGCTCGGTGTAGATCTGGGTCAAATATTATTTGCATTATTTAGCATCTTTCACATTTTAGAGGAATTTGATATGATGAAAGTTTTGAAACCGATAATTGTCTGAACCTTTTATAAGTCAAGATGCACCAATTGATCATCCAGATTATAAGAAAATAACTGATCAAACAGATCGATGGTAATCAGACTGCCCAGTATAATATAAACACTATATCAACAAAGCTGCTGGCTTTTAAACTGACAGTCCACTACATGAACAACCAGGAGCAACCAGCATATCATCACTGTGTAGTCACTGTAGTTGTATGAAACCCAGAAGATTACTTAACCAAAGTAGTCCTACTTCTTTGTGATGGTTTAGGATAAACAAATACCATAACCTGAGGCCATCTGAGTTGTGGTTAATGTGGTTAAATCTCTGATGAGTCGAACATTTTCCAACTAATCTGCAAACTATTTGCTGAGAATATTTGACTCATTTTGATTCCGGCCTAAAGAAACTCTTGAGAATTTGGAGAATAAAAGTAATACCAGTGACTGTGAGTGGTGAAACCATTGTGCTCTCCTGCTGCTTTTAGCTCAGTGAGGATATCTACTATACCTGCCTTTGGTACCATCATGGAGACCGTCACACAAAAAGAGGTATGATTTCCAACTGTGCATGATGATGAATTTGATTAAATAATGATAATTGAGTTATAAAACCATGTATAAACAGCATTGCTGTGTTTGTGTGTAGCTGCTGGAGCGGGTCAAAATGCAGCTGGCGTCATTCCTGGAAGACCCTCAGTACCAAGATCAACATTCCTTGCACATGGAGATCATCAGGACATTTGGAAGGGTTGGACCTAATGCAGAGCCACGCTTTAGAGATGAGTGTATGTAAAGGACATGGATGCATAACAATTCCAATAGGGAACAATGTCTAATTATTTTTTTCTTTGACTCTGCCTCTGCTCTTCATGTGCACTAACCTTCTGGTTTTGTTTCCCTCCCAGTCGTGCTGCCACATCTGCACAAGCTGGCGCTGGCTAACAACAGCCAGACGGTGGAGAGCAAGAGGATTGACATCGCCACCCAGCTGTTTGAGGCCTACAGCGCCCTCTCCTGCTGCTGTATCCTTCCTATAGGTGGCACTGGGGCATAGACTGGTCTGCTTGGATTCACCTCCTGTATGTGGGCTTTTGTTTCTAGTGCTATTACTGGCTTTATGATGTAGATATACGTGTAAAAGCCAGGAAACATGTGCAGTCCACGTTTTTCCAAAATGTCAGCTCACTCCTCCGTCTGTACTTCCAAAGGATTTACTAGAAGTCTGTGTCGAGGTTGGCTTGGGTTCAAGGTTAGCTGTCATAACAGTGAGTCAGTGGGAAGGCCGTTAGAATAAAGCGAACGCACCGGTCAGATGTGCTCCGAATGGCAGCCGTGTGGCGCGTCCGAGCGTGGCCCCTGTGCCCGATTGCGCGGCTCAGTGTGTGCGTTGGCAGCGGTCGCCTGTCATTTGGCAGACGGAGAAAGGAAAAATAAGCTGCCTCCATTTTGGGGCTCGAGGTAATTACAGGGTTGGTTAAGCAAAGGAAAGGATGAGAGAGGGAGAACGCGCATGAGATGAGGGAAGGACCCAACATCAGCTCCAATTGTTAGTAACGGTTCCCAGGATAGGACTCGCGTTTACTTTACCTCTTGCTCTGCCACCCTTCCCTCCTGTGATTGTTTCTCCTCGTACTTTTTCTCACATTTGTACCCCCCTTCTCCCCCCTCCTCTGTCAGCCCCACCCTGCACACACACATAGAGGGCGGCTGGTCTGAGGTTCATTCTTGTGGATCTTTGTCAGGCTGTGATTTCACAGTGCAGTAGTGGCCAGGAGGTATAGCCCTAACCTCAGAGGCTTTACCTCCCACTGCACTTCTCCCTCGTGTAATCAGTGTGACAGCTCTGAAATTGTACATTCCCATCTCTAAAAATAAAAATTAGTTCACACTGTGTCCCGTACAGCTCCAATATATCCCGTATAGCGATGACAGGTGGCAGAACACAAGCAATCCTGGACAAAGAAGTATTGTGCTGAAGTTTGTGTCAATATGCTAACTAAGAGCAATACATATATTGCATATAAATATTATTTTAAATATTTTAAAAAAGCTGATTTATGAGTTTGAATTACCATGAAGTAAACTCCACCCATCTGGGAAGCACTGCTTGGTTTTGAAAGCAACAGGCTTTTCATTTCTCTGTCTATACATGTAGTGAGAAAACAAGAAAGTCTGGATGGATATGGTTAGTCTTTTTTTCCCTCTGTTAATTGAATTCCCTGATTATTCAGTTTCACAGTGAACACCCACATTTGGATTTCTGAGAACATCATGGGAGCCCAGATGGGGGGAAAAGTGAGCACTGGGAATCGTACTGTGTGAATATTGATATGGTCATTTATGGTGATGCAAGGTTCTCTGGATCAACAGGGTTTTCAAATAGTCGGCCTTAACTTCCTGTGCAGTCATTTCTGAAGAGGTGATGGTGAACCACTTCCTGCCTGGCCTCAGGTGTCTCCGCGCCGACATGGAGCAACTCTCTCCGGAGCACGAGGTCAGAGCATCTCACGCAGTTATGGTCAAGACGGACAGTCTGACTCTTCACCTCTTTCTCAGACACACACACACACACCTCTGCCTTGTTTATTTTAATCTCAGAATCTCACGCATAGCATTTCATGTGAGCATTTTCCCATGGTGACTAATGAGCAGCTGATTCTTACACAGACGCCCTGTCTGTAAGGTCTGCATACCAGATTCTAAGATGGGAATTATTTTCCAAACTTTTTATTTTCTCATGTTGGACAAAATCCTCCCAATCCTCTTGTACCGCTCCAGTATTTCAAAGCGTGACGTTTACAAGTAGCAGCTTTGTTTTAACAACCTCTTAGGACTTCCGTGTGATCCGTCTCTGTCGTGTCCTCCACAGGTGATTCTGAGTTCTATGATCAAAGAGTGTGAAATCAAGGTGGAAAACAGAGGAATGGCGGATGCACAAGGGTGAGAACAACCAAGCACACGATTGCTTCTTCTGAAATGTGAAAATATTCCTTTTTATTGCATGAGAGGCAGTGACAGCAGCAAGTGATGACTTCAAAGTGGTAGTTAAGAAGGATTGGGAGGGAGAAGAAGTGGTCCTACTGTGAGGACACGGTTCACTTGACAGTGTTGGGAGTGGGCCGGTGTTGCGGGTTTATTCCCCAGGGGAGAGAAGAGCATTTAAGTGTTGGAACCGCACTCATTATGTGGGTATCTTCACAGAGAGAGAGCAGAAAAATGAGAGGGGTTGTTTTGGTAAAGCGAAGAGAGCTGGGACATCGGCCAAACTGTGGGTGTGCTTTTTTTTTTTTAAAGATGCTTCTCCCATCTTGTTAACATGTGTTTGGGGCTCATTAAAAAGTGAGTATATAGATGTAAATGTGTATTTGTCTGCTTCTCTCTCGGCACATGTGCTCCGTTTTTGGCGCGTTTCCCCAGAATCCTCAGTCAAATTCTGAGGTTAGAATCTGTGCCTGTGCCAAGGGATCCGTGTTGCTCTTTCATTTTGATCTGACACGTCTTTCTTTGAATTCAAATACTATAACTGATCATTTGAATCTTTGTTTTCACAGCATTTCTTTTTTAAGAAATAAGATTCCTATAAAGACTGTATGTAGTTTTAGTAGTGATTCACACAACAGATTTGCAGAAACGTTGAGCCATTTTAATAGAAAATAAAAAGTTGTTTTTGTAAAGAGGCCATGTGATGTTGTAAATCCATTGGCTTTAGTCTGGTTTTGGTGTTAATATGTGACTTTTGTGCTTCTGATGAGCAAAACAGCAGCTGGGCAGAGTGTCTTAACTGCTCCGCTGTACCAGTCTGAATTCCAGCTTAGGCAAAAGAGGAACTTATGGAGCCGTTGGACTGTAAAAATCAGGAGGGGCTGGATTGGCAAACAGCATTTCCCCTGTAAAGAAGTGGAGTATAGGTTGTTCAGTCCATTTGTTTTAATAAAGCAATTAACCTTGTTGCTTTATCGTGGCCAAATTCAACTTTTTTTTTTCCCCTCCCCCTAATAGCTCCATGTCCATCGCCTCAAGTTTGGTTGGTGAGGATGCCAAGACCAAGTTCCTTAGCAAGATGGGTCAGCTAACCACCTCGGGCGCCATGCTGGCCAACGTCTTCCAGAGAAAGAAGTGATCGCGACGCTGACTGAACCCACCGCCGTGACTAACTGATGATCGCCTGCCGTCTTCGGGGAGCATTTCATTCGACTGGGGGAGAAAAAAAAAAGCATCTGTTCGGCTCCACGTTGAACGAAACCATGTGTATTGTTTATTGCATTTCAAGTAGTGAAGCTGAAAGTTGTGTTGGTTTAGAATGGGCGGTACACCTGGACTCTTTCAAGGTGACGAGCGATTGTTTCTTGCGGCGAAAGGCTGAGGTTTTGCCCTCTGCTCATTCATCCTCTCCTTAATCCTTCATCATGACGGAAGCATTGTTGATGACGAGGGATTTGCTTTTATGAATCAGTGTTGTCAGCATTGTCATTTCAGACTGAGGGGAGAGAGCGAGAGGAAGACGATGACCAGTATCGAGACCCAAAGTGGTAACTAAGGGACTTAGGGATTTTTCTGGACTTCAGCGTATCACAGAATTTAATTTGATTTCAGGGCAGGACTTCTTGTGTCAGAAGAGCTTCACTCTCCTCTAGGACAGACAATACTCTGAGTGCTCCTGCTGGATTTCATTAAGAATTTTAAAACAGCATCTTGGAGCAAAGAGATGTGTGACGGATGCATTTACTTGCATCCACTATAAAAAAGTTGTACTGAACGACAACAAAGTGGCTCGGTTCAGAACACCACGGTGTATCTGTACGTCTCAGAAGTATTGCATACTTGAAGCTATAAGAAAATTGTCTTGCCTTTATTTCTTCAAAGTCTGTCACTGGTTTTTGTTTTGACGGCTTCTATTTTATAACTTATTTATGTCTTAATGAAGAAAAAAAACACATATTCCAACTTCCAAAGAAATTTGCACTTCACGATATATACTTTGTTGTTTTACTTCGGAGTCTTATACATAATGAACATTATCACTACTCTTAATGGATTTCTTTTTTGTTGATCCGTTTTCGGCGGAAGTTGAAGAGAGCGTTGCTCATAATTACTCCCTCTCTGTCCGTTGCATCTTGTCTCTCTGTTGCAGTGTCTCTGTAATTGTACGGTTTTGTTTGTTTTTTTCTAAAGTGGGTGTTTGGATCTTTTTTTTTTTTGCCGTTCTTTTTCAATATGCTCTATGAAAAACAGCAAATAACTGTATCATACACTGAACTAAAGAGGATGGTACTCATTATGTATATTTGAAACTGGTGTCATGGTGTAATAAAAGCAGGAGATCGGTTGTGTACTTAAATCTGGAAGCCTCGTTGAATGTCTGCATGCTTTTACACTCGTCCCAGGTTGTGATTACGGCTCATGGCTCCGAGTGTCGGCAGGTGTCTGGAGGCTGTAAAACAAAAGTCAAGCCGCAGATAAACGCACACTCCTGCTCTTCCTGTGCACTATTGTCTGCTTAGTGCAACAAACCAAAGTCCATCCTAAGGGACATTCCCAACACCTTGCGTCTAATAAGTACGGCAGGAAAAGCTCAGATCTGCCGCCCAGATTGCACTATCTCTCTATAACGTGGTTAACTTTGCCCTAAATCATCAGAAGAAGACTATTGTTCTCAGTCAAAGACGTCCTCCGAAGGACGCCTGGGATTCTGACCTGCCAGTTAAAGCACATTGTTTGGGGCACATTTCGGATAACTCTGATGGACGTATACTTAAATCCAGTACATGTCGTAATGTTTCTAATAGAAATGTGCCAGGTGTGGAGCTGAACTTATTTGGTGGTTGAACATTACATGAGTGAACGAACACCTCTTGATAAAGAACAGAATTTGCATGTTCTGGCTAATATTCAACCATCATCACTGATAACATGCCAGGTGGACAAATAAGTGATGCACGACAGAGTGGAACAAGAGGGCATGGCAGCATTGTGTGTGTGTGTGTGTGTGCCCGAGTGTCTATCTACGTCCCAGATGTGTGTGTGTGCAGATGCCTTGTATCTGAATTCCTAGTAGCTTTGTGGCTTCTCAGCCATGTGTACCTGCGTGCACATCTGGGTAACAACCTGTATAACTGTCCATGTGCATGTTTGCGCTCACCAAAAGTCTCCTGGCGTTTTTGCCCGCGCAGAGATGCTGTCAACAGGCAGCTCTTACTCCCATTTGCGACTTTGGGTGACTCACGCATCACATCTGTTTCCAAAGCAAGCAAGGGAGCAACGCGGATCCGAGCCCAAACCCACCGGAACATGGTGGCTAAAGCCTTAATGTTATTATTCCGCTCCGTTTCTGTGTGTACGTGGGCCACATGCATGTTTTTCAGGCCCTGTGTGCTTTTCGGTCCGTTCAAGGGAGACCGTGCCGAACCCCTTGAAGCTTCCTCCAAGAATCCTAGTACCAAAACAGGCTGTGGCTGCATTCTTCTGAGTGCGTGTTGCTTGAATGGAAACCATTCAGCGGCCTATGGCGTGCATTCATTTTTCATTTGTGTGTGTTTTGCTGGAATGGGCATGAACTTTGACTTGTTGTAAGGGATGCTAAGCAACACAACCTGCATCCTTGCAGAGCTGCACAGTCTGTGCTCCGACCCAGGTCGAGCCTGGTGCTTGTAAACCAGCGTCCGCCTGCAGTGGATCTATATTTCATGCATCAAAAAAAGCTCCACTGGAACTTCTGTGTTTGAAGTGGAGCCAAGCAGTGACTTCTCCATGTTTTCAGTTGGCTTTTTTTTTGTTTTTGGGGGGGGTTGACTCCAGTGTGAACGTTTTCGCTGTGCGTTTCGGAGTTGAGCTGAGGTTTGAGATTCCTATAAGAGTCCAATCCGGCTCCTAATTGCTACTGTGCGAGTTGCAGAGGCTCCACCGCAAAACAGCTCCCCTCAGCATGTTCTTACGGGAAGAGCTGGAGAGGGAGGACGGAGCTCATTGCCTCCTCTGGCCCCGCCTGGAACCCTCATTATTCTTCCTCCTTCCCCACCCCATTGAACTTCTTCAGTTAAAAAAGGTCTACATCTTTCTAAACACCTCAATCAGTCTCTATTTGTAGTCATAACTTCTACTTATTTTTATGAAAACATCTGGGATAGCTGCAGCAGCAACAACTAGTCTGCACATAAACATGGATAGGCCTATCTGATTCTTTTCAGGGCTCATAACTCTGACTCTGATCAAGGAATGAAGATTGCTTCATTTCTTTGCATCTCTATTCACCTCGTGCCAACCATCCCCCGTTTTTTTTTTTTTTATCCATCCAAGCCCTTCACGTGCAACTTAATATTTGCATAACTGTCACCCTGAAGAGAACATCCTCGACTCTCTCAAACCTTTCCCTCTCTTGATTTGCCATGGTAGGGTGCCTCTATACTCCCACATGCAAATTAGGTTCCCGTTCTGTGTTTCGTGCCCCGAGGGTAGAGGACAACTGTTTTCCCCAGCAGTCGATACTTTTAAAATTAATGATTTTTTCAGACGGTCGGAATGGTCGTGGCTGTTCCAGGATCGGGCTCCGGTGACTCATTTTCCCGTGGCGGCCCGCTGTCCCTTCCACGACGCACGGCAACATGCGGAAAGTGAGATCTGCGGAAGCGAGCACATGATTGATGCCTCCGGTGTGTGTGTGTGTGTGTGTGTGTGTGTGTGTGTGTGTGTGTGTGTGTGTGTCATGACATGACTTGTTCACACGAAAAGGACAACTTGACAAACTGTTTCGAAATAAATTGTAGTTTATGGCATTATTTATAATTCCAGGGAATAAATGATCGAGTATCCATGATCATCTTTAATCACTAACAGGCGCACTTACTCTAACTGACACATTGAGAGAGAGAGGGAGCCAGGAGGGAAGGGTGGGGGTGAACATACAGTATGGCAACGTGGGAGGAGTTCCCTCCCCCCGTCAGTCCGTTTTTACAAGCTGTTGCATGCAGTTAACTCCACAACGCGTGGGTGAAAGCAGAAGGAGGATGCGAAGAGAAGAAAGGTGGGAAGCGCAGCTGCCTGGCCGGGAATGAAGGCGCTAGAATGCCCTGTGAGACGGTGTGGAGGCTCCCGTCACGTTTACGCGCCCGAGAAGAAGTGATTTACCGTCAGCATATCTGAGGAACAATCGGCTCTCAGAAGAGTCTGTCAAAGGAAAAAAGTTTGCCGCAGAAGTAGTCTTCATTAACCAGCAGAGATGAGATTGAACCTTTCTACAAGTTGGATAGTCCGAGGCTGGATAACGTGCGTCCTCGTCACCTTTTACGCACAGGTAAAACACACACACACATACACACTTCTGGTATTAAAAGGAAGGTTTAACGTTTCCTGATAACAACATTAGAGATTCCATTCAAAAGAAGAAAGAAGAAAGGGAAGGAGGGGGGTTTGGAGGTTAAATATTTACGCCCCAACGCTGACTGGAAACAGTTGTGTTTGGGTTCTGTCCACCTCGCCTCTGCTGACCGCAAAAACGCTGCAGGCGACTGGATGCTCTTCTCCCTCTAACAAGCATTGCCTCGTTGGCTCTGCCAGAGGACAGACTTCAGAAGTGGGGAAGAATCCAACAAGGGTCCTACAGAGATCCAGAAGGGTAGCCACTAAAACTACTATTCTTATATAACACTGGAACTACATCTTGCAAAGCATAACTCTTGAATCCATTCTTTCCCTGCATCTTCACAATAGTTTTCTCAGCTGATCCACTGCTGCAGTTTAATTGGAGGAAAAATGTGAAATGTCCAAAGAGCTAACTCTATCCAGGTTGAGTAGTTCATATGATGTGGTCGTAGTGGTGGGACTGCTGGGCACCAGTGATCTGTCACTGCCTGTTTGCTTGTATTATTGTAAGCCAGAATCGTTGGAACAGACGCTCATTCTTCCTTGTTTTCTTCTCTAAAATGTGTTGCAAGAGGCTCCAGGGAGCTAACGGCACAGAGGAATCTATATTGTCTGTCCCATTTGTTCAGTTAGTGCAGCAACAGGAGCGTGATGGCTGGGAAAGGAGTCAGAGTGCAGAGGGGAAAGAACTGTTTGTCTTCTGTTTTAATGTGACGCTGCAAACCTTTGGCTTTGGTTTGTTCTTACCGTGGTCGTTACTGACTCACCGTATCCCCGAAGAATTTCCCTTCAATTTTTCTTGGTTTTCAACCGCTTCATCCTGTCCCTTCCAAATTCATTTCAAACCGACTGCAGCATTGAGCAACACCAGATTACTTCAAGATGTGGAGAGTTTTAAAAGTAAATACATCTTGAATAAATGTAGCTAACGGTGGATTAAATTGACTCTTCCACCCGCATGGCTCCTGTACATTTCACTATAGCCACCCATGCATCCGATCATCTTTCATTCAGTCGCCCATCACCAATACATCACTAACACTTTCCCAACTCCCTACATCGAATATTCTTCACCACAATGCTTCTTCATTGTCGTCATTTTCAACAATCAAGTCATCCATCCATCCCTCCGTCCCGCCATTATCAGCAATCAGACTTGAGCAATAATAACAGCAAATTGCCTCAGGCCTGCAGATCCAAACTTGATTCAACTTTACATGCAACAGAGACGTCCAATTGATGAATAAAGCATGCCGTCTTGTGTGACAATAGAGCTTTGTGTGAGACTTAATTGGATTAGCTTTAAGACCTTTAGTGTGTCTCTAACACCCTCTGATTAAGCGCCGTCTTCAATCAAAAATAATTAGCACAGATTATAGTCCATGGACTTGTTTTCAACGGTTTGCACTCTCTGTCCTTCCCCGGTCATCGAACTGGCTTTTTTTCTTTTCTTGAGCCATTCTGCTGCATTTTTAAATATGTCATTTCATGCACACCAGATGATTTCCCCCTGGCAAAGTCACTCGATACATGTTTTTTATTGACTGGGTAGCAAGAGAATCAACAATGCAAATGTGTTGATTATAACTCACTATGTCTTTTAGATGCTAATGCATGCTTTTAATTGTGACCATTTTATTTAATTTTAAAATATCCTGATTTTTGTAGGTGGCACTTCAAGTGATTTGTTTTTATGCCTTTTAAAGAAAGGATCAGAGATGCAAACCCTGTGCAGGATTCCACTGTATCTTGCTCTTACAGCACCTTATCATGGAGAAGGTGAGACTGCATAAAGCCACTGTGCTTCTCTTGGCCCCGTGCCAATGGCTGCCATGGCTGTTATGCAAATCCTCTGATACCCTGAGAGCGAATGGAATGCAATCTTCTCCATCACTCCCCTGTTTGATAGGATCGCACAACTGGTGAAGGGTATTAAAGAGATAAACCACGCTGCTGGGAGAAGATTATTAATAAAGTGTCGTTATTTTATATCTCCAGAGCAACAGGACCGTTAATGCCCCTTTTGTCTTTTTTCTCCATTTAACACTTTAACTGTTTCCCCTTTTTCCCCTTCATCTTTTCTTTTTCAAAATTAGACTCACACACACTCCAACATAAGTGTATATTTGAATCCGTACAGCACATACTGTCAGCTTTGAGGTTGGATGTTCAATCCTCACCATAATGATAACCTATAATCATATAGGGTGGATCATCAGAAACATATTGCCTCGCATAACTGACACCCAATGTTTAGATGTGGCAGCAACTCAAATACAATCTTCAGCATTCTTTTTGGCTTCCTGTGAACTCTGGCCTACAGAGTGACCATCACTCACATGTTTCCACAGCTCTGTCTGTCCTTCCACGTGTCTATCTACCGTTCCCAAACATGAGCGTCGTGCCATGGGAACCTCTCCTACTTCTGTCACTTCTGTCTGCTTCAGCACATGGTCCTCGTTAGTGCTGCAGCCCGAGCTATGAGCGCTGTGCATCATTATTCCCTCTGGTTAGGTTCTAAAACAAAGACTGGCTGATGTGTCAGAGGGTTAGTGGAGGTTATTAAATGCTGGGTTTCACGGTGTGCTGTTGAAGCCGGAGGCCGGACTAACCAGAGTTGAACGTGGAGAAAAGGGAACAAATAACAAGGGAACGAGAAGGAGAGGGCATAAAAGATAAAGTTGGAGTTAGATTTTATAATCTTAACTCAGATTATTGTGCCTTTTGATATTTTTCTTGTAAACTGCAAATTATTATGTGAAGGTTAACATTTGAGTTGTCACATCATATCTGTCACATTTCACTTCACTAGACCTCTGCAGCAACAGCATCACTTTACTGTACAAACATGAAAGCTGAATTAGTGTATTATATCGTGGGAAAAGGAAGCTTTCAAGAGGCTTAATGAGAGAAAGAAGAAGGTCGGTCTGAGGTCAGAGTGCAGTCAAGCCTATAGGTTGTATTTTCCTACATTCATATATAGACATTGTGGCTTTGGCAGAGTTTCTATCACAACAGCCAGATTCTCTAATTCAGCAATGTGGCGAGGAGTTCACCGGCTCCTAATTTAGGTTGGCTGGAGGGTACAGCATGTGAGAGCCGGCATGGTTTACCTTTGTGGGCTTTGAACCAGAGTTCCCATTTGTTTCTTTAAAACATGCACAGATGTAGTTCACTTCCATCCTTTGCAAGAAGAGCTATAAGAACGCCTTAGTAATGACTTCTAAGTTAGAATAGAAGGAAATCACCATTTTAGCTTAACGGCTGCTTCAAGATTTGTTTTTATTCTCACCATTTACTTAATGGGCAATTTGACCAATTCTGCCCAAACGTGGTAATTTTCAGCTCATTAAAGGGGACTAGGAGAATATCTGCCACGTCTTTATTAATTCCAAGCCAACAGGAGTTGATTGCATTTAATTCCAGTTGGTTCTCCTTATGTAACTGGCTACTATTGGGTTTTTGGTTTGCTGGTTTGGAGGGTGTGCAGTGCTGTGGTCAGGTGCTTCTGAGAGTGTGGAAAGAATTCCTGGGCACGTCTTGGAAATATTTTAACCATCCTCTTCCTCTCATTACTCACCACCATCTCAAAATATCACGTGTGGATTTGAAAGATGAGCTGAAGGAGAAGGCTTGCTATTGGAAGGCAAGATATGGAATGAGGGGGAAAGCACTGATCAAATATCGATGTTTTTGATCAGGACGATTATGTCATAATTGTGAGTTTTATGTTTTCATGTAAGTGGTTCTTCTTTGAAATATGTGTTGCAAAAAGGGTATAAGATTGCTTTGTTTTCTGACACGTTAAAAACTAAACTCATTTTATGTGTTGATGTTTTTTTAGAATGCTGTCTCCAAATCTGTCCAGTCTGTCCATTGTAACGAAACACAGTATTTAAGAGACTCCAGATGCTGCAAGAAGTGTGAACCAGGTAATAACACACACACACACACACACACACACACACACACACACACACACACACACACAGAGGGATCAAATTAAAACACAAGACAGTGGAGTTTACTCAATGGAAGCAGCATACATAAAAATAGATTTCCATTCACAAATATCCTCAATCAAAAGAGGAAGGATGTTTAAAAACGGAACATTTTGGCTCAAAATGGCTCAGGCGTGCACACATGCTTTCACAACCACACACATAAACACGCAATTTGCGTTGACATTTGATCCACTTGAAGCACCCCCTCATTTAAAAGAGGAAAGGGGCTCTAATTTGGTCAATTTCCTCCTTCTCGCATTAGGTTTTTAGTGGTTACTGTGATTATGTACGGATTGTTAACTCCAAGTGTTTTTCTTCATCCTTCTGTCTCTCCCTGTTTTTTTGGTTCTAGGTTTCCGTGTGTTTTCCTACTGTACTGAGTCCCAGGATACTATATGTAATAAATGTAACCGTGGTGAATACCAGCCTGGCTGGACTGAGCAGATGCACTGTCTGCAGCAGAAGCTCTGTGATTCAGGTGGGTACCTGCAGCTTGAAGAAGGATTTCAATAACCTGATAAAACATTCAACATTTTTTGCTACCTATGCTTTCAAAGATCAAAGAACAAACACTGTTTAATATAAATCTATCCACCCATTGAAGTAATGGCTCATAGATCTCAAGGTTAGGTAAGATTAAGGGTTTATTTAAGTATTTCATGATTGTCGAACTGATTCAAACATTTTGTTATCGTCACAGAAATGTTGTGTTTGGCTGAAAATGTGAAAATGAAATTGTGCCAATCCCTAATTCTTTGTATTCAGCCTGTGGATGCATCTTCCATGATCTTACTATCAAGGATTTGGACCTACCTTTGCACTAAAATATTCTTCCCATTGTCCGCCAGCTAAAGGCTTTTTGCAGCGGGTTGAAAACACTGTGGCAGAGGAGCCGTGTCGCTGCCGTTCCGGCTTCCAGTGTTACCCCATCAACTGTGAGTTCTGTGAGTCGATACCCACCTGCAGCGCTGGATACGGACTCGAGTTGGACCTCGGTGAGACACACTAACCCAACACACAGCTCAAACAACCGCAGCAGCGTGCCAGTTAGAGATGTACTGCAATGTGTTGTTATTCATTCCAGAGTCTACTTATGGAAGGAAGACATGTGTTGCGTGTAAGAGAGGATTCTACTCTGCTGACAACAGTGCCGAACAATGCAAACAATGGACTAAGTAAGTGTATAAATGCACACATGCAGTTTTTAGCCTTGGATCTTTGGAGTCATGGAGGGAACATGTAATGGGGTAGTTGTCGTGGGCCTCACCACCAGCCAGCTGTTATGAGTAATACTCGCACCACTTCCCCTGGAACCCTGCACCCATCACCAGCTTCCACTGCCGGCCGCAACCGTAATGACAACGGAGGGAGAATTTTGTTTTTCTCTCCATCTGTTTGTTTGTTATTGCAGATCCAAGTGTAAAGGCTAGCAGGTCGGCTTGTAAACTATAAGGGGAATAAATAAATAAAATACAAATGTTTCCTCTCTTCTAGTTGTAAGGCTGAGGGCAGGAGTGAAACACAGCCAGGCAGCGCTCAGGCCGATGCAGTGTGTGGACCATCTTTTCCTAATAAGACAGGTAAGACACACAGAGGGACAATGTCATTTCTGGCACTTTGATTTTAAATGACACAGTAAATAAAGAAAAAAGAGAAGAAGTGTGTGATTTATTTGTATCTTTGATAGACTTTTATGACCGTAGATGTCGAGGTGAAATGCAAGCTCTGAGCTCCTCTTTCCTGCAGGTGCAGCGCCCTCCTGGGTTATAGTGTCAGTGCTGTCGGTCATCACTGTTCTGTGTCTTCTCATCCTGCTCCTTTTCTGCTACAAGGACAAGCTGAAATTACTCTCTGGTAGGTTAGTCATATTCATCTTGAGGTTCTTCTCTCTTCGTGATGTTTTATTTTTGTTCTTTACTTGAATTACAAAACAAACAAATAATGCATGTTGCACAAAAGTGTAAGAATACGTATGTATATATATTTATTTTTTCACTTGCTGTTTAAAGTGGAACTAAAGTGATTATTTCAAGTACTCACCAGGATTTGCAGTACATCTTCACCATGTATCATTCAGATTTGACTTGTTATTCAATATTAAGGTACAATATGTTGTTTCCTTGTCCAGTGAATCTGCGATCGTGTGTCCAGAATCTGAAGAGGACTAGGATACAACAGGTACACTTCAGTTAAAAAGCTATGGAAATACATTGAAACCAAGTAATCCCGCCTACTTGTTAGACTGTTTTTTTAAATATATGATCAAATCTAATAATGAGGAGAAAATACAGCTCTCATGTCTACTACTACAATGTATAGGGTTTCAGAACAGATTTCCTACATTTCTTGTACAAAATCACAGTTATTTACAGTCTCCCTTTTATGTTTGTGTCCAGGAGACCTTGGCCCCTCTTTACCACAGTGGAGGGGGAATAGGAGGAGGCTCTAAATGTACACCATGTGAGATGTCCAAACTCATCTGCCAAGTACCCCATAGCCATGCTGATGAGCTCCCGTGCACCTTTCCCACCTCCGTGTCCGATGTCAAGGTCTCCCTGCCCTTCACAGAGGAAAGGCCGGAGGAAGAAAGGACCAAGGGGAAGACAGTGACTGAGGGACAGAGTGAAGGGTCTGGAGAACCCGAGGAGGTGTCGGAAGAAGAGGAGGTTGTCAGTGCGTCTCCTCTTTTGGCCGGTTCTTGTGTGTGTGTAATTCCTGTCCGCGAGCCATTGGAAGTAGGGGAGAATGAGGACTGTAGCCAGGCTGTCAGCCCCGGGACTCCAGGAACATGCTCATGCGGAGGGCTGGATGCAGAAAGAGATGGAGACGAGAGTGGGAAAGAAGAGAAAAGTGAGAGGGCAAACAATAATGGGGAAGGAAATCAAGAAAAGATGGTTTTGTCCAAGACTGAGTCAGGTGTTGCATCTCTTGTCTCCCTTTCTCCTACGCTCCTCCACAACTCCTCTGCAATCCCCCCATCCAGTCCACTACCTGAACTCTGCCTGCCATTGTCTCAGGCTCAGATAAGACCAGAGTTCAAACCTCAGCTGACTGACAGGTCACCGGTAAAGCAGGAGGGATTTTACAGACTGCCAAGCACAGACTCCACCTCAGCAGAGAACAGTACAACCTCTGAGATGACCTCAGTCAGCCCCTTGATGACTTCCTCATCTGTTGGAGATCTCTACCTGGACAAGCCTCCTGAGGCCTCGAACCCGGGGCAAGGCCAGGGACTTTCCTGGGGAGATAGCAGGGGAATCAAGCTCTCTTCTGGGGAGTCAGAACTGGAGTGCTCACCTGAGAGCCTACATAGTCAGCTGGCTGAACCAACTCTTACCTCAGGTAGGTGAAAAGTCAATAGAATGAAATAGTATGTAAAAGATTTGACTGATAATTTTAGTATGCCATAAATATCCTAGTAAAGTATACCATAAAAAGGTAATACATATTCATAGTATAGTATGCCATAAAAATGTTATTAAAAATGTCATAATACAGTTTGTCATGAAAACATCATAAAAATATAACAGGGTGGTATGTCATGAAAAGTTATAGAAAAATAGTATATTATGCCACAAAAGTCCATCATAAAAGTCCATCATAAAAAAAACATTGCATAGTAGCCTATTCCATAAAGATTATCATAAAAAATCAGTTATGCTATAATACAAAATCAGTGCATGGACAGCCATAAAAAAGTCATACTGTAGTATATCAATAAAAAGTAATTGTAGAGTATATCATAAAAATAATTGTATGTCATAAAAAAGTCATAGTATAGTATGTCGAAAAAGTAATAAAAAAATTAATAGTATAGTATTTTGAAAATGTCATAAAAAGTCATAGTATAGTATATCGAAAAAGTATTAGATTAATAGTTTATTAGGTCGAAAAAGTAATTAAAAATAGTAATAGTATAGTATGTTGAAAAAGTAATGAAAAAAGTCATAGTAAAGTATGCCGAAAAAGTCATAAAAAAATCATAGTATAGTATGCCAAAAAAGTCATAGTATAATATGTAAAAAAAAAAAATCATAGTATAGTATGACGAAAAAGTCATAAAAAAATCATAGTATGTTGGAAAAAGTCATAGTATAGCATGTTGAAAAAGTCATAAAAAAGTCATAGTATAGTATGTTGAAAAAGTCATAAAAAGTCATAGAATAGTATGTCGAAAAAGTAAAAAAAAAAATCATAGTATAGTATGCCGAAAAAGTCATAAAAAAGTCACAGTATAATATGTAAAAAAAAAAAATCATAGTATAGTATGCAGAAAAAGTCATAAAAAAGTCACAGTATAATATGTAAAAAAAAAAATCATAGTATAGTATGCCGAAAAAGTCATAAAAAAGTCATAGTATGTTGGAAAAAGTCATAGTATAGTATGTTGAAAAAGTCATAAAAAAGTCATAGTATAGTATGTTGAAAAAGTCATAAAAAAGTCATAGTATGTTGGAAAAAGTCATAGTATAGTATGTTGAAAAAGTCATAAAAAAGTCATAGTATGTTGGAAAAAGTCATAGTATAGCATGTTGAAAAAGTCATAAAAAAGTCATAGTATGTTGGAAAAAGTCATAGTATAGTATGTTGAAAAAGTCATAAAAAAGTCATAGTATAGTATGTCGAAAAAGTAATTAAAAAAAGTAATAGTAGCCTATAGTATGTTTTGTTTTATCTTTTCTTGTGTATGTATTATTGTTTGTACTACTAGTATAGTTACTTGCTACAACTAATTGAATGCGTAGTGATTGTGTGCTCTGGGGTAATGGCTCATCACAAAGACTGAGTCAACGTTTGTGTTTGCCATGTGGATTCTCTTCGTTTGTGTAGGCAGTCACTACCACTGTATTGCCTCGGGGTCATACCAATACACAATATGAATATGATAAACTACACAGCAGCGTTCACTTTCCACAAGGTGGGACCAGCGACCAAGATCAACAGAATGAAATTCATGTTGGTTTTAATGGAAACTTTTACTGTAACATGGTTGAACTTGTATTGTTCTCACAGAGACCTTTAGACACTGCCAAGGAGAAAAAAATATCTGGGAAACATATTTATGTATTGTGCCTCAAACACTGAGTGGTTATGGTTAGTCATAAAAGCATTATCAGAACGTTCTGATCGGGGACAGTGGTTAGCTCAAACTGGGGTATTATTAGATGAACATGCTGAACAAAACATATAATAGAGGTCTCGTTTCAGCATAAGAATAAGAAAATTATGTGATTTTTTCCAAGAATTATGTTTGATGAATTCCAGCATTGATAGTTGGACCCCAAATTTGGCGGGACCACACAGAAAGCAGGAATAAGATATGAGTGTTTGATGAGCTAGTGAACCACCAGAACCACACTCTAACATACAGCGTGTGTGTGTGTGCGTGTGTGTGTGTGTGTGAGCTGTGCCATCTACAAAGCTCCTGTTTACCCAGAGTTCCATAGGGTTGCGCAAAGTGACCACAGCTTTAATTGGAGCAAGATGTGCGCAGCTTGAGCAATACTTTTCTAACCCTGCCCACCCAACAAAAACACACAGACACACATACAAAAAAAGCTTTTTTGACTCTCACTGATGACTTGGTTCTTTAATTACACTCTAGCGGGCCTGAAATGGACACCATTTCCCATCATGCAGCAATAACAGGTGATTAAATGGATTTCCCGCATGTGCTATTTAAAGGCAAAGCGAGGGTCGGAGGTTCACCTGTCCACCTGAATATATATTTCCCACAATATACTTCTATTTTTCTCACGTAGTTCACACATAGAAGCGGGAAAGTATACAACTGTCTTATCTGCCGGACACTCGGTAGCTCCACTGCAGCAGTTTTGGGGCTTAAAGGTATTTGTTCAAGGACACTTCAACAGTAGTAGATATATATTCACTGGTGGAGGAATTAAACTGGCAGCTGCCCAGGTAAAATGAGCAAGATGTTGGAGAGAACTGTGTACAATTGTGGTTTTCATTGAGATTGAACAAGAGAGAGAGGTGCAAGAGTTCAAATGTTTTAACAGTACACTGTATTGTCACAATTGTTGGGCATCCAGAACATCATCTTGACAGAAGAACCCAAGCAGATTCCACAGAGCTTTGTTTTCAAAGTTGCGGTGAATGGACATATTTTAGAGCTAGACCTCTCGGAGTGGTATTCCGGGAAAGGCTCTCAGATGGGGAACACAGACACACTTTCTATGAGCGTGTGATCGCGTCTGTCTTTGCAGCTTTATAGGGCTTTTCGGTATGTGTGTGTGTGTGTGTGTGTAAATGTGTCTGCTGCATCCTGTTTGCTTACCTTTACTGTGATTGTGTGTGTGTGTGTGTGTGTGTGTGTGTGTGTGTGTGTGTGTGCACGTGTGCACATGTGTGAAGAGATGAGGATTGAGCTGTGAGTCACGGCGAGTCGGCTCGTTCTGCCGGCTGGAATCGCAGACAGGAGGCAAGATAAATCAGGAACCAGAGGCTTAAGGAGGTGAACGTTGGCTTATAAAACAAAAACAAACATTTTATTTCCTATTTCCCCTTGTTGGCTGAAATCCACAAATGAACAGTATATGGACACCATTAGATCAGTGCACGTTTTTATGTTTCTTCATGGAGAAAGTACAGGCTACTGGACGGGAATGAAGGTTAGACAGAGTTCAATGGTACTTTTTTTTTTTTCATTTATTCAGCCATGTCTGCAAAACTCTAAATCCTTGTAAAATAACTTGTTTTTAGAGGTCTTGGGTTTCTCACGCGAAAACTGCTGGGCACTCAAACAAATAAGGCGGAAAGGATATGATATGGCGGTCTATGTTGCTGTGGTCTTTCTGTGGTCATCCTGCATGGTCATTACACCCACTGTCCAGTTTTCATCTGGGGTTAGCCAAGATATAGTCCCTTCTTCACAGGCATCTCGAATAGGGGAAGCTCTATCTGCTTGTGCGTAGGGGAAATAGGAACTGTGTCATATATATATATATATATTTCTACACATTTCCCAATAAAGCGTCATTCAATGTCTATACCAGTTAGAGTGGAAAGTGTTGATTCATTTGTTGTGAAACCAAGGCTTTCGTCACATTTGCGTACTTGTGGCCAAAAGTGTAGGAAAAACACTTTTTTTCAGTCCAATATAATCCATAAATAGTGTCCTATGTCTCACCAGTTTACCAATCGTGTTCCTAAAACTCTATTAATTTCTACTTCTCACAATCGCTTCTCTTTCTCCCTCCTACATTCTATGCATACAGGGCACGTGTCTGGGAACCACAACACCACCTTCATCTCCAGCGGTCAGGTGATGAACTTCAGCGGTGATGTCATCGTCGTCTATGTCAGCCAGACGTCCGTCGGCAGTGACAAGGCGGGTCAGGACGATGCCTTCGGCAGCCCTGTCCAGGAGGAGGCCAATGAGACGGCCCCGTTTTTCCAGAGCAGCCTTAGACCACAAGGGGACACCATTTCCCAAAGCACCTTGCAAGACGAGACACTGCCAGTGCAGGAAGTGATGGAGGAGCTGGGAAAGTGAAAAGAGACGAATGGCTGGTTGTTCGTCAGAAGAAGTTTACTAACTTTATTAGTACCCCTCGGACTGAGCTGCATCGACCCCGACAGGACAGTACAGTGATTATCTCCGTAACTATCAGACATTGCATCTCATTACTTCATCTAATATATCCCATCACCCAATTCCATTACAAAAATACCAGAATAAATGTGTAAAATATATCCAATTGCTGTAAAAGAACAAGAACAGGAAGGCTTTCAATTCTAATGAAGCTGAGCAGAGAGCAACTTTTAGGGATGTGAAGTTATCGATCTCTGCCCACATCATTTGTTTGGAATATAATCTTCTTTAATTTCACACATCAGTCATCGAATCCTGCCTCAGGCATCTCCAAAGTGCCTTTATTCATTTTCCATTGGAAGGCTGCATGCTTCTTCAAATGGAAACTCCCTTCATTCCAGACAAAGATGGGGATTTTTTTCTTTTGGGAAAATGGATGTGGAACCAGGGTTCAGACTGGAGAAACGTCATGTTTTTATGGTTGTATGGAAATTGCAGCTGGGTCTTGATACAACAGAGTAACATTATTTTATTTCCCGCCTTCCAGTCCGGGTTAGAGTCTGTACACTCCTGTTTTTAAAGGTTCTAAATTTGACATTTGGACGATTTCAAGAGTTTCCTTGCATGACAAAATATCCACCATGTGGAAATAATTGTGTTTTCTCTCACAAAATCAAGCCATGAAAGTAAATATTTTTAAGAAAAATCTGTCAAAAGAGGCACACAAGTGTATCTAAAGAGACACATCCAGTTTTGGTACGACGGTTGTTTATGCCATATGTAGACTTTTTCTTTTTATTCTCCTCTTATTGCAACAGAGAATAAGTGCAGTGTGTGTCTAAGAAAAAAAATGCTATGCATTTGATAAGCTATTTTATTTTGTTTCGTTTCATTATGTTTTGATGTGCAAGCCTTAATGAAGAAAAGTAAAATGTCAGCCTGTTTATATTTGAACTAATTTTACAAAGTTTATGTATTATTTCAGAAGATGCACATGTGATCAATGTTTGTATATATTTCAAAAGAAGCATGATGTATATGTGAAACACCAATGAACATTCCCTTTGTGCTTCCTCTCATGTGATTGTGGTTGTGTTAAGTGGAGCCATTAATAGTATGCGAAACGCACATGTCGGAGTTAAAAGGGTTCTATTACGACATCGCCACACATATGCAGCCTTATGATTATTATGTACATCAATCAAACCTATTGTATGACTGAGACGATACTTTGATTGCAATTAAATATATTTTGCACCCAATCATCTCAGGTATGGCTGCTGTCCTACATGCTGTGGTTTCTCTCCGTCAACTTTCCTATTCTGGTTTTCGACAAATTACAACGAGCGATGTCATCTATCGCCTCGAGATGATATGTAATCTTTGTGAAGCGATGCTAACTACACATGCGGCAAGGCCTCCCCGCGCTGACAGACGGGCAGGCAGACAGACAGGCAGAGCCTTTCATCAGGCCTGTGGATGGCAAGCAGCTGTGAGGGGAAACGCAGCTAGCAGTCAGACCAACTAGCGTCACGGCGAGACCACATGAGAGATGCTGGCAGCACTCATTTAGGCTTGGTTTGGGTCAGCAGGAGTGTGTTTGTGTGTGTGTGTCCATGTGTTTAAGTGTGCGTCTCGGCTTATTTTATGGTTGTTTGTGAAAACAGGAAGTTATGACTAGCTTTCACATGGTTTACATGAGACCTGGCTGCAACACAGAACCTGCCTGTAGATTTAAATTATTTCAGCTTCTTCTTATTTTCTCTCCTTTTTCCCCCCCCTTTCAGCCTTCTATGTGTGAGAAAACAGAGCTTCATTTGACTTAAGATATGTAGGAAGTTCTAAACCACTGCACGTTGCTACAGGCTGCCCCCTAGTGGTGTGTTAGGTCATCACAAATAAATGTGAAAAAAAAGTGACTTTAAAAGTAGTGCAGGGCAATGAAATGGTTCTGTTTGTGACATTATTATAACACATTGACGGGTTATAGTGGTGTCATTGAATCATACAAACATGACCCATTTACCACACACACACACACCCACACTCCCACACACACACACATACACACACTTTTTTAATTAAATAACAGAACTAGAGGTCCTCATGTAGGGGGAGGGGAGTAATGCTCCGGACTCAGCGTTCACACTCCAGACTTATTAAGGATCATATAACCGTCATTGTCACCCCAATCAGCAGTTAGGATATTAGTCTCACATCCAGGGGATAACTTAGACCTTCCTGTGGAAAGCACCAGGAAATCCACAGTGGTGAAATGCTGAAGCTACAGTGGGCTCACCTGTGGCTCCAGGTTTTCAATTTCACCTGCACTGAGTCTTCTGCACAGATGCAGTTTCTGGTTACTTCACGGATCATGAGTTTGTTGCATGTGGGGGGCTTATAATGGTCAAATCAAACTACCAAATAGTCATTTCACCGAGGAACACCTGGACCAACACACAAGCATAACATTTCTCTTTTTAATGTATTAATAATAATAATTCCTATATAAAAAATACTGAAATCTAAAAATGAGTTATGTCCTAGATAATCGTTTTCTGAGTACTTTTCTTCCTGGTATAACTCCTTTTACTAAGTAAGATACATGACGCCACAGCAATCTGCTGAGGCGAAAGGCGTCAAGTTGGATTTAGAAATGGCAAGCATTGTTAAATAAATAACTAGTTCTCTGTTACTTGCCATGTGATTGCTCTTCATGAACCACCATTATAAATTCTACCAAATTGATTAGTTGCATTAGCAGACTTTCAACAGAAGGGTGCTTGTAATGTAATTATGACTTGCAAATAAGGGCAAATAAGAGTGTTACTTTCTCTCTCATTTCTCTGCCATCCTGTCGTTGGAGGAGCTACTCATACTCTTTGAAGGGATATCACAGTTTTGTGTCAGCAGCTACAGAAATGCAAGCAATCAGGTAAAAATATATATCTATGTGTATTTTTTGCGATTTAGGTGTGTGAACATTGTTGTTTCAGGTCAGTTCAGACAGAAACTGAAATGTCAAGGGAAGTTGCCAAGTCAGCTTAAAGCCTGTGACATTTAACTTCATCTTATCGGTGACTGTTGTTTCTGGCATTCACTGTTTTGCCTGAGGTGGTAAACCTCACTCACCTTGTAATTTCGTTACCGTAAGCTTGAACGACCGCGTCACGTAAACAATAATTTTTTCTCCCCACCTGTCTTACAAAGCTTTTTATTCTCCTGTTTTTAAAAAAAAAGTCAGTTTGGTGTCAAGATTACCCTTAATGCTTCTCCAATCATCAATGCCTTCATACCTCACTCCTCAGGTCTCTGTTCATCCCTGGCTGGACTTCAGATTTGCGTCTGGAAGGGAAGACAGCGATAGTAACGGGGGCCAACGTTGGAATAGGCAAAGAGACGGCGAAGGACTTGGCCGGCAGAGGCGAGCAAACACATTATATGACTCAGAATGCCTGTGTAGAAATTGTTTACAGTTTAAGCATGAAAGATTAACAAATACATGATTTGTCATAGACGGACAGACGGACAGACAGACTTGACTGCACACGCAGGCACGCAGTCACCACTAAGAGGTATTCATCTCCGTAGGTGCCCGGGTGATTTTGGCATGCAGAGACATGGCAAAAGGAGAGCAAGCTGCTCGAGACATCATGAGGGAGGTGAAGGGAGCCAAGGTAGTCGCCAGGCAACTGGATCTGGCTGACACCAAATCGATCTGCCAGTTTGCTGAGAATATCTACAGCAGTGGGTGGCACACACGCACGTATATTTCATGAAGAGAAATACATATTCTGCAGGTAACATACATTTTGCATTTCCAGATGAGAAGGCTCTTCACTATCTGATCAACAACGCAGGTGTGGCTATGTGCCCGTACGCCGTCACAGTGGATGGATATGAGATGCAGTTCGGAGTCAATCACTTGGGTAGGCGACAGAATTCTAGAGGAAATACACCAGTTTTGTGGGAAATTGTCCGTGTTGGTGGGGAGGTCTGTTGAATTCATTGATTATAATAAACCACCACATTTTTTTTATGGGCCGCTGCCAGAGTCCCTCGCTGTTTTCATTTTAGCAATGAATGCAGCAATAGCACAAATGATCAAGCTCTGTTCCCATGACCCCAGAGGACCAGTGAACCGATCTCTGAAGTCGTGTATTTCCTTCTTTCTTCCCACACTTTATTTCTGCTCCTTCTGTGTCTTATTTTCTCTTCTTTCTCTCTACTTCCAACCCAATCTCTCTCTCTTCAGGTCACTTCTTCCTGACATTTCTGTTACTGGACTTGCTCAAGCACTCGGCCCCATCCCGAGTCATCAACTTGTCCTCGCTAGCTCACACCATGGGCAAGATCCAGTTTGACGACCTGAGTGGTGAGAAGAATTACCACCCTGTCAGGGCCTACGCACAGAGCAAGCTGGCCAACATCCTGTTTACCAGAGAGCTGGCCAAAAGGACTGAGGGTAGGGTGTGTGCGTGTGTGTGTGTGTGTGTGTGTGTGTGTGTGTGTGTGTTTGTATGCGACAGAGACAGAGCAACATTATACTTTATGTATGTTTGCCTTTATGTATCTTCCTGTTTCTCTCCGTCTCTTTTTCCCTGGGCGTAAAAAATGGATCCGCATCTCTTGCCAGTGTGAGAGTCTCATGCCTCAACCACAACCGCTCTGGGCAACAAACAGAGCGTGGAGAAACTTGTTTGTTGAAAGGGGGGGGAGACACACACACACACACACTAGTCTGAAGGAATGAGTCATCGCTCCTCCGAACACACCGTGTTTGTCAGTCTCACTATTGATCTAATCTTTTTAAATAGAAGATTATGAGTGAAGAAGGACTTTTCTAAATGGATGATACAACTGATGCAAGGATTTTATTCACATACAGTTAATATACAGGATTAAAATACCGGGATTCTAATATTGAGCTGATGTATTTCTCATTACACCCTTGGCCATGTGATTTATATTTGAATAGTTAACAACTGTTTTTGAATGGTTTCTTCATTCCAGCGTGGTCGAAACAATACAGTGGGATTTGAAAAGCAGCGCTTGTGTTTTGGGATGTTTACATCCACATCAGCCCATTTGAAAAGAAACGCTGTACCTAAACGCACCTCTTTGCCTACAGCTCTAGGTGTGATGGCTTACTCTGTGGACCCCGGCATGGTGAGGACTGAAATAACCAGGCACCTGGGGCGCCCTCTTGTGACCATGACCAAGACATTAAGCCTCTTGCTCAAGACCCCGGCAGAGGGAGCCTACACCAGCGTCTACTGCACCGTCACTCCTGAGCACCAGCTGGTTACTGGAGGATACTACAAGTCAGTCTGACACCTCAACATGTAAACAAGGGAGTTAGTGTTTCTTTTGGATGATAACATATTTAGTCGCACCGTTAAAAGTATCTCCTAACTGCCACCAAAAGTCTGCCTGATGCGAAAACATGTCAATTAACTAGATTACAAATAATGCAACTTGGTATATTACATTTACACTGACAAAATGAACATTAAAGATTTAGGATGGTATAAAAACACATGCAAGCAGAGGCTGTATTACATGCCTGGTTTATTCATCAACCAGTTTGTTTTAATTTTGCTTATTGAAGCTGTTTTGACAAAACAAGTAAATAGATTATATGGTAATTACCTGTCATCTCGTCGACCCTGGATGACATTCATATCAGACAGTAAAAAACTTAAAATAAAAACCCACAATTAGAGGGAGAAGATCAAAGTAAGCAAAGGATGGATGTAGAAAATGTGCTTTTATAATGGGATCCAGAAGCTATAACTGATCATTGATTGTCCTCCTTTATTATGCAGATTACAATAGAGGAGGATTAGATCAAAAGAAACTGGGTGTTGAAAAACTTTATGACAACTAAAAAAGTTGCATGTGCCAAAGAGGTAATTACTGTCTTCCCTTTGCTTCCAGGGACTGTGCCAGCGCAGAGAGCTGCAGGGCAGGTCAGGATGATGGCACAGCCTTAAAGCTGTGGGCTGTGAGCTGCCACCTGCTCGGCATCCGCTGGAGATAAACTGACATTTAAACAGCTCTCATGGAGACACAGCACTATACACGTACAGCAATACCCTCAAATAGTATGCTGATGTTAGATTCCCTGAAACAGAGCCTCGTCTTCTCATAGGAACTGAGTTTAATTGGTAAAACTTAAGTTATAAAGGCTGAGAGTTATTTAGAGACTATTTAGTTGGAGAGAACAATGTTCATGGCTGTTGCTAATAAATATCACCAGGATTCAAAACTGCCAGATGTTCTCGGGTGTTTTGTATGCAAGCTAGGATGTCAGCAATAATGTGAATCATCGCTGTTAGAACAACTCCTGTTCCTTGCATGAGTTATTCACCAATGTGTGGGCGTCTTTTGGAAATCCTCATGACTGGGATTAGGGTTTGGTAACATGGTCCAATTTGATTTAGGGGGACCTCGAGTGGCCACGAAGCGATGCTGCAATATCATCATGATAATAGCATCATATGGTTATTCATGGGGAATATTATTATATGTTCGCTGTGGTGAAGGAAACAAAAACAAATGCGAGATTTCCTACCACTCTCTTGGGTCTGCTTGGCAACTCCAGTCTCAGAGCGGCCGGATGATCCGCAGTCACTTGCGAAGCAATTATGCGTCAGCTCGCTCCTGATTGGCCCAGCCGTGTTATTGCCACGAGGGAACGCGCCGCGGTGGGGAGAGAGAGGACACGCTGGGGGAGACTTCGGGAGGTAAATTCATTTCTTGTTGGTCCTGAGGTGGGAATCTGTTGCTCTCGAGGAAGGATGAACTGCAGGTAGGAACAGAAAACGTTAGATTGGTGCGCATGTTTGTCATTTTAGGGGGATTAGATTCTACTTTGCCTCCAGATTTGGATCTGATTAGTGTGAAAATATGTGTCGATTTAGAAATGTAAATGATAAGCATAAACAGTTGAAGTAACCACTGATTGATTTGTGCTCCAGTTTGAACTGAATATGTTCATATCATAATCCTAATAGGGAATATAAAAATATATAAAAATATAACTATACAAACAGATACTTGTACAGGATATAGCAAACATACATAGACATGTGTGCTTGAATCTAAACATTTCCAATTTTTAGATCATGCTTAGCATGATTTTCCAGTCATCATCATATTTCAAATTTCCACAAAGCATACTTTCTGAGTGAATGTGTGTAAATGTGTGTAGACAGATTGGATTGGAAACTTCTAGCAAATAATATTCTTTTAGTTTGTAATGAATGTGTTTCCTGTGATTGCTGCGTGTTGCTCAGGAGCGTGTGCTGTCACCGCTGGTCGTCTGAGGAGAGGTTGGATGGGAAAACAGTCATCATCACCGGAGCAAACACCGGCATCGGAAGAGAAACGGCCAGGGATCTGGCGAGAAGAGGTAGCACATCCGCTCACTCCTGTCTGTCTCTCTCCACCTGCCTGTCTTCTGTCTCACTCCTAATGCGTGCCTTATTTTCACTGACTTCCAAACCCTGACTTACACGTCCACTCTTTCCTTAGTTAAGCGCCTCTAATGCTTTGGGCTGTTTAAAGCTATGAAGCGTGATCTTTGACTGTGCCTTCTTGTGCTTGGACCTCCACCATACAATCAGGTTTAATCCTGCTTGTGTGCTTATTCAATGGGCTTATGCTGTGTATGTGACAGTGGGACTATCAAGCTTTCAAGTGATTTTATAGAACCTCATTTATATTCCAACACCAAAGTAAAGGCAGGGTGGAAGAGAGATCACCAAAGTGAGTATCTTCTTTAACACTTCACCAATCCAAGTGTCAAATGGCTGTGATGGAAGACAGACGATGCATTGTGAGGGTCTGCTCCCCTCCCGAGCCAGACAGGCAACAAAGAGAGAGAGACACACACACACACACACACACACACACACAAACAGTGAGAGCAATATAAAAAATGGTTGTGCATACATGATTCAGGTTTTTTATTATTTGTTTGAAATGCTTTGCCTGGCATCTACCTCCTCTCTTCTGAACAACCAACATGTGTGTGTTTTATTCTAAGAGAGCAACCAGGAATCTTATTTGATTTTACTAAATCTGTTAACAAACAAAGTACAGAATAATGAGTGAAACAAAATGGGACAAAAGAAAGAGAGGACAAAAAGAATCACTCACTGCCAGGGGAAAAGATTATAACTGTGGTCCACACATCCGGAGAATTCACCATCAAATTACTGGATCCCCTTTCAGTAAATGGGATTATGTAATGACACGATGACAACATGATTGAATTTGCGAGGATTCATAACGGAGGATGGTTCCTTGAGGCACTGTATCAGGAAAAACACAGGACCTCAACCTTTTTTAATAAATTATTTGTTGTGTCAGTCATTCACCTTGCTGACAAAACGAAATGTGCATATTATCGATTTAATAAAGGATATGATCAGGTTTTTACTCAAGTTGCTATTTCTATTTTGTCCTGATTTGCATTTATTTAAATATCTATCTAATTATATATACATCCCATACACTGACATGCTTTATGGGTGCATTGCACTGTGTACTCATCTGCTGGATGATCTTTAACTTGACTCAGTATAACCTTTCATTCTCACTCTTGTTTACTATTATTGAGTGAGCTTGGCTGCCAGGGAAATGTGGGAACAGTTGGGTTTTTTCCACATGGGAACAGCAGGGGGGAACAAAGAAACTGTGATGGGATACAGACGCTACGCTCCAACTGATTAATGGCTCTCCTCTTTCCATAATTGGTGAGTGCAGTGCGTGTGTGTGTGTGTGTGTGTGTGTGTGTG